>ML675610.1:55347814-55702222 GCA_007922155.1 Mesoclemmys tuberculata | reverse complement strand
GTTCTATGTAGTTTGTAAATGCAATTCAACATGCTGGTTTGGGTCCCTACTGATACTTTTCCTCCTACCCCACCCCAGATTATCCATCCTGCTTTCAGGCGCCTGACGGTTGTTTTTAGTCCAGCTGCACTGGATATTTCACTGGAGAATACAACTGACATGATCTTGTAAAAAAGAAAAATGACATAGGGGTGTGTGGTTTAAATCAACGCATTGGAAAAAAAACCATTTACAAGTTAAACAATAATAGCCATCAGTCTAAATGCTATATTTAACACTCCAGTTGCAAAGCACCAGCATTCATCACACTGGAAGTAGAGAAGCATGTCAGTGTAACTGGTAAGGTTCTTTTTTGTTTGATTGACTTATAAAGAATTTAAGCAGATTGTGGTTTGAAGCTGATCCTTCTTCCCTTAATAGATGTGCAGATATAGGGGAGTTTTAAAAAGAAACCGGCTGTATGGTGTGGATGTACTTTTATTACTCCCAGTGGATTACTGGGCTAGTAATGGAGTTTTTACTATTTAAGTAAGTATTGATGTACCTAATTTAGCTGGAAGTAGCAAGAATTGAAAAGCAGAGATGGAGGAACTATATAGCAGCAGGATCCTGAGGCTCCCCACCCCCACTTTTGTTTTCCAGCTGTGTGTTCTCATTTTTAACCTGCAGTGTTTCTAACCTTTAAAAACTTGAGTCAAGAGGGAAAAAATGGCAAAAATCCCAGTTTGGAAAATAAATAAATGTCCCAAGAAAGTGAAGAGGCCGGAGACCCATTTGTAGTCTGAGAAACATATTATTTCTTTGAGATTCCTTTGAAGGTGGTAAGAGAGGGAATATGTACCGAGACACTTTAATGTACTGTGAATTATACATGCTTTTAGTAAACTGTGTCCAAAATCTGAATAAATGAATGAGCAGAGCAGCAGAACGCTAAAAGAATACTGGGCAGAACTTTGTCTGTGCTCAATCCATTTGTTTCCTAGATGCCAATGGAGTACATAATTTCATCGTTGGAGATTCCTCAAATCAAGGATCATCTCTTTCACAGGTTTTATTTTATATGGGCCCTTTGGTAACTGAGACTTGTTGGCACATGCTGCGGGTGGTGTAGGAAGGCAGGGTTGGGCCATTAAGATAGTTAAGATAGATATCTTGTTGTATTAAGATAGTTGGGGCTTTTTTGATCATTTTTTACGTTTCGTTTCCCTTATTTTGTTGAAAGATAAAAAGACCCATTTTGATTGATCTTTTCATGTCCTTTTTTGGTTAGTCTAGATCATGTTCAGATCAATTTTCTTGTTTGTTAATCCAGATCAGGAACCAGTCTTTTCTGAGTATGTTTCAGCAATGACTGTCATGTAATTTGGACAGTAATGTTGTTTCATCGGAACTATTACCTTATAGTGAACATTTTGCTTTTTCAGTTATGCACATTCTGGTTCCCGTAGAGTTCACAAGCTCAGTTTTGACCACTGTGTATACTGTAAACTCTGCAGGGACCCCTGCAGAACCAAGTCAAATTGGTGTTGGTGGAGTAACTGTGACACTTTACTGGTTGGGTGCTGTGTGCCATTTTTGTTATAATTACTATTCATTATTTGTACTTTGGATTTATTGTTTTAGCAGAATTTTCCCCTTTAATGAACGTAGGTGACTCTGGAAATGTGTCTTTTTGATTGTTGTTTTTTAGTTTTCACACACACTTTAAGAATTCAGCAGTGGAAATGTAATTGAAATGGCTAATCTGACTCCAAACCAGGGAATACAATTGCCATCTGGTGAATCTGTTCATTTCTTGCTTTTCTGTATTTTAGGCTTCCTGTAGTGCAGATGGTCATGTGCAGCATGTTCTTATTTGTGTTCTTCTCCAGGGGCTGAGCATCTAAAAGCTCCCATTTAGGCACTTACATTAAATGCCCAGATTTTTCAAAGTGCTCAACCTCAGCAGCTCCCATTGTTCTCAATGGAGGCTCGTGGGTGCTAAGAACTTTTGAAAATCTGACCTAAAATCTCAGGATTGTTGCTAGGAAAGTGGAATGTTTCTGTAACAGGCTGTTGGCTCAAGAAGTTTAAAAGAGATGTGCCTGAATTTCAACACCATGTTAAACATTCTCAGTATAAACTGTAGGACATACTGACAGACTGTTATGTCTCCGTTGCCGGTCATACCTTTTGAATTAAGTACCGTACCTTTAATTGGATAGGAGCAACAACAAGTAAACTTAGTAACAAAAGTGAGTCAAACCAGTACAGCAAGAGAGTCCCCATCATAAGTTTCAGCCAAGCCACTCCATTCCCAGATTCAGCCTCTGGCTTCAACTCCAACAGCAATTAACTTCCAGCTGACCAGTCTTTTGTACGCCACCAGCACAGACTGTTCCAGATCTTTTCCAACGCTCTCTCTTTGCAGTGCTGTAGGGGAATGGGTTGGATGAATGGACTATAAGATGGATAGAAAGCTGGCTAGATCATCAGGCTCAATGGGTAGTCATCAACAGCTTGATGTCTAGTTGGCAGCCAATAACAAGCGGAGTGCCCCAGGGGTCAGTGCTGGGACCAGTTTTGTCCAACAGCTTCATTAATGATCCGGACAAGGGGATGGATTGCACCTCAGCAAGTTTGGAGATGACACTAAGCTGGGGGGGAGCAGTAGATAGCAGGGATAGGATATAGAGTTACCTAGACAAATTGGAGGATTGGGCCAAGAAAAATCTCATGAGATTCAGCAAGGACAAGTGCAGAGTTCTGCACTTAGGACGGAAAAATTCCATGCACTGCTACAAACTGGGAACCGACTGGCTAGGCAGCAGTTCAGCAGAAAAGGACCTCGGGGTTACAGTGGACAAGAAATTGGATATAGGTCAATAGTGTGCCCTTATTGCCAAGAAGGCTAACGGCATATTGGGCTGCATTAGTAGGAGCATTACTAGCAGATCAAGGGAAGTGATTATTCCCCTCGATTCAGCACTGGTGAAGCCTCATTTGGAGTACGATGTCCAGTTTTGGGCCTGTCACTACAGAAAGGATGTGGACAAATTGGAGAGAGTTCAGAAGAGAGCAACAAAAATTATTAGGGGACTGGAGCACTTGACTTATGAGAAGAGGCTGAGGGAACTGGGCTTAATCTGCACAGGAGAAGAATGAGGGGG
This sequence comes from Mesoclemmys tuberculata, assembly GCA_007922155.1. Classification (NCBI taxonomy): domain Eukaryota; kingdom Metazoa; phylum Chordata; order Testudines; family Chelidae; genus Mesoclemmys; species Mesoclemmys tuberculata. The sequence goes on along the minus strand of ML675610.1, from coordinate 55,699,073 downwards.
GATTTGATAGCAGTCTTTAACTACCTGAAAGGTTCCAGGGAGGATGGAGCTTGGCTGTTCTCAGTTGTGGTAGATGACAGAACTGGTCTCAAGTTGCAGTGGAGGAGATCTAGGTTGGATATGAGGAAATATCACTAGGAGGGAGGTGAAGCACTGGAATTACCTGGGGAGGTAATGGGGTCCCCGTCCTTAGAGGTTTTTAAGGCTCGGCTTGACAAAGCCCTGGATGGGATGATTTAGTTGGTGTTGGTCCTGCTTTGAGCAGGGAGTTGGACTAGATGATCTCCTGAGGTCCCTTCCAACCCTAATCATCTTTGATTCTATGAAAGGACTTGGCAGACATTTGGCAGATTGTGTGAGAGAGAGCATTCTCTATAGCAGTGGTTCTCAACCTGTGGGCCGCTTGCAGCCCAATCAGCACACAGCTGCAACCCATGTGACATCCTCAGGACCATACAGGCAGTAGATATATTGTGTGGATGCAGTCCACCTAGCACATAGAGAGCTGCATGTGTGGCCCACAATGGAAATAGGTTGAGAACTGCTCTGTTGGACGAGCAAGCTCAGGGCATTGCTTTCAGGGCAGTCGCAAGCAGAGTCCATAGGGTGTGTGTGTGTGTGATTTTACTTGCGCTGCTGCTCTTGCTGTTTGAGATGACATTCAGCTTGCCAGCCTGCTGCTGTTAATTTGGAAGGCTTGGAAGCTCTGTCTTCCTATAGAGAGTCCCAAAGAGTGAGGACCGGTAGGGGATACATTTGGGGACAGTATATTTCCATGTCATTTTCTTTTTAAGTCCTGTTAAGTGATGGCTGAAATGTCTGATTCCTTTCCTTTTCTTTCATTTGATGTTACAGAATTTTATCGATAACGAGGCTACTTATCATTTTCATTGATCACAGAGGATTAATGAAGGCACAGCGTTCACATGTTCTATGAACCCAGGGGCTCAGATGCAACAGCCTGCACCTCCACCCTATTTCTAATTGCAGAAACCCCACAGAGTCAAGGCAGTTCTTAAAATGCTATCCACAGCACCCGCTGGAGGGCACGAGTAATTCCTGATGAAAGGAGAGTTGATTCTTATTTGTGGTACCTAGAAGCCCCCAGCTGAGTTAGAGACACAAAGGGCAGGAGAAGAAACCAAGGCACAGAAGAGTGCGGTCATTGCCCAAGGTCACTGGCAGAGTAGGGAGTAGGGTCCAGGTCTCCAAATGGGAGCTATGCACTCAGCCAGACTGCCTTCCAAATTAACTTTTCCAAAAGCAGAAAGTCTAGAAAATCCAAGCAGCTTTGAAACCAATTTCTCAGCTGCTCTCAGCTCTGGCTGAGAAAGTTCAAGCAATGCTTCTCAGCTCTGGGGTAGGAAAGGCATAAGGCATATTTAGAATTCACTAATGAAACAGTCTTTATTGGGAAATAAATGATTGCTTTATCAATAAAGGCTTTCCTTTTTACACTGTAAAACCATAATGGCAGCCAGAGCTTCTGTCATGCTGGCAGACCAGGTGCCAACTCATGGCAAGACCCCGGACATCATTGAACACTGACAAACGCTTGGCTAGAACCAGTGTGGCTTACCGGTGGGTTAGTATAGTTAGAATAGCTATTAATGTTATAAGAATTTTCAGACTTTATGGCTTGCTTGTAGGCTGCTTGTAGGTATATTAGTCCTACCTATAATACCTGTAGCCCATGCTAAAAGGTAATACTTAAGTGTTTGCTCTATCACTGTCAAATGTTTGTTCTGACACTCTGTAACTCACCAAACAGGCGGAAGAAGCTTCACCTTATGCAAAATGCTGGATTCCTACAGAAGGTGTAATCGCCTGCCCATCAGGAAGGACTACTGAATCCAAACGGGCCATTATGGAACAAAACTTTGTCAATTGTTTCCCTGTCCCCACCCCCTGACCCACGAGTGAAGTTCTGGAATAGCCTTCCGAGGGAAGTAGTGGGGGCAAATGACTTATCTGGCTTTAAGACTAAGCTTGATAAGTATATGGAGGGGATGTTATGATGGGATAGTTTAATTTGAGCAATTGATTTTGGATTATCGGCAGATAAGTCTGCTCAATGGTCTGTGGGAATGCTGGATGGGATGGGAACTGAGTTACTGCAGAGAAATCTTTTTTGGGTGCTGGCTGGTGAGTCTTGCCCACATGCTCAGGGTTTAGCTGATCGCCATATTTGGGGTCGGGAAGGAATTTTCCTCCGGGGCGGATTGGCAGGGGCCACGGAGGTTTTTCGCCTTCCTCTGCAGCATGGGGCATGAGTCGCTTGCTGGTGGATTCCCTGCAGCTTGAGGTCTTCAAATCTCACTTTTGAGGATTTCAATAACTCAGTCATGGGTTCGGGGTTGTTATAAATGTGTATGGGTAGGGTTTTGTGGCCTGCCTTGTGCGGGAGGTCAGACTAGATGATCATATTGGTCCCTTCTGACCTATGAGTCTATGAGTCTATGAGATGAGATTATGTGCAGAAATGCTCATCCCACCAGATTGGACACTAGGGAGGTGATGATAAAAATTCCTGCTCAGAAAGAATTGGGGTCTTGTTATGCTGCCTGGACTCTGAGGGGCAAAGATTCCTAAACACAAGAAACAGATCCCTATGCTATTTGGCACAGGTCAGCCCTAAAGGACATAGAGAGCTGCTTGTTATAGAATCTTTATTACCTTTGTAAATCTAAGACGGTAGCTCATGTATGTGTTATGTTTCCTGTTTTAACATTGTAAAGAACTCCCTTATTTCTTTTTCCTAGTTAATAAACCTTTAGTTAATTTATTACCGGATTGGCTACACCTGCAAGCATTGTCTTTGGTGTGAGATCTAAGGTGCAAATTGACCTGAGGTAAGTGACTGGTCCTTTGGGACGGGGAATAACCTGAATATTTTGTGATCTTTGGTGTAAAGTGACCATCTATCACAGAGCCAGGCTCACTTGGGTGGTAAGACAGATCGGCATGCCCTAGCGGGTGTGTCTGTGACTCCATTTTAAGGCTGATATGGTGTCTGAGGAGTTGAGACTTGTTACTTGGTTGGTGAAATTTAATTACAGATCTCACAACCAGTTTGGGTTTTGCCCTGCTTCTTAACAGTCTGCCCAGAAGTTGGTATTCTCACTCATGAACCACTCCAGACAGCATGACAGCTTCCATCCTTCTTCCTTCTGGCTCCCACATTTTTAAAATTCATTAATTAGAACACAGTCTTCAGTTAGAACACTGATGCTGTCAGGTATAGTACTGAACTAGGAGAGAGAACTTTCCAGGATTCACAGGGCCTGAAATAAAAATAATTGGTTTCTGAGGAATGTAAAATGCTAAGGAAGAAACCAGCTACTAACCTGTTCATCTGGGGGCAGTTTAAGGAGCAGCTCTACATCTCTAGGCATTTGGAAGATAAAAAAAGGACACCATTCATTAGCTGATAATGACATTAACATTTAGATTACAGTCACCGGCAGGAAAATCTGAAGTCCATCAGTGTCTCACTTTAGCAAGGAAGGCACGATCATGCCATTGACAGCACAAGTTTGAAGTGTAGAAAATGTGATTTCACGTGTAATGTAAGAGCATCTGCAATCCAAGCCATTCACCCTTCTCCCACTGAGTGCCCACCCATGCAATCCAGAAGCAATCAGATGGCACCTCAGCCTCCCCTTCAGCTTGATGTGAGGGCTTGATGCTTATGCACAGGGCACATGAACAGCTCCTGGACAACACTGAACACATGGAGGGATAGGGGGAAGGGGAACATAGGATGTGAAAACAATCTGCACTGGAATCGTTCTGTGGCATTTGGGTGAAACATACTTTCAGTCTTTCTTACAGGAGAATTTTGGAAGCTGTCCTAAAACATGCGTTAGGGCTCCTACTTCAGTTTATTATTTCCATAACAGTTTGGGATTAGGTAGGGTCTGGCAGTGAGGGGAGAGCAGCAGAAGGGGGACAGGTGGAAGCAAGAGAGTAGCTTTCTAATGTCTCTTCTCACCCCTGTTCTAGGAGGCAAGCTGTCCTTCATGGCTGGTCCATTCTATTAGTAAAACTGACGTGGGACTATTAACCATGGACACTTAATGATTCTCTGTTTGTATTTTGTGATAGCGAGGGGGAGCTAAAATGACCTTTAGGCCACAAGCTATAGCAGAAAGGGCAGCAGGAGAAAAATCCAGGGAATCTGGAATAAAGAAAAGAAGAAAGAATATTGCAATAAATAGCCAAAACTGGACAGTTAGGATATTTACACCCTTACCTTTTGGTTTTGTCATCCTTCCACTGTGAACTTGTTTTAACTAGTTCCTAGTGTTCCTGTCATGATGTCTGCAGTGGCTCATAATCGTGAATGTCAATCTCAGGTCAGACTTTCAGAAAACGGAGCAGATAGCCCAAACTGGTGTTAGATTTTACCAAGCCAGTAACAAATGTGCACTTCTGAATCACTATGCCAGTCTTACCATGGGGTCAGACAGTCCTCTGAGGCTCTCCAGCATATCTTGCCAGCCAGACCAACTGGACTTGGTGATAAAGGGTAAAATAAACCAAAAATCTCATCACATTAGGTTACTCCCAATCCCAAAGAACAAGTCACTTACCCCAAATCAATTGGTACTCTGGGTATTACACCAAAAACAACATGGGTAGCCAATTCTTTAGTAAACTAAGTAAAGATATGTTAGCTAAAAAGAGAAATTAAAGTTACTGAGGAGTTTGAGCAGGCAAAATACATTAACAGGTGAATCAAAGTTTGTAAATCCAAATGATAGCAGAGATGTAGGAATCTGCCAGTCTCCAAAAGTTTTTCAGGGTTACCTAGGATAACTGTGGGGATCTCCGTCCACTGGCTCAGGATTTCCACCCTGTTGGCAACCAAACAATCCAGAGATGAAGTATCTTTCCTTGAATCCATCTTTTATATCCTCTTCACACAGAAAGCTAGTTGACAGCTTCTGTACCCACGTGGGCCTCCCTTTGTTGGCTGTGTGTGAAGGCTGCAGACTGAGTTTGTGAATTCCCATTGTGAACTCAATGGTCCTTGCTTTGAAGTTAGTACTCTTCTTTGATGAGTAATTTAGTTACAGAGATATACATAATTCAAATGCCTGTAATTACATAGGAATAGATAAGTGAGAACAATACAAATAACATTCCATTAGTTTTCATGAAGTTCTAACATAGGAATACATTCTTCATTAACATGCCTTTGATCTAGGGTTATTTAATTACAGGGTATACATAATGTTAAAGTAATGTAATAGCCAACTACATGGTATAGATAGATGAAAATAATACAATCAACATCTACTTTGATCTCTATTAACACACAAGTGAATTAGTTTGAAGGCATACTAACACTTAACACTTCTTTGATATTCACATACAAGTGAATTGGCCTATGGCTTTGGCTTGATCTGATCTATCAGTGTCACAGTTATATAATTCCGCCCAAAGATTGGTTTTTAAAGTATTTCTAAGGTAATCAGCCACTATTAGCAATAAGCCACACCATGGTGTACATTAATAGGATATTGGTGCACTTCTCAAATAGTTGCAAGCTCTTGGTTTTTCAGCCTCATGCCTCAAAACCAGAGCACCCCTGAGAAATGCCCCCAAAAGACTGCTAAAGCACAGACTGTTGTGCTGTATTGACCTGTACTAATTTATCAGCTCTTATTCTGTATGATCCCAATCCATTTCCCATTAAACTGAATGGAATGATGTTAATTGACTTTAATTGGAGTCAGATGTGAGCCCCACACAATTGCTATACAAAACCATAGTTCTCTGCAGGGCTGTTTAACATTTCTGAGAGCTTTGTGAATGTTGTCTACCTAGACGATGGCTTTTTTAAATTCATGACAACAACAGTCCAGTCAAAACTTCAGGGAATGCATAGACCCCCCTGAAAGAAGATAAAGAAACAATACGTCTCTTTAGTGCTCGTCTCACACAGAATTCCCTCTTAGTCTCTCCTGATTTTCCAACAGATTTCGTCCTCCTTTCCTGTGTCAAAGGTTATCAAGTCTCTCGCAGTGGAGCAGCAAATCCATGCTAGCTCAGCTTTTAGTAGTACTGATAATCTCTAGAATTCCCTAACTCAGCAGCAAATGACTTTACTAACCCAGCAGACCATCCTTGGAATCACTTTGTAAAACTCTCTCTTAAAATCATTGACATGAGTTGAAAACAAAGTTGGGAATTATGGATAGACAACGAATAATCCTCTCTGCTACCTTGCCTCTCCTCTTCCTATGCTCGTGGAATTCCTCCCCTAGGGGACATCGTGCTCCCCATCTCTCTTGATTTGTATGGATCCAATATGCCGACTTCTCATGTTCCTTTCTCTCTCAAATCTTAATTTCTTCATTATTTTTCAAATACAATATTTCAAAAGTCGGCCACATCCAATCACTTTCAAAATCTCAATTTCCAGGACACAAAGTACTTTATCAGAAAATGAAATGGTCAAACATCTAAGATTGTTTTGTCCATCAGTTATGGCTGGACTAGAATCTACAGACTAAAAGGTAGGTACAGGGGCAGTAATTTATTATTGGGGTACAGTGCCCCAACCTTCAACAGAAATAAAAAATAAGAGTATAACGAGACAGCTCTTTAGCTTTCCCCATCTCCGTATGCTCACATAAGGGTCTGTCTCAATCTGGCCCAGTTGTTTTTCCCTCCAAATTCTTGAGATGTCATCAAAGCCATCAAATATCACTTCAAACCCTTCTAAAGCAGTCCCTGGGCCTGAGTCTCGGGGGCTGGTCTCCTTCACGTTAGTGTAAGTCAGGAGGAACTCCAGTGAAGTCAATGGAGTTGCACCAGCCTGGATGAGATCTGAATTAAGCCCCTTTGTCACTTGATGATTATTCCACCTGCTGAGTATAAAAGAGTGTACTTGTCTCAGAAATTGGGGAGATACATGTTTGGCCACTAAAAGATGCCTTGCAGGAAAGAGATAATAAGATCTCTAGCTTTATATATTTCCTTAAAAATAGGCAGAAGGATAATGAATTAAAACTAAAGTGAAGGAGGCAAATGACGATGAGTTCCAGGCTCTTTAGAGAGCCATTTTGTCCGAATACCATTGAAGTCAAATTTAGAGTTTGATTCTCAGTCGCTTCACCAGCCTTATGTATAGCCATGTAATTTTAATTCAATATCATCTCATTTAGCCTGTGATGAGTCATTTTCTTTAGCCAGGACGTACCAGCTAGTTCTCCAACTGTCACTTCGGTAGTAGTCACTATAAACTCTGCACTATATACATTTTTGGTCTGCATTGGGAACTGCAGGGCATCACAGAGTTGATTAGCATTTAAATTACTTTTCATTATCGTAGCTGCAAGATTCTTGAAACTGAGACCTCCCATTAGTGAAAGAAAAATGTCTGAGGGACAACTGGTCAGAAAATGGCTTTTTAAGTGAAAAAATTTTTTGAAAGAGGATAAAATTCCAAATCTCTTTAAAAATGTTTGAAAACTGACAATATTTAACTGAAAAAATTTCAAATATTTCCTTTTCAGAAAAAGCCATCTTCTTGAAGATGAGCTCTGTGTAAGATCAAAGCTTGTCTCTCTCACCAACAGAAGTTGGTCCAATAAAAGATATGACCTCATCACTTTGTCTCTCTAAAACGTCAATGTGCATGTCTGCAAAATAAAGAAATTTCTGTAGTTGTGGCTTTCATTTTAAATAACATTTCATTCTTATTAATGTGTTCAAATGTGACACAAAAGAAAGAGGCAAAACAGAGATTAGATGCCAACTGGATTGAATGGTTAATGAAAAGACCACTGGCATAATCCCTGTTATATGCTGTTAGGTAAATCTGCCTTGCTGATGTAAATAGTTGCAGGGGCAAATAATTAACCTAAAATATTAGCCACCAATATCAGGAATAAAATGGGAAACCTTTTCCTAAGAGAGACACTTGCTTGTGATCAGGAGCTCTTATTTACAGTGTCTGTTTTTGATCAAAATAGATTAAACTGCTTGAGTTAAAGGCGGAAAACGTTTTGCTGATTGTCTTTCAAAGAAGCAGCACCCTGCAAATGACTGAGAGATGATTAATAAAAAGAAGTCTTCTGGATGAAAAGCAAACCCAAGGTAGTCACAAATCTCATGGCATTTTTCACAAGAGAAGGCATGCTAGCTCAATATCCAACAGTGTGCCTTGTTAAAGTACTCCTACTCTTAAATGCCTATGTTGTTTTCACTTCCTAAACTGATGCCTTGTGTTTTTGTACAGTATTAAACAGTAACCTCATTCCCAAAGGTGGCTGCACTTCAGTGCTGAATGAAGTGGTCCCTGGCTATAGATTGTGTATCGGTTTGCTAGGTTTATAAAGTGCTTTGGGAAAACTTTCCACTGAAAAGCGTTATTTTAAACGTCAGATTATGATGAGTGTGGAGGAGCACAGCAGGTTCTACCGTTGACACATCCCGTTAGCAGGTGCTGGAACCCTGCAGGGAAACGCTGAGGGAGTCTTAGACTCATAGACTCATAGGTCAGAAGGGACCAATATGATCATCTAGTCTGACCTCCCGCACAAGGCAGGCCACAAAACCCTACCCATACACATTTATAACAACCCCGAACCCATGACTGAGTTATTGAAATCCTCAAAAATGAGATTTGAAGACCTCAAGCTGCAGGGAATCCACCAGCAAGCGACCCATGCCCCACGCTGCAGAGGGTGGCCTCTGCCAATCCGCCCCGGAGGAAAATTCCTTCCCGACCCCAAATATGGCGATCAGCTAAACCCTGAGCATGTGAGCAAGACTCACCAGCCAGCACCCAAAAAAGATTTCTCTGCAGTAACTCAGTTCCCATCCCATCCAGCATTCCCACAGACCATTGAGCAGACTTATCTGCCGATAATCCAAAATCAATTGCTCAAATTAAACTATCCCATCATAACATCCCCTCCATATACTTATCAAGCTTAGTCTTAAAGCCAGATAAGTCATTTGCCCCCACTACTTCCCTCGGAAGGCTATTCCAGAACTTCACTCCCCTAATGGTTAGAAACCTTCGTCTAATTTCTAGTCTAAATTTCCTAATATCCAATTTGTACCCATTCGTCCTCGTGCCTATATTAGTACTAAACTTAAATAATTCCTCTCCCTCCCTAACGTTAATCCCCCTGATATATTTATATAGAGCAAGCATATCCCCCCGGAGCCTTCTTTTGGCCAGGCTAAACAAGCCAAGCTCTTTGAATCTCCTTTCATAAGGCAGATTTTCCATTCCTCGGATCATCCTAGTAGCCCGTCTCTGAACCTGTTCCAGTTTGAATTCATCCTTCTTAAACATGGGACACCAGAACTGCACACAATATTCCAGGTGGGGTCTCACCAGCGCCGTATATAACGGCACTAACACCTCCTTCTCCTTGCTGGAAATGCCTCGCCTGATGCATCCTAAAACCGCATTTGCTTTTTTAACAGCCATATCACATTGGCGGCTCATAGTCATCCTGTTATCAACCAATACCCCAAGGTCCTTCTCCTCCTCCGTCGTTTCCAACTGATGCATCCCCAACGTATATGTAAAATTCTTATTATTAATCCCTAAGTGCATGACCTTGCACTTTTCACTATTATATTTCATCCAATTACTATTGCTCCAGTGTACAAGGTGGTCCAGATCTTCCTGAATAGCATCCCGGTCCTTCTCCGTGTTAGCAATATCCCCCAGCTTCGTGTCATCCGCAAATTTTATTAACACATTCTCGCTCTTTGTGCCAAGATCAGTTATAAAAAGGTTAAATAAGGTCGGTCCAAGAACCGATCCTTGAGGGACTCCGCTAGTAACCTCCTTCCAGCCTGACAGTTCACCCTTCAGCACGACCCGCTGTAGTCTCCCCTTTAACCAGTTCCTTATCCACCTTACAACTTTCACATTCATCCCCATCTTTTCCAATTTAACTAACAGTTCCCCATGCGGAACCGTGTCAAACGCCTTACTGAAGTCGAGGTAAATTAGATCTACTTGCCCTTGTCTAAGTAATCCGTCACCTTCTCAAAGAAGGAGATCAGGTTGGTTTGGCACGATCTACCTTTAGTAAATCCATGTTGCAATTTGTCCCAATTACCATTGACCTCCTCTTGCTGACCCATTGAAGCAGATAGGGCTTGTTAACTCCATCATGGATATAACCATCCCTCTGGGGGGAAGGTTCTCAGCTAAAATGGAAGGAAGCAGTCAAGTTTGGGATTTTATTATACTGGATTGGGGGGGGGAGAATAAATCTCTGACCTTATGCAGCATTTGGGAGCTTTATTTTGAAGCAAGGTGGTAAAACCATCTGCTCACTGATTTTTACTGAACTGAGTGATTCTTCCCTTCCTCCTCTTCCTCCCTTTTGTTGTCTGTGACCGGTATCTGATGGGCTGAGTTTACACCACCCCGTTATGTGAATGCAAAAACCTTGGGGCCACATTTTTAAAGGTCTGCCATTACAAGGCTTAGCCTCCTTAAATGGCCTGCTCTCTAGTGGCATTTGCAGTCCTGATGTAGGTGGTAAAGAGCCACCTAGGTCCTTATGCAATGTATGGGGATGTTAAGTACCTAAAAATGGAATTTGAAAGCCTAACTGGACAGCAGACCCATGCAAGGTATCCTGGAAGCGACGAGAGATGGGTCAGCCCCTATGCACCAGAATATTCCCGAACCAATTGTCTTAGTCAAGCTCAGGTCCAAAGTGCTGCTACTGTGGGAAGTGCAAGAATGCTTTTGCTACCTGGTGAAATGCTGCGGCTCCTTTTGCTTCAGAGACTCTCACCGAACAGGATCTCAACAGAGCCATGACCAGGCTCTGGAGACGCCGGCAACGGACAGCGGTGAGTCAAATCTCTTGCTGTGCGGGACTGCCTGCCTTTGTGTTTTGACGGAGAAGGAGGTGTGGGTGCAGGGAAGAGGGGAGTGCCCTGTACACACACACCCTATCCTTGATTTGCAGACCCAAGGAATTCCCAGGAGTCAGCAAAGACAAGCTCTGAGGGAAATCCGCACATATCCCTGATGGGCTATACTAGCGGGGGCAGGGCAGCTGGATCTATGTGCTATAGTTGTACTAGTGGCTGGTCACCCCAGGGCGTGCTGGAACAATAGAAAGGGGAAGCATCTTATATGGGAGGGAGAAACTTGGCAGCCTGGCTACTTGGGCAGTTGATTGCCCTGGAGGAGGTGATGCTGGAGAAGTATTCCAGAATCTTACTAAGCCACTGGAAAAACATCAGAGCAATCGTCAACAGGTTGCTGACGTTACCGGGAGAGTTCTCTGTGACCTCACCTGCGTCCCAGATCAGGACTGGAACAGAGCACTTTCCCCACACCCTCACCCTGGTACTGCCACTACACACAGACCCCAGGCATCTCCCGTGAACTGCAAGGTACACTCGCCTGTCCCCTGCATCAATGGTTCTAGGTACCCCCGATGCTGCTGTGCAACCAAACATTGCTACATTCCACCATCAACCCGCATGTCGCCCTGCCCACACAATGAGTTGCACAGCTCCCTTGGTGACCCCCTCGTTCGGGCAGTGAGTATTCCCAGTCTAAGGCTCTGTCAGCGGGAGCTCCTCTCCTCACCTGGTCAGTTTCCCAGTGTAATTTAAAAAGACTGTTTTTTTTTTCTTTGCCTCTTAAAGGAGAATGGCCAGAGGCCAGCAGCAACTCTGGGCTGGCAACAAGCTTAAGTAACCTTGGTGAGAAAAGATAAGCCAACAGTTTCTATCCAAATGTCTTTCTAGGGAGAAGTCCTCCACCAACCCTTCTTAGGTACTGCAGCTGATTCATGTGCCTGACATGTCAGGTAGGTGCCTCCCCAATCTCTGCACTTGTCAGCCACATAAAGCTTGGGGCAGTGGGGCACCTATGGCAGGTGTCCCATTGCCTGGTAGTGATTGGGTAGGAAATGACAAGGAGATGATGTCATGAGGTGATCACCATACAGAGCCACATTAAAAAAAACAAGCCCAAACCCTCACCCATGCAATCCCCAGTTCCCCGTACAGGAGGGAATTGTGTGAGGTGGTTAGAATTCCCACATGTTCTCACCCTGTGCTCCTGTTGGGGGGGCGGGGCAGGGAGGCAAACTGGCTGCAATGCTGGGTCTGTCTCCGCAGGGCCCTCAGGAATTGGTGCACGATGTATTGATGAGGCAGACTGCGTGACGCATGTTGTCTTTCCTCTGACCCTCTGGAAGGGTCCTGTGGCCAGGAGTTCTAGGGCAGGAGTGACCCGAGCAGGTACAGAGTGCATGGCTCCTGTGTGTAGCGGTGCTGAGATCAACACGTGGGTGCTGGACAGAGCCCTGGATCAGCCTATGTGGTAGGATGTAGTCCTGCTCAAGTAGGTCAGTAGGTGTGAGCGTAGGGGTATGAGTGGCACTGCACCCCTTCTGGCTGGGTTGCCCTTTCTTTCCGGCCTGCTTCCTGCTTCTAGTACAAGCTGCGGCACCCTGTATATGTTGAAATGTTTCATTCTCTCTGACTGCTACGCTCCCTACCCAGCCTGTTCCCTCCTCCTGCTTCCACACACAGGTGTCCCTCTGAGATCCCACTCTCCCTTCTCCTGGCCTGGCTACTGGAGTGTTTCCTTCCCCATCCTATCTGGCTACCATAGCTACCCCTAGGCTCCACTAGGCACCCCTCTACTTGCCTCTGAATCTGCTCCCCATCCCTGATCTACTACTCCCTCATCTACCTACCATCTACCTAGCTCTCTCTGTCTCCCTCAAAATGTGTCTCTCACTCACCCTGAATTTCCCTGTGCTACCATCTATCGTTTGAGTGGATGCCCTGCTGCCCTGAACCTATGAGTGACCCACATAGGGCCTTCCTGCTGCAGGGCTTGGCAGGTAACAGGTTTTAGCTGAGAGCACACCAAAGTGAGTGGGCTCCGATGATGAGATATGTGTGTCACCACCTAGACTGAATATGCCACCTGAGCTAAGGGTCTGAAAAGAGGCAGGTGCATCTGTGCAGATATTCTTGGGTCTGTGCCTGGCTGTTTGCAGATACAAGAAGTGCTCAGCACGCTTTTAAAATGCTGGAAAGTGGAAATGCAGGCACTGATAGGGTTAATTGACACCTGAGCGGCAGCTCTGAAAATGTCAGTGATATTTGCATGACTATCCTGGGGCCGGTTTTGTTCAACATCTTCATTAATGATCTGGAAGATGGGGTAGATTGCACCCTCAGCAAGTTTGCAGATGACACTAAGCTAGGGGGAGTGACAGATACCCTGGAAAGTAGGGATAGGATACCAAAGGACCTAGAGAAATTGGAGGATTTGGCCAAAAGAAATCTGATGTGGTTCAACAGGGACAAGTGCAGAGTCCTGCACTTAGGACAGAAGAATCCCATGCACTGCTACAGAGTAGGGACCAACGAGCTAGGCAGCAGTTTTGCAGAAAAGGACTTGGGAGTTACAGTGGATAAGAAGCTGGATATGAGTCAGCTGTGTGCCCTGGTTGCCAAGAAGGCTAATAGCATATTGGGCTGCATTAGTAGGAGCACTGCCAGCAGATTGCAGGAAGTGATTATTCCCCTCTATTCGGCATTGGTGAGGCTGCATTTGGAGTCTTGTGTCCAGTTTTGGGCCCTCCACTACAAAAAGGATGTGGACAAATTGGAGAGAGACCAGCGGAGGGCAACAAAAAGGATTAGGGGGCTGGAGCACAAGACTTATGAGGAGAGGCTGAGGGAACTAGGCTTGTTTAGAAGAATGAGAAGAATGAGGGGGGATTTGACAGCAGTCTTTAACTACCTGAAAGGGGGTTCCAGGGAGGATGGAGCTAGGCTGTTTTCAGTGGTGGCAGATGACAGAACAAGGAACAATGCTCTCAAGTTGCAGTGGGGGAGGTCTAGGTTTGATATTAGGAAAAAGTTTTTCACTAGGAGGGTGGTGAAGCACTGGAATGGGTTACTTAAGGAGGTGGTGGAATCTCCATCCTTAGAAGTTTTTAAACTGTGGCTTGACAAAGCCCTGGCTGGGATAATTTAGCTGAGGTTAGCTCTGCTTTGAGCAGGGGTTGGACTAGATGACCTCCTGAGGTCCCTTCCAATCCTAATCTTCTATGATTCAATAACTTGTTCTTGTTTTGTTTTAGCCACTCAGAACTAGGTTAGAAACAAAGCTGGAAGATCAACTTCTAAAAGTACGTCTGTGTAGCAGCAGAATAAAGGATAAAGTGTGGTAAGCTAACAAACCCTGCCCAGAAGAATCTACAGATACAATACAGACCAACAACATCTGGGACAAACACACCTGAGCATAGGGTGCGGTCTCCATCACTAGAAAGCTTCATGGAACAGGTGGAATTTATGGGGTCTTTAAAGAAAAAGAGGAGGAACTTGGTAAATTTGATTGGGGGATTGGTTCCAAATATAAAGCACAGAGTTGAAGTGGATGAAGGAGACAAAAGCAAGGGACAAAAAGGAGGATTACATGCATCCATGTATCTAAAGGCAGGACGGGACCCAACGTCATGACATTATATGTCTAATCTCAAATGGCAGATACAATTATGTAACTCTGGATAGAGTACTAAAGTGTTGTCAATTCGACTCTTTACAAGTCACAAGATTCTAGCACAGCTGCAATGCGCACATGCACACACTTTGTGTGTGATATATTCTGTGCAAATAAAATGGAAAATAAAAGTCTCTACTGAGGGAAGGAACTCTTTAAAAGGATGTCATCCTAAGATCACAGGAATGATCATGTTAAGTGGAGAAGCAGGTTAACATGGTTACGTTTCACCTCTGAAAACCTGGGTAGAAATCCTGAGTAAGACCTAGGTTAGTTTTTTTTAAATAGATTTTTTTCCAGTTCAGGAAAAAATTAATAAGACCTTTAATGAGTCCTATGCAAACATTAGAATAGCTTTAGTAATTATCTGACTTTTATATTTTCTTAATGGAAATACAGAGCAAGAAAAGTGCCTCCTTGTGGAGAAAAATAAGGAAATTGTTGATAAAAGTGAAATAGTCAAGGATATGGAAATGCTGTTGCTGCTCCTCCATCTGTGGGGAAAAAAAGGAGGACAAACTGCTATACAAATTATACTTGACTGAGGTTGACATACATCTGAGACAATCATGCATTCAAGGTGAGTGCTGTCATAAAGACACTTTTTGAATCTGTGATGGGTTCTATAAGACAATGATTGTGAAAAATAACCTGTGAACAAATGTAAATTATATTACAGAATTACTTCTTGACAGACCCTCTTAATGCCGAGGTAGCATAGGGATGTGTGCACAGGAAATATGTAGTTAAGTCCTGTTAGTGCTTGTGGGTCATTTTTGTTACCCTGATGGGAGACTGCACTTTATTTCCTGGCTGCCGTGGGTCATAGTTACAAAGGCAAATACCTCTGTAACGTGATGGGGATCAGCAATCCATTATTCTTACAGTTGGGACTCCTGATTCTTGGTATGTTGGATTTAAAAGATGCAAAGGGTTAGTTACCACCAGACATTGTCTTTTTTTTCATTATGAGGTGAGGAACCCTCCCATTCCTTCAGAAGGAAATTGATTCTGAAGGACTCATTGTCTTGCACCATGGCTTCCATTTTTGGTGGGAATGCCGAATTCCAACGCAAGGGAATTTTTGTTCAGTCAGGCTTCTGGTTAAAATGTATTTGTTTTCTATTGTGTCTATTCTTTTATGTTACTTCAGTTACATGAGTTTTCATTAAGGGCCATATATGGTAAATAATTTGTGTATATTTTCTGTTGTCTTACATGCTGTATAAAGACAATAAGTAAATACATTCCTCAAAGTCTTCAACACCCTTTAATGAAAAAAAAGTGAAACCATGTAGGGCCAATTTCAGACCCATTGTAAGGAGAGGTAGGGGGCTGTTTCGTTTTCCTTCCCTTTCTGGAAATTGCTTTTCCTAGCTTCCAGAACCCTAGTCAAACAACTAGCCCGCACTCTTTCCTTATGAGGATAGTACATGATCATAAGTCAAGTTTTCCTTTCTGTTTTGATTCTCTCACATTGCCTAGCATGTAAGTATTGCAATAAAACCATTAAAATGTACAAGGCAGAAAATAGGGAGTGGTTTGTGACATGCTGTATCTGTTCTCCACTTGTTAATGATCAAATGTGTGTGGGTGATGTTTAGTTGAACAGGAGCAGTATGAATGTTAAGTATGGCATTTTGCAAAGTACCAGATTTTTCTAACAGCCACCTATGAGTTAGTTCAGAATAGTGTGGCTTGTCTGTCATTCCTGATGCATAGCTTAATAATGATCCTTAGACAATAAGTCCTTGGTTTATCAATTCACTTCCCATCAACCTAAAATCTATTTTCATGGAAACAGTTGTGAAGTTAGATATGTAAAGGAACTTTACTGGGCTGGAAAAAATGCAGATGCATTCCTCTCATCCTGCCTCTTGAATTCTCCTAAACTATGTATTATACAGAAATTTAAAGACTAAATGAAGTCTGAGCCAGTGGCATACCAAGGGACATGCCCCCAGGTGCAGCCTGGGGAGGGGTGCCAGCCAGGCCCTCGATGGAGGCGCCTCCCCACCCCCCTGTTGCAGGCAGCCAGGGCGTCCTCCTGGCCCTCTGCCCCTGAACTGGGCACAAGGAGGGAGCCGCAGGGACCAGAGCCCATCATGGGTCGCTCCCCCCCCCGCTGCTGGGCAGCCCCTGCCAGCCCCAAAGCAGGGAGAGAGCGGGACATGGGCACGCAGACCCCCCACCCGCGGGGCACTGCCGACGGGGGGGATGTCAATCTAGGTATGGCACCGTACACCACTGGTCTGAGCCAAATACACTCACTTTCTTGACAGATAATTTCACTAGGTAAGAAGACTGTCTATAAGCACCTTCAAGCTACACTAGTGTATCAGCTGTAGTGCTGTGCTCTAGCTTCTTCTTGGATATCATCCAGGCAGCAATCATCACAAAGTCCTGTACAGTCTGTTGAAGTGACAAACCCTCACAACATACAGGTGTTTTTTTAACAAAAGAATATGTGTGGTTTAATAAAGTAAGACCAGAACAAATAAACTAGGTAGAGCTAAGATGAATGGGAAAACGTACAGGCGGTGAGTGCAGGGAGCCATGTGCCACTTATGCTGTGACATTGAATTTTAACTTCTGGGAGGTAACATCTTGTTTTTGGGGTCTTTGTTGGAACTGTTACTAACACAATGTTAGACCACATCTGTTAGATCAATACCAGAGAGTCAAAGGGCAAGATTGACAAAAAAAAACCCACAATTTTTGGGGGAGTGGGGGAGGGTAGTCTGCCTCATGATTTTTGAACTTCTGGGGTTGACGATTAAGACACTGGATTTGCAAGCACAAATAATTTCGAGCACAAAACATTATCTGCAATTACATGTGCCTGCAAATACAGAAGCCTTATTAATGCTGGACTGAAAATTGTGCCCTTGAAATGCAAGCTATTAGCTGCCACTAGAAATGGGGCCCATGGTGCAAAGTTCCAATTTGGATCCAAGCTCTCTGTCAAGACCGCCATGTTCCAGTGTCCAGTTAAGGCTGTTCTCTGCTGGATACATAAGGTCTATGTAACTCCAGTGAAAGTTTTTCTTCTTTTGACGAAGTAGCTAAAAGCAGTGTCATGCTAGCATGACACCATTAATCAACGAGACCTAGTTAGGAAGAGTTTAGGCTTCGAATGTGGTGTTCATTGGTTGAATATGGTGGTCAAAATCCTGGTGGAGTGTTGCAGGGGAGGAGTCATGGCAAGTTCAGGGAAATCCCTCTTATCAAAATCAGCCTGTCATTTGTTTTAATTTCCTCTGGACTCTTCAGGCAGAGGGGCTGCCATTCCATTGGATCCAGGTAAGACGGTGCAGAGGAGGGAATGCTATATTGTCATCCCATTCTGGCAGAATGTCTTGCAAGGAGAGTGGGTAGTTGGGGTGGGGAGAAGACCGGGTGAACCCATGCTGTTGGGGGCATCATCGCCCACCAGCTGCACCAGCACTGTGTAAGTAAGTTAATGCTGACCTAGTGAACACAGCCTTCCTCATCTTCATCCTCGCCACTCTGAACCACGTTTCTGGGGAAGATGATGTGGTTCTAGGAGCAGGTACTAACAGAACTACTACTGGCCCCACTGCTCATGGGACCAGAGGAGCTGAGGAAAATCATGCAGAAGAAGAGGTTCCTTATATCCCGCTTTCTCTGCCCTTCTTCCCTCTCCCCCAGCCTCTATGAGAAGTCTCATAGACTCAGAGCCTATAAGGTCAGAAGGGACCATTATGATTATGCAGTCTGACCTCCTGCACTACGCAGGCCACAGACCCTCACTCACCCTCTCCTGTAATAGACCCCTAACCTACGACTGAGTGATTGAAGTCCTCAGATAACGATTTAAAGACTTCAAGGTACAGAGAATCCACTAGCAAGTGACCCTTTGCCCCGTGCTGCAGTGGAAGACGAATCCTGGTGCATACATCGAAGATGGTGAAGGAAAGTTAGCAAGGTGGGTTTAACCCGAATACAGGAAGCAATGTAACCTGAGTGACACACAACGAAAGACTTGACCCTGCAGCCTCAAATTACACGAGTAGTCTCACTGAAGCTGAGGTGGGACTGGGTCCCGAGTGGAGTTGTTGCTTTTCTTACTGAATACGGATGCTTTTCCACCGGGGCTGAGGATTCAGGTTTGAAATCTGCATGATTTCTCTTTAATGCCATATGGTGTATGTAACTCGTTAATATATATGGCTTCACAATAGCTATGAGCTGGTAGAAGACGCAGCTATTAACCAGAAGTTACTTAAAGTAGCCTTGCTTTTTGCTCACACAATTTTAAAGAGAGAACTCCCATGTTGTAATGGAATGATCTATAGGAGCTTTAGTACCCAGCAGCAGGCAATACAGTACTGTGAGAGCAGCACAAAAAGGGCTCTTTGAATCCTGAAGCATTCTCACTTTTGAAGGGTCCTGGCTGCTGTGTGACTGAAGATGAAAAAATATTTATAATCCTTATATGGTTGATTCATAATTTAGAAGGTTATCCCATTAAAAACGGGATTACACTGATGTTAGAAAAGGCTGAAAAACAGTGCTCTGAAAGGACTCTGTCAACTTCCCTAGATCATGTAATAGTCTCTTACACCAACACCATACATTTCAATTACCACATACAAGCATTTCTACCTCTTTCTCCCTCTCATAAAAAATCACAGCAAATAAACACAAATCACCACCTGAACAAATAGGTGCTTTCCTCTGACTTTAATATACTTACCCATACTTCAAAGAAATGTGGAGAGATTCTCGTATCTATATTGCCCAGGCTTCTCAGTGAGAGCAAAGATGAGCCATGTGTGCACTTGGAACAACCTGCTCTTAGTTTATTTTAACATGTTTTTTATCCTTCTAAATCATGTTTTGCTATTTGACCTGGCAGCAGATTAATACATGACTTGTTCGGGGTGGGGGGGATATTTTAACAGGAAACCTCACTTACGTCTGTAAGAGAACTTTCTCTTCTGTTACTGGCCACCTTTCATACTCTTTGTACTTGATCTGTTGTTCATTCCCAAAGGCAGGTCTGTAAACATTTTGCAATACCAGATTATTCATGAAAGAATGGCAATGATTTATTTTAAGGCAACAAACCATCTGATCCTAAGCAATAGATGACATGTATTCCCCTTTAATTGTAATAGATTTTGTTGATGGAAGTTGGAAACGATGCAAATATTTTTGAGCGCGAGGGGCACTTGAACTGTGTGTTCACTAAGGTATGTCTAATAAGTAATGTCTTTTGGCCAATGACATGCCTGGATGAATGGTTTCCAGCTACTGTGGTTCAGTGAACTTCCGTGGAAGAGAACTGCCTGACACTGTACATATGCAGCTTGAATATGAAGTGATGGCAGAGCAGACTTCAGCATTTACTTCATTGTGTTTTCCTGCATGGTCACCATGCTACCAGGGCTGGATTTTCACCTTACACACCCCTGGGCACAGCATCTTCAGCCTCCTCCCCACCCCGCTCCCTCCCCCTGCCCATATACAGCTGACTTTCGTGTTTTCTATGTAGGTGTGGGCAATGGGGGAGAGAGGGACTTGACTGGGCCAACTCTGCATGGGGGTGAGGGGTCAGGGTTGGGGTAGGAGAGGGGCTGGGGTGACCAGTACTGGGCAGGAGGGAATATGCTCATCTTTGGGTTACAGCTTCTGGCCTGGCCAGAGGGTGGAGCCTCAGGGGAAAGAGGAGGAGCAAGGGGCAGGGCCAGAGTTCTGGCACTCACGTGAGGCCCCCAAATTGTCTGAGGCTTCTGGGCACAGGCCTCGTTGTCAGTACCCTTAGAATGCCAGCACCCCTAAGCATGTGCCTACTGTGCCTAATTGGAAATCCGGCCCTGCATGTTAACAGGTGTGGAATGCTAAAGCCTTGTAACCATGAATATATTTTGTTAGCACTTATTGTTGCCAGTTGTTTCTTTTCTTCTCCACTCCCCTCTGCCCCCTGGCAACGTTGCCGATTAGAATCCCACAATTTTGAACAAAGTGAATACTCTAGACCATTAAACAAAAGTAGCTTTTCATTTGGGACTCTTCCCGAAAGTAGCAGCACTTTAAACATTTCAAAGTGTTGCGGGGGGTGTTAGCCATGTGACTCCTCTTAAAGTCAGTATGCGTCATGTGCTGAGCAACCCCCAGCCACTTTGAAAATAAACTTCAATGTATGTTCTTCTGAACTCTGTTTTAAGAAAAATAAAAAACTGTAGAACAGAACTTCAAGGAAGGCTTTTCAAGAGTGACTTTCTTGCTTTAGTTACCCCTTCTAGCAAGCAAGGCAGCAGGTAGGGGGGGAAATCAGCTAGTTTTGTATTGCAAAATCCTTATTCCAAGAGGCCGTGCCAGCGGTTGACACTCATTGTTCTCATCCAGTGAAGCCTGTATATTTACTAGTTAAATCTGGCATCAAAGCAATGACTCTGAAGGAAGGTGGGTGGATTAGTGGAGGACCAAATGTTTTTAATGAAGAGCAGTAGAAGGATGACATGATTAATAGAACTAGTCTCAAGTGAAGGGAAAAAGTGATATCCAGAGGACTTAGAACCAGACTGAGTGGCTCTTACACATATGATTGAGGTGGTGTGTGGGGGGGAGGTGTTAACACACAAGGGATTGCTCTATTTTACCTCCTGCAGTAGGGCTGCTCATTATGGCAGGTCCTGAAGTGGGGGAATACAGGTACTACTCTCTCGGTGCACCCTTGGGGGACACCCAGCTCCCTAAAATTGCAGTGGGAAGAATGGGGCCAATTTTCTGCCCCAGCAGGCCTGGCACACCAGGGAAAGTAAAAAGGATCGCATAGCCTGCCAAGTCCTCCTGGACACCAGACTGTTGGAAAGTGATTGTGCCTTCCTTCCCCCCCGCCGCCCAAGTTCCTCTGGGGCAGTGCAGCTTCGCACCATCCCCAGTAACGCCGCAATTTGGTCCATACAGCTAGTACACATCTCCCACGCCACAGCCCACTGCGACTGATGCTGAACTCCTTTCTCAAACTGTTGACAAAAATCCACGAAAGCAAGCATAGAGAAAGAGGAGAGGAGACACCAAAATACAAAGCCTCCCCAGCTTGGAGGCTTGACTGCTGTCCAGTTTCCCATGCATTATGGGCCAGACTGTCAAGTGCTCAGCACCCAAAATGGAAGCCAGATTTTTCAGAAGAGCTCAGTGTTTAGCAGCACCTGCTGGGCCAAGCTCTTCTGAAAAATCTGGCCCTATATGCCCAGATTACAGTAGCCATCTATATTGAGCCCTGGTCCTACAACTGTTAGTTTGAAGGCACCTGGCTGTACATGTGCATTACTAGCTGCAGGATCTCTCTCTCTCTCTCTCTCATACACACACACACACCCCGCCAAGCATGTTAGTGCAACAGTTCTACAGCAGGGGAAGTGGTTGAGCAGTTTCCATAAAAAACCTCCATGCTCCTCTTCTGTGGCTTATAACTTTTCCAAACACCTATTGGGCAGAAATTGTCCATGCTGAGTCTCACTTTAAAAACAGATAGTTGACTATTACAGCCTGTGAGGTCACACAGTCTGTCTCTCAGCAAAGAATGAGCTGGATGCTATTGTGCTTGCCCAAAGAAGATGGGGGGGATGGACCCACTGTAAGTGGACTCCACTGGATTTGCATGAGGAAATTTATGATAACTAATGAGGTTGGACTGTCATCTTCCTACTGTTTCTCGCTCATGAGGGGAGAAGGGGAACTTTTTCAAAAACAAGATTGGCTAGATTCTCTGGGGTAGTCCTGGCACCTTTATGCGCTTCTGCAATCTCAAAGGCTTAGAGCACCTAGTCCCTGCAGTTAGGAATTCCCCTGGCATGGGAGGGTCACTGGGTGGAGTAGGCCCAACTGAACATTCATGTACTGCTCACCTTGTAGCCTCTGGCCTAAAGGCTTGCTTGGTGTGGGACAGGCCATGTTGAGGCAGGAAGAGATTGTGGCTTGGGTATTTGCAGCAAGGCTATAAATTAGCATAGTCCCTGGCGCTGCTTTAGTTTACACTGGAGATCCACCCAGGAATTCTGGAAGTAGCATAAAATCAGCTTTTGCAGCCCCTGTTCTGCACTTTGTGAGGGTGCAGCTCAGAATTGCGCCTGTGGTTTCTTACCTCTTACTCCACACAGTCAGCTGACAGGAAATGGGCCATGAGCTTCAGAACAGACTGAAAAAGTTATCAGACCTGCGTGTTTTCCATCAACTAATGCAGTTTGTCAAAATCGAAAGGTTGCTTGGGAATGTGTCAATTTCAACTACATTTTTTCCACAGGGAAAAAAACGGAACATTACCTTTTGATGATGTCAGTTGTTTTGTTTCTATAGTGTTAAAACATTTCATTTTATAACAACATATTTAACTCTTATATTTAATATTTTAATATGCTAAAAAGTCAAAATGAAAAATGTCACCACTATCTATAGGAAATATTTCAATAGTCCTGCATGGAGGATTTTCTGGATATTTTATGTCATGGAAGCTTTGATTTTTTTTTCATTTTAGTTCAGAATGAAATTTTTTTTTCAAAAATGTCAGAATTTTCCTGCTGAAGGGAAACTCCTGTTTTTGACCAGCTCTAGTGATCTATTACTAGATGTGAGATCTGAGCACATGGAAAAGGAAAGACAAAGAAGCTGAAGAATTGCATATTGATTTTTAATTATATTTTTCTTATGATGCCCTCTGGTGAACAGGTTGCAGAAGGACAGCTGCTCTAGTGACAGTCTTTCTTTACAGACATTTATATAGGTAGCTAGGGCTTTCTGCAGTAATATGAGAATATAGCCCTTAATACACAAAAGACAAATACTCAAACACAGCCTGTAAGTGTAAAAGAACCAATCCTACAAGGAGCCAAGAACCATCTATTTATACTGCACTGATCTTCATGGTACTAAAGCATCTTGAAGCTGAGAGACCCTCAGCATCTCACATGATTGCATCCAAGAAGTGTGTGTGTGTGTGTGTGTGTGTAAGTGTAAGTGTTATCTGTAAAGGAGTACAGCCAATGTTAGGAAATTAAAGCTAAGTAAGAGGAGCTCATTTTAGTAAAAGGAATCATGGGTTTATATTTACTTGTATTGCTGAATTTTATCTAATAAATTACATGGATTTTTAAAATAGAATCTTAGGTAAATATATTCAATAACTAACACTTCCAGAGAAAGTCAATACAGACAATCTGTAATCTGATTTGTTCTTTATGAAATGCCAGTTTCCTCGATAGGCCAACATTTTCACACTTGGCTGCCTAAAGTTAGGCTCCCCTGTCCGTATTTAGATACTGTGATACAAGTATTCTGGTTTTCTGACGTGCTAAACAACTTCAGCTCCCAATGCAATCTATTCAGGTGCCAAAATCTGAATTAAGGAGTTCATTCTAAGGCACCTAGCAACTTAATCCAAATTATCACCAACATTTTCATTTTTTGGTTCTAATGATTATTAACTTCCTGTTTCTTAAATATTGGCTACAGCTTATTCATCAACACTGAGAAGCTGAAGAAAGATCTTATCCTCTATGTTGGGTTATACCCTGTAACGGTTGAGGAATGTATTGGAGAAGCAATCAATCAGGTTGATGAGGGATGTTTGCTGCTATCAGTACCACGTTAAACACAGAGTCATAGCTTAGAGAGGAGAGGGAGAAGAGAGTCAAATCACCGTGAAAGAATTTGTGTACAGGTAGATGTATATAAGTTTTTTAAAAAATGTTAATTCGAGAATGAGATCCCATAAGATATACAGCTCTGTGGCTGTACACATGTGTCTTTATAATACAGCTATTCATTCCAAAGAGCTGGCAATAGTTAAGGTGGCAGATTTATTGTGTGTACCATAGGTCAAGGATCATAGTTCACTTTGCAAATATCCTTTTCAGGTGTCTGTGAATTCCTATAAAAACACACACAAAGGTACAAAAACACTCCAAAGAACTATTTTTATTGCTTGCCTGACTCTGAGCCCAAATGAAAACAAGATACAGAGAGTCTTTACGGGGAATACTGGGAGCTTGTTCAACTGCCAAGGTAGCAGATGAGTATAGATTTCCTGCACCCCACAGGACAGATGCACCTGACATTATCTATCATATGCACTTGTAGCTGTGTTCCATTTGCAAAGAGCCATAACAGATCATAAAAGTCATTTGTTGCTGAGCTGCGTTTGTTTTTAAATTCCATTCAGAGTCTGAATTTTCAGCGATGGCTAACATGACTAGTCCAACTACTTTGTAAAAGGTAACTCTACCTGCAATAGTTAATGGAGAGCTTAATTATACCCAGTCTCATTATTTATCACTTTTGTAAAACATCCGATTGAACATAGAATAATAACCATGCTGATCCTGCCATTGGCACCTTCAGCCAGGGATAGTGCAACGCTTTTATGATTGTTTATTAGGCATTATAGCACCCCCTAGGAGTTGTTATCCCAGTGCCAGAGGTGAAGAAATTGAGGCATGGAGCAGTGAAGTGATTTATCCAAAGTGACACCACATCAGTACCAAAGCAAGAGGTAGAATTCAACCTACAGGTCTCCTGAGTGCTTGGGCTGCACTTTAACCCCGACACCATATTTTTTTGCCAAGAAGTAACCTGCAACATGTCCTTTGCTTGTTTCCGGAACTTACTTAAAGCGTTGCTTAGCTGTTGCCTTTTATTTTATCCACTGCATTAGGGACAGGAGGAATGCTACAGAAACTTCCAAATCTACAGAAATATTGTGACTTCAAACAGGTCCATTGAAACTAAACACTTGTTTTGAAGTCTGAGTTGCAGTAGACATGACTTCCCAGTCTGGGGATTGGAGTAGGATTGTGAACAGAGATCTAATTTTCAATCAGATCATCATGAATAGGCTGAATGATGGAAATACACAGCAAATGTTTGTAAAGTAAGAGAAGCAAGTAATGTCATGAGGTGGGGCAGAGCACAAGAGGACTCAGATGGGAAGCATAACAGAGGGAAGGCTGAAAGAAAAAAGCCAGGGAGTCCCGAGTAGGTGGGAATGGTGTCTGACAGCAGAAATAGAAGATTGACATCTGAGAAGTCTTTTCTGATCATTAGTTTCAAAGCTAAATGATAATCTGGAGGAAAAATAACTCACTTAGGCATCAGGCAGTCCTGAATAGAGCTGGGTGAAATTTTTTGACAAACTCTTTTTAGTGAAAAATACAGATTCAGCAACAACAAAATGTCTCACAGAATTGCATCATTTTTACTGGTTTGTGTCGACACCCCCCAATCAAAAGGTTCCATTTTGACATTTACAAAATAAAATGTTTTGATTTTTTTGTTTGAAATAACTTTGGTTCAAAATTTCCTTTACATTCATTTTCTGAAAAATTCAAAATGATCAGTCGAATGAAGCATTTTTTTTTTATTTTTCAAAACCGCCAGCAGAATGAAAATTGCCGAGCTCTAGTCCAGAACTTTTAACCCCAGCTCTGTTTCTGACGTGTTGTGTATAGAGAAGTCACTACACTCTCGCCTAATATTCCCCATCTGTAAAATAGGGATAATATCCACCTACCTCATAGGGATGTTGGGCAGACTAATTAGATAATAATTAGTCAGAACAATACTTGGAAGGTATAAAGTGCAATATAAGTATTAAATGAAAGAATCTGGTCACTAAAAACCACAAACCAAAGTTTAATTAGACAGTGGACACATGCTGGCATTCTTAAACTAATAGCAAATAGTGGCCTTTTCCACAATGCCTATATCCACCTTTTGGTATCTTAGTACTGCTAGCTTCTCCTGAGCCACTATTCTAGAGAGAGACTGACGCTTGGTACCAAAGGATTGGATCTGGTTCTCCATTGCCCTACACGTGTGACCACTTGCACCAGTGCGAAGCAGATGAAAATCTGCTTTAGTAGCATTTTAGTCATTTTGCAGTGATGTAAATGACAGCACAAGATGCAATACAACAGAAAACCAGACCTGCAGTCTTTATGGTGTGTGTATGACCAACTTCCCATCCCACAAGGGTAAAGTCAATCCTATTTCCACAAATATGAGATCAAGACACAATGACAGAAAATGTTCTGAAATACCAGGGGATCCACCCAGTCCTAATACACTCAATATTTTTTTAAACAATCCATAGTGGTATTGCTAGAGTTAAATAGTACTGCATTCAATTCTGTTAGGAGAAAATCTCTTCTTGAGCCAAGTTTACTTTACATTTTGTAGCCACTCCCATCATGTGTTCCTTAGTAGTTGGAAAAACAGCTGGGATTTTTTTGAAGGAGAAAAAGAGTTAGGTGCCCAACTCTCACTGAAATTAGAATTTCTTTAGGCTTTCTTAAAAATCCCAAACAACACTTTCATTAATTGACCCGAATGCTGTTGTAAATCTTTCATTCGCTGCAGTGAAACTACTCCAGATTAAATCTGCTGGAAATGAGAGCAAAATTTAGCCCAGCATGTTTAAAACGATGCAGTGTTCTTCAAATCTATGCATAGGCTTCTGTTAGCAGTGGCCCCGACTTAACTTTGTCTGATCAACAGCAGTGTTTCATCCCAAATGCACTTTTTCTGAAGCTAAGTCAGAGTGCAGGTGAGCAAGCCAATGGCAGATCATGACTGTATCAGGCAAAATGCCTAGCTTCCTACTTACAAATAAGGATGAGCCAGAAATACCAGTTTAAGTGAAAATGTTGTGCTAAGACTGGGGCAGTTGGGGGCGGGGGGTCACCATGACCTCCAGGAAGATTACTTCATGTATTTTTAATTGAATAGATAGCAGAATCAGCTCTGAGATGGCTTGGCTTGTGCTTTGGCTCAAAGAGGGAAAGCGAAACAAGGCATCTTGGCTGTACTCTAATTTAAACTTAAAATTCCTTTTAAAAATTGTTCCATCCTAATAGAAACATGTTTTCACTTTTATCTTCATAACCTTGCAATAAAATTCAAATTCAGAATGGCAGAACAGAAGTTTGGGAAGGAAGCAGAAACTAAGGGGTTAAGCCCTTCAATAGTAAGTTCAGGATAGCTATTTAGCCTTGGTTTTTTGTTTTTGTTTAATATATTTTACCGTAATGAGACTTGTGCAGCTCTATTGTTATATAAACAACTACATCAAAAGCAGTGTTGCTTCTAAGTTTTATGTGCAGCTGCCAAACGAAAACTCAGCTCCCACTCGGTGCTGGGTGCCTACCAGTCCGAAACGTCAACTAGCTGTCTCCACTACTTCTGCTGCACTGCTAATGAGGCCTCCGGCCATAAGAATGTGATGTAGCTCAGCAGTGGAGTTATATGGAGGGGCTGACACAAGGGGCAGAGCCCAGCAGAGCCAATAGGGCCTGGACAGCTAAAAGCGCTACCTGGGAGCCAAATTCCACATGGACTGCAAGGTGCGACCCCAATCTCACCAAGAGTGGGGATCACATGAATTGTAGATGCATGCAAATGAGACAGGTCCATTACTGGCTTTCCTTCCCCCAAGATTCAGGGAGCCCCCGGCCCTTTTTTCTCTTGCCACAGGAGAGAGGAAAAACCAGGAACTGAGCAGGCCCAGCGAAATGCCCTTGATCCCCAGACCAGAGGAAGAGGGAGAGAAGAAAAATTGATTTTTGTAGTGTGGGGGAGGGGGAAATGCCATAGCGCCAGAGTCAGAAGTGTTTCATCTCTACAGAATAACAGTTTGTAGCCAACTTCTCCTTTCCCTGCCCAGCCCCACCATTTCAAAAGGCCATTTAATTAATTCTGCTCTCTCTTCTCTACTCACTTAGCTCATTCTTTGCCACCCCTTCTGAAGCTAGTCCTGTCAAGCCACTGGAATACCGATATGTACTGCTCAATCTGCCTTAAATATCTACCTGGTAGATGGAATGAGGATGAAAACAAAATCTTGTAACAGTAAGAATAAGAATCCACCGGAAGTAGAGCTTGATAAACAAACTCAACTTTGAGAATGAGAGTAGATCACTGCTCATTTCACAGAGCCATGGCTATAAACCATCTGACTCTCTACATGAGTGAAAAATATAATCCAAACCCAAGTGCTCCGTAGATACTATATTCTAAATAAGCAGCCTTTCTACAGATCTGAATGTATAACATGCAGCCTTCCATTAACTGATAACTATTTTGTGCTTATTAACCGTTCTTTCCCTTCCTGCTTTCTAACTACTCATTTTCAGTTAATGGATTATAATTATTGCTACTCAGTAGTAGATACATTTTAGGGGTTTTGTATGCAAAAATCACTAAAAGATATACATAATTTTAAATGTAGAGCTTGGCAAATAGTGCAAACATTTTCTAAAAATACTCCCTTCAATTTTTGTAATCAAGTCACATCAGTCCTGCTTGCTCTCCTTTTTCTGTTTGCATTCTGCAAATATTCATGCAACCAAGTTTTACTGGCATTCACAGACACTGACCTTCAATGGTGTGTGTGCAAGAGCTAGTGGAAACTTAAATTTGCATACATGAGGATTCACACTGGAAGTTCCAATCTTCTCAGCGATTTGGAGAA
Source organism: Mesoclemmys tuberculata (assembly GCA_007922155.1). Taxonomy (NCBI): domain Eukaryota; kingdom Metazoa; phylum Chordata; order Testudines; family Chelidae; genus Mesoclemmys; species Mesoclemmys tuberculata. Next base: position 55,670,031 of record ML675610.1, on the reverse strand, counting down.
CAGGAATGATTTCATGTGACTTCTGCCCAATTGCAACCAGCCAACATATCTTAAATATTGAATATTTGGGGAAAACTGCTTGGACTCAAGCTGTTGGGTTAAGAAAAAAATCAAGAAAAGCTTTGTGAAATAATTTCAGATGATCCATACATTTGAGGAAATTATGATCTGCTCTTGGGATATTAGCAATTAGTAGAAAGAGACTCAACTCTATCAGCTAAACTAGTCATTGTGCTTTATTTACTCATGTCTAATCCAAAACCTCCATTACAGTGTGAAATAATCATCTTTGATTGTGTCCTCTTTTAATGTGATATTGGATTTAGCAATGCAAGGTATAATTTTCTTCAGTACTAAGCCTTTCTCCACTCCTTTGTCTCTCCATTGACTTTTGCTATTTGAATTTAAATTAGGGGATCACTTGTAGGGGGCACAAAGTGAAATGGTAACCTCAAATTGAAATGATACACAGCACAGGGTTTAAAATAACTAATAGAAGGAAGGCTTTTGGTTCAGGCATCTGGAAATGGGATGCCAATGCCTTTCAAGTCTTTCTTAAGTCACCACACCTTGTAGCCAACCACCATCTGTGTTTACCAAATACGAGTTGCTCTTCAGGCTATGTAAAATGAATTCATAATCTCAGTCCAGTTTCCAGCAGGTTGTTGGACATAATGGGTACAAATGGGTCTGTTAGTGCAAAGACCTTTAGAGAGGTCAAGTCAGAATGAGCTTGGAGACTGAGCTATGTTTCTCATCCCTAAAAGTGGTATTCTCAGGTCAGGGAAGATGCTCACTGGCAGAGCAATTTGGGGAATTTTTTGCTGCCATTCAGCAGTTCAGCGGTAAGTAGTGTAGAGGACTTTGGTCTGGAGGGTATATAGATCCAGAATCTTTCCTAAGCACTAAATACACCTGAAATCTCCTACATCAACCTTTAAATGACCAAAAGAAAGTCTCTTTTTTCATACTCACAGACCTGCAAGCAGCAAAATCCTCTACAAGTAAAATGCTGGGGACTACAAGTCTTGAGACAGACAAGGAGTTTGCATTTGGCCGATTGTAGAGTTTCTCTTCACTAAAGGATTTTTGCCTATTTTATAAAAAAGGAAATATATGTAACCTACAAGGTTTTGGGCTAACTGACATGCCCTGAGAAGATTTACCTATTCTCAAAGGCCATAGATAGCCAGGCAGTTGAGGCCACCCAATATGAGAGGTGTCTACTGGTAGAATCTCTTAGAAAGCAGGTAGGACAGTTAATGGAGGAGGCGAGCAGGCTGAGGTACATCGGTGAAGATGAGGAATTCATTGACAATATGCATATGGAGACCTCCAAGGTTGAGGAGGTAATGCAGCTGAAGAGGACTGCAGTAGCACTACTACAGGGGAGGAGAAGGATCTGGCTCTGTCACAGGGAGAAAGCTGACTGCTCCTTACTTCTGGCAGCAGGCGGTGATCCACCCCTACTCCCAATGCACTTGCCATAGAGAGAAAAAGTTGGTATGTTACCATGGCAATGAGGAATGAGGGCTCTCCCCCAAAAGATGAAGGAGGAAGAGAAGCCAGGTACCCCCAAAGCTGAGAGGACACCACTCCCAACAAGAAATGAAGGGTAGCTAGTGAGCTTCTTCTAAGAGGATACAGACCTCCTTCTGCTGGCCTGACATGGCATCTTGGGTGTGCTATCTGCCAAAGGCCTGTATCCGAAACGCTATGGAAACTTTGGCAAGGATCATCTGGTCCTCTGACTACTATCCCATGTTGCTCATCTATGTGGGCACTACTTCAAGGTATGATCTTGAGCAGATCAGAAGTGACTATAGGCCTCTAGGAGTGAGGGTGACAGAATTGGGGACACAGATGGACTTCTCATTGATCTTTCCAGTCACGAGCTGTGGCCCAGGCAGAGACAGATACATCTTGGAGGTGCATGCATGGCTGCTTGGATGGTGTTACTAGGAGGCCTTCAGCTTCCTCAGCCATGGGATGCTGTTTCAAGAAGTAGGACTGCCAAGCAGAGATGGTGTCCACCTATCCAGGAAGAGGAAGAGTATTTTTGGATACAGACCGGTTAATCTAGTGAGGAGGACTTTAAACTAGGTTTGATGGGGGCAGGAGACAAAAGCCCACATGTAAGTCCAGAGCATGGAGCCCTGGGTGAAGGGTCAGAATCTGGAGGGAACATGGGTAATCATAGCAGAGACAGAAGAGGCAAATGGGAATATAGAGTGGAAATCTAATTACATCTTAGATGTTCATATACTAATTCAAGAAGTATGGGGAATAACCAGGAAGAGGTAGACATAGAAGTGAATAGTCATAATTATGACATACTTGGCATCACAGAGACTTGATGGGATAATTCACAGTCAAGCTGGAAAGGCATGTCGATTGGGATCCCACAGGATCTGTCCTGGGTCTGGTTCTATTCAATATCTTCAGAAATAATTTGGATAGAGAGTACGCTTAAAGTGTGCAGACAACACTAAGATGGAAGGGGTTGCAAACACTTTGGAGGGCAGGATTAGAATTCAAAATGATCTTGAGAAATGATCTGAAATAAATACGATGAGATTCAATAACAGTCTTCAAATATGTAAAAGATATTTATAAAGAGGAGGGTGATAAATTGTTCTTGTTATCCACTGGGGACAGGACAAGAAGTAATGGGCTTATATTGCAGCAAAGGAGATTTAGGTTAGACATTAGGGAATAACTTCCTAACTGTAAGGGTGGTTAAGCACTGGGAAACATATTACGTAGGGGAGCTGTGGTATCTGTCATTGAAGGTTTTTATAAACAGGCTAGACAAACACATGTCAGGGATGGTCTAGATAATACTTAGTCCTGCCTCAGTGCAGGGAACTAGACTAGATGACCTTCAAGGTCCTTTCCAGTCCTACATTTCTATGATTCTCCGTTCCTCTTTTCCAGAAAGACTGCAGGATCTTCTGCTTACTGTCTCCTATATCAACTGCTAACACTACATTGATGTTAACCTGGGAAGGCTGCCTTTAATGCAGATTGGATAAGATCACATGACTGTAAGCTCTTCAAGATATATCTACACCTAAGGTTCCCAAAAACGTTCAGAGTGTGGGCCATACTCTCCCTGAGAGAATTAACTGTACAATTCCCACTGTCAGTCTTGCACTATTCCTCTGGCAGTAAATGTATACGTACACAGTTAATAAATATTCACATCAAAGCCTGTCTCTGGTTTTATATGTGAACAGCTAATAAACTTTAAAATCAAATGAGTTTCTTTTCCCCAAACTAATCTCACTGTCTCCTTTTTCTCTTCATTTCAGTTTCCCACCTTCTCATATTTCTTTCAAGTCCTCCTCCTCTTCCTCCCCAATACTCCAGCTCCACTCCATTCCGCCCCTCTCTCCCATTTCTCAACATCTCCCTAATGCCTGGTCTCTTGCTTGCCCTGAAGTCTCTCATTCAGGAAAATTCTGGCTTCCTCACTTTTAGTGGCTTTTCTTGCTCCTGGCAGCTTTTTAACCTTCTGCAAACTCTTACAGACAAAACAGCCCTTAGTGCAACTAGTTTTGCTCCTTCTCCTCCTAGGTGTCCACCCTGAATGCCTGTAGATGCCACTGCTGAGGAAGTGAATAAGAAGCCAGCATCCTGTAGCAAGCAACCTACGGTGCATGGCTTGAGAGTTGCTAAATTATGCTATCCACAGCATGATAGAAAAACAGACACTTTCCTGTCCAACAGGAAGAGCACGGCAAAATCTTGTGGCTCTTCTAGCCCTACCACCCAAAAATTTCTCATTTAACCAACATCTGGCCTATGAAAATGCACAGAACAAATCAAAAGATGCAAAAAATAGAACCTCTTTCTAGAAGTCTTTCCATGGCCATCTGTAGTCCTGGTGTTCTTAAGGGCGCTGATATCTGCAGGTTCCTTCCTTAATATTCTCACAGTATCCATCAGCTGGAGAGAGGGAGTACCCTGTCCCACCGCTATTTAACTGTTTGTTTTCTGTTTGCAGAGCTCCATTGATTTTTCATCCATTGCCTGCCCATTTGAAGCAGTGCTAATATGTCCTCAAAGGTTCTGGGATATATTGGGACTTCTCCAGGCAGGATGGAAGGTGAGAGATTTGATTTTGTTTTGGAAGAGCAAGAGCAATGTTAAAGAGGTTGGAGTGCAAAATCAGTGTATTGCATGTGTGTACTGTAGCATGTTTGATCCTTTGCAGCTTCTTTAATGAGTAGCAAATATTTGGAGGACAGCCGATTATTTAGAGTGTTGGATCCTTCTCATGGGCTGTTTAGAGTTCAGGTAGTTTTCTTTCTTCTCATGATTTTAATGGCATCACTGGAAGGGATCCTGTGGTTACCATAGGTAGCTCATACACTGATCCTAGTGTTGCTTCCAAATGCCATCTCCATTTATTTCACATTTAATTCCATAGTGGAATGTTTTGCATGTTTTCCTCCTGCAAAAATTTCCCTTTAGGCAGACCCCTAAAATATGACCCCTACCACAATCTGTTTAGCATGAGAAGGGACTGTGCTAATCATGTGAAAAAAAGACATTAACTAAAACCGGTTAAAAATCCAAACACGGATACAGGAAAAAAGGGCTTCTGCCTCCTTCACCACCTCAGTTTTTTTTAAAATACCCCCAATCTTTGTTCCTCTCTCACATGTACATCCCACAGTGGCCCACTTTCTGTTATGCTAATGCTATATTGTTTCAGAGTTAGGACACTGAGGTCCCAGAAAGTGCTTTGCACCATGAAGATGTTATCTCCACTTCATTAAAAGATTTCTGCTATCATCCTGCAGATCTCTTTGTACTGCACTCAGCTTTTCTGGTCACTGACCCATTATTTTTAAAAGAGACAAACGCCACATTTTGCTTTTGGCTGACTACAGGGCTAAGCTCCTACCACCCAAAAATGTGATGGGATTGGAGAATGAAGTGAGGGAGGAAGTCTAAAACATCAAATCTTTTGGGTTTTTTTAACCGCTTGCTCCAGTTGTGACATTGACAAAGCTAATAACATTTTACCATTACCAAACAGAACGTGTGTGACTGCAATGCACTCACACTGGTGTCGTGTGAAAGGGGATGTGCACGTTTGCCATATTACAGTTAATTAGAAGTCTGAGTGCTTTATGTATTTTAAATTCCAGCCATGACGATAGGACACCAGGTGCTCTAGCTTATTCTCTCTCCCCATGCCTCTTGCCTGCAGAAGCAAAACAATCTAGGTCTGCAGAAGTCACAGGTAGGAAATTAATCAAAAACACAGCAGGGATTCAAAAGTAGTTCCTGCAGCAGGAAACTGTTAGAACAGTATGTGAGATCATTATTTTACCTGTATACCCGTGAACATTCCTCAGTACAAGATTTATTTTTTTAAAAGTCGTGTTTAATCAAAATCTACCGTTAATACCAATATTCCACACGAACACGTATTAAATTGTATTTATTATCTGTTTCCAGCAAAGGCTAGTTTCCATGTGAATGACTGACATTCATTTTAACCACATCTTTCTTTTTACAGATCGGTTCCCCTATGTCAATAGACACAAGGTGTATGCATAGAACTTAAAGGGAGCAAAGATCTCTTGCAAAATTTGTATTAGCAAAGATAACTGAGAACACTGGAGTAAGATGAAATATTTTTCTCAGATGATCATAAAATGTGCCCCCCAAATGTTGCCGCTTACTTGATTTTCCCAGCTTGCCCCACCTTAGACTGAAACTTATTGAAATTATTGTGTAGATCCTAGCAATAAAGGGAATTGCGAAATTTGCAGTTCATTTGCTATTCTTGGAAACAGTATTAAAAGTTGTCCAATTCCTAATGTTAGAAAAGATGAACAGTGTAAATAATAATAGTGGCATGCTTAATAGATTTTTGCCAAGAAAACTGTTGGTTTTACAGCTTTCTTGCCTTGAAACCGGGGATAATTGATGTGGGTATAAATCCTATGGAATGGCTAAGATCTTCACCTTTGCCAATTTGTATATTATTATTATTTGTATTACTGTACTGCCTAGGAGCCCAGGAATTTTCCTAGGTCCCCATTGTGGTAGGCACTCTACAAACACAGAAAAAAAATGCATCTGGTCAGGGGCATGTGTAAGGAGCGGGTGACAAGCTGGGGCACAGCCCCCCTCCCGCCCCCGTCAGCAGGGCACTCATCTGGGGCCAGGGCTGGGACTGGGAGAACAAGCTCCTCCAACCCTGGGTAGGGTTGTGAGATGACAGTTCCTCTGGCCACTGGGGGAGAGTGAGCTCCACTGCCGCAGGGAGGAGGGAGAGAAAGAGCCAGCTCCACTGCTGTGGGCCAGCAAACAGTTGACTTTTGGTTTTGCTTATGGGTGCCCTACCATGCCTCCCCCCAGAGGCCCTGACTCCACTCCACCCAGGGGCTAGAGGGTAGACCTCAGGGTCTGGGATAATGGACACCTGGGTTCTCGCCTGGCTCTGAAACAGGAATGGGGGCTAGTGGTTAGAGTGCAGGGGCTGGGAGCCTGGATGCCTGGGCTCTTGCCTGGTTCCAGAAGAGGACTGGGGCCTAATGGATGGAGTGGGAGGCTTCCAACCACCAGGTCTCCCCTTCCCCTACCCAGCTACCATGGCAACACCTTCACTCCACTAGCCACCAGGTCAACCCAAGGGAAAAAGGGTCTGGGCCAGAGCTTACCCCTGCAAGGCTTTACCCCCTGCCTGCCTTCTGCCATGTGTCTCCAGGGTTTAATCTCCCCCTACCCACCCCGAGGTCCAGTCTGGCTTCTCCCACCTTCCCCAGCGCTCCTTGCAACCTCAATGTGGTTGGTTTTTTTGTTACACAATGGGGAGGGGACATGGTTTGGGAGTCGCCACACACCCCTGGTTAGCAGCTGCAGCCACCCTGCCCGTGAGACTGCCAGAGCAGTGGCCCCAGGGCTGACTCAGCCCCTGCCAGAGCAGGGAGATGTCATCAGAATAGCTGATTAGCTCAAACTGCAGCAGGCTGGCAAGCCAAACAGCTCATCTGCAGCTGTGTGGGGGAAATCATTGATTGGTGGAGGACGCCAATAGCTAATCATCCCGGTGGGTGCTGAGCACCCGCTATTTTTTTCTATGGGTGCTCAGCAACCTTGGAGTCAGCACCTCACCAGCCTCTCTGAGGGAGGGAGCTGGAAAGTGCCCCTTCAAGTGCAGCCCAATTGTTATTCCTGCGCATGCTCCTGATCTAGTAAATGTAGTGCTTCCCAATGGGTTTCTTTCCTAATCAGAGCAGCCGCTTCATGCCGTCCAGGGGCTAAGCTCATTTGGTGAAAGTCTCCTTTTCATGGAATGTCTGTTGCCAAGGCTGGATTACAGTAAGGGCATTATATAAATCTATTCCCACGGCTCCAGCTTCTGGAGTCACATGAATCTGAGATTTAATTTGTAATTTAAATTGTTTCTAGCCCCCATGGCTTAGAAAAGTTTGAAAATGTGATCTGAGCGTAGCAGAGTCAGACGCCAGCTCCTCTGCAGGCAGTCTCCACCAATAGCTCTCCTGAGCTTGTATCTCAGTGGGATGTTGACTCCAAGCCCCATGGCTCTGAGGGAGACGACTCTGTCTATGCCACCTCAGCAGAGGAGTCTGTGTGGCAGGATGAGAAGAGTAAAGCAGGCCCTGCCTGCTTCCACAAAGCAGATTCCCTGGCAGTCAGAGTGTATGTGGGCTCTGATGTTGCTCCTGCCTCTCCTGTGGGGCAGAGGAGCCCCTTGTTGTCCCTACCTCCCTGGGAAGGCCGAGGTGCACCCTGCCATTGCCATGCTGAGGTGCGGGGCAGGAGTGGAGCCATGGGAGAGCCCTGTGTTGTGACATACTAGGGCCCCTGATTGTAATAGGCAGTGCTGGATTAAGGCAGACCTTCCATGCCATGTGAATCCCAGAGCAGGGGGAAGGGTGTGAGTACAGGGGTTTAACCCAGGAGAAGGAGACTCCCCCTTCCGCCCCTCCCCCGCCATGCTTAAGGGAGATAGGCTCTATGATGAATCTGAATATGCTATCAGGGGATTAGTATTAATTTGAATTCAGTGCCCAAGAACCCCTGAATAAGATGGAGTAGCAATCACAGGAGTGCACCATTGTAACCCGTAGGGATAGGGGGAAAAGGAATTTGCCTCCTCCTCCCCACACTCCCAGCTATGCAGGACAGCTGCATAAAGCCTGTGCATGGGGGTTCCTGAATGTCAGGCATTCTGTGTATTCCATATTACCACAGCAGACTGGAACTGGAAGAGAAGCAGAAGTTCACCAGCATGATCTAGACGGAAACTGCCTCCTGACTCAACTGGTAATTTAGGAGAAAGGTGTGCTTTGCACATATTCCACAATATGTTTTAGAGGAAATTTTCATTGCTCATAAGCTTATCTCCCTTAAATTGTTTAACTTTGGCTAGTTAGATGCTTGTCTGGTCACCATGAAATTGCCATGCCTTTGAAATTATATTCATCCTTGAAAAGGAAGTTTGTTTATTGTAAATGAAGTTTGTATGGTGTGTTACAAAGTTAACAAGTTTCACTCCAGAAACACCAGGAAAATCAGCTGTCAGAATGAGATGTTATCTAAGAAAGATGCTCTGAAAATGATTACAAGGATACTCTCAGTATTTGCACATCCTGAACTCATGGGGAGGGGAAAGAGGGGTAGGAATTCACCCCTGGGAAAGGGCATGTTGAACTACAGCCACCTCCCTTATGTCTCTTACTAGTGGGAGTGAAGTTTTGTTTTCTTAAACTATCTCCAGGGCTGGATTAAGGCATAGGCACCATAGCTAGGCCCATGTCTAGCTCCTGGACTTGCGTGATGAGGCAGAATCTCAACTTTCAATTAAAAAAAAAAATATTTCTAGCCCTGAAGGATTGAAAGAAAAGTTAAAAAATGTGACCTCCCAAATTACTGATGCCTGCCTGAATCTGCGGAGAGCCTGAAACAATCATTCCAAGGGCTGTGAACTGTCCTATTCATCTCAACTCTGAAACCTACAGCTAACCCAAGGAATGAGCATGGTGGTTCTCTGGATATCCAGGACTGTGAGCCACCTTGTTACCCCTTGCCTCCAGTGAGAGGCAGTCTTGCCTGTGATAGTTGGGTGTTCGCTCTTTCACACCTCCCAACCTGTCAAACAGCCAAGCACAGGGCTATGCCAGCCATGTCTTTGCCTGGCAGATTAACAATAGATGCACCCCAGTCTCTGTGTCCTCTTGAAGTGTTCCCTTGTGAGATCCAGCCCCTGACACTGGCTACTCACAGAAATCCCAGAGCCTCTGTCCCCAAACGAGCAGTGTACCCCAGTTTACCAGTTTTACCTGTAAACCACACAGCCCTAGTGAGCCCTTATAATAAAACAAAATAAAGTTTATTTAAGAAATAGTAGTGATTCCACTAGAAACAAGAGAGAGCGGTGGAAACAAATGGTTACAGTACAAAACAGATAATAAAATGTGGATTAGGATCTACAATTAATAGTTATTTTTCCCATCTGATGAATTGGTTTCCCTCCGAAAGTTCAATCTGTTGCAGAGCTGACTGGCTTCACAAGAACCAGGATCCAATCTTTCATGAAACATCCCCACTCGGCAAGATATCTCCTCAATGATTGGATACAGAGGGTCTTTCTCCACCCAGTGATATACTAAATCTGTCTTTTGTCTTTATTCACAGACATTGCCATCTCCTGTCAGTTGTAATGTTCCTTTTTACCTCCAAGTGGCTTTGATTGCTTGCAGTTGCCTTTGATAATTTTCCATTGCATGTTCCGGAATGGGGCAAGCATAGACAATCGAACCCTCTATTAAATCACCAGCTGACCAGAGTGACAACTACCTCCTGCTTCAATGGGCCATCAGTGAGACTTGATTCCCTGGTGACTAAATTTTACTCCAGGAGCATAAGGGCATAGTTTTCAGTATAGTTACCTTATTCCTTAAATACTACCCATACACACTTCTTGCAGTGATTATGTGTATTGATAATGTAAGGGGTGTGTTAGACCCTTACTGAAACTTAGTGGGTCTTTTTGGTTGGCCATCTCTTGAGGAAGCAGGACCTTGAAACACACAGCCCCCAGGGCTAGTGGAGAGAGGCCAGCTCATGTCAGCCTGATTGACAAGGCAGGCAGGTCAATGAGGGAGCCGGGGGCTGTGACAGCTGCCTGCCTGTGCCTGCCTGGGCAGTAGAAGGAGGCTGAGCTAAGGCAAAGCAGACAGAGAAGAGGCACAGGGAGCTGAGCTGAGCTGAGCTGACCCCCAGCAGCAGAACCAGAGGAGCATCCCAGAGAGCCGAGCTGAGCAGAGCCAAGCACAGCTGCACTGAAGCAGAGCAGAGTAGGAATTGGGGCTGGATCCGTCTGGAGCTGGGTGCAATGAGCAGCTGTGGAGAGCGAGGGGGACCCTGGGCAGGACCCAGTGCAGGGGATGCCGCCAGCCCAGAGGCCGCACAGGCCAGACTCAGAGGGGGATTGTGACCCTGACAGGGCTGACGCTAGGTGAAGGGCCCTGCACCCTAGAGCCTGGGGGTGTGTGGCCATTGCCAGAGTTCCCCACAATAGCGGGCCCATTCCCCTGCTTACAATAAGTTACAAGCTTTCAGAGAGACCTCGCATGCTACCCTTCATGGACAAATACCATGAATGTGTTGTATGGGGTGTAGTGAGTAGGTCAGGTCTGAGATGGGAGTTCCTTGTAAAAAACAGTGACTCATTTGCCCATTGGCACCAATTGTCAGATATTTATATGTGTCAGAGGGTGGATGCTCTGCTCTTTCTGAAAACCAGGCTTCTCTAAGGTGTCTTAAGTTGGATACCCAAAACACTAGTCACTGTTGCCTTCTTGCTTGGAAGGCAGTGTGACCTAGTGGGTAAGGCAATAGACTAGAAGTTGGAAGACCTAGGTTCTCTTCCCAATTTGACTTGCTGTGTGAGCGTATCACTTTCTTATTTGTGCTTCTATTTCTCCTTCCACTCTTTATCTGTCATGTCTATTTAGATTCTCCTTGGGGCAGAGACTGTCCCTTACTATGTGTTCGTACAGCACCTAGTACATCTCAGTTGATGCCTCTTGGAATTACTAGAATACAAATAATAACTACTAAAAGTATAAGAAGAGTATATGAAGGCACCTTTCCCATTGGAGGAATAAGGAAAGAAAGTATTTTAGTTTAAGAATCAAAACTTGCTTGTAACAAAAGTGGATAGAATAATGGTGCACAAATACTATAGCAAATATCAAAGGCTACAAATTAGTAATTAGCATCATTCATGAAATATCGAATAACATTTGAGAAAAAGAGATTCTCTTGACCTTCTAGCTGCATCCTTACATACCAAAGACTTCTTTGTAACATGTCCTTGAAAATTCAATTATAAATATGGAAAGAAAGTAGTGGTTTTGGTTTGAAATACACTGTAATGAAGGATCTCTTAATTAGCCAGACAAGAGTCAGTACCACCTTGAAATTCTGAAAGGGGCCTCTAGAATTAAAAGCATAAATAAGATGGTGTCTACAAAAAGAGGTTTTTCTCTTCTTTTGTCTCAAAGGTATTTCAGCATTAGCTGGCATTGAAATGTCTCTCGTCAATGCTTGTGCAGAGTACGAATTGGGTGTATCTGAGAAACTGGCAGAGGAGATGCAGGACATTTGGAACACTTCATTCATGCTGTTACTCAAACTGATGAACACCCCAGAGCTTCATTTGACTTCTCATTATGAAGAAAGAACAATCTCTCTCCCCAAGAAATTTGGCCAATGCTTTCAATTAGGGTATGTCTACACTGCGGAGTGAAGTCAATTTAATTTAAATCAACCTTCACCCACCGAGCTGCAGAATTCAAATGAGTGTAATCACACCATGCTCAATGCATTGGGGGATTGCATCCCCACCATTTGCTCTTACATCGGCAATCAAAGCAGTGCACCCTGGGTAGCTATCCCTCAATGCAACTACTACACTCGCCTGCCCCTTGTTCTCCTCATCATTCTCCTTGTCCATGGATTCATCCTCATTCATCCTGGCCTCAGATTCCCCCGAGGTATCTATGCTGAGTGGAGGCATAGTTGGGTCTCCGCTAAGAATATATGCAGCTCCTCATAAAAGCATATGCCTGCCTCAGCTCTTTGATCTTAGTGCAGCACTGCTGCACGTCCCTGTTGTGCCCCTTTTCCAACATGCTGCAAGATATCTTCTCATAGATATCCAAATTTGTTTTGCTTGCTCGGAGCTGAGCCAGAACAGGCTCTTTGCCCCACAGACTGATGAGATCCAAGACGTTGGGTCGGCTCCAGGTTGGAGCGCGTTTGGGGCATGCAGTCGCCATGATCGGTTGTGCTGGCAAGCTGACCTAACAGGAAATGGGAATTCAAAATCTCCCAGGGCTTGAGGGGAGGAGCTGTTTCCTGTTTACATGGCCACGGTTCAGCAGAGTGCGAATGTCCAGAGCTATCACAACAGAGCATTATGGGATATCTCCCGGAGGCCAATGACATCAATTTACGTTGCACTCTGCCTACACTGACGTTCATTCGACTCATACAATTCGACTTCAGACCTATGCCACTTGCGGAGGTGGCTTTATTAAGTTGAATTTTACCACGATTTAGGTCAGCGGAACTGACATGCCAGTGGAGTCGCATACTTTATGTGGTTGACGGAAGCCGCATTCCATCGACCTACATTGTCATTGTAGACCAGGCCTTAGATTCTTAACCTGACAGCTCTCTGTGTTGCGTAATAATGATACTCTGAATGTTAGAGTTTCTGCTTGGACTTCTGTCCTGGACATTCCCATATCATGATAGCCACAAATAAAAAGAAGTAATGGAGGGAGAGTGTGGAATGTAAAGAAAAGCCTGTAAAATAGAAAGAAATCAATCCTGACTTGCAGGTTGTTTAGCTGCAGGAAGAGAAGCTATACAATCAGGTGCACATTGCCATTTTGATTATTGTGGTTTATCAGACAATTCTGAAGCAAGCCCAAAGATGCAATTGTTGCTGTTCTTTTCCTTCTTTTCTGTGCTGCTCTGATATTACTCAAGTGAGATTTCACTCTTGAGAGGTCTCCCATGGCTGGAAGGTATATACGCTGCCTTTCAGCTGTTCCTGATTTTCAGGGCTGTCCCTCAAATTATATTGAAAATCACTTCCCTGTCCCTTTCTATGTTCTAGTGATAATTTGAGACTCTGGTTTCACATGAACAAACAAGAAATGGCGTCCAACTGTAAAACAACTGTTGTGGGGTTTTTAATTTAATTTCCCCCCCAAACAGTTCAGCAGCAGCATATGGCTCACAGTGAGATCCTGCTATCACACAGCTTAATAGCTGGGTTGACGGAGACAAGAGAAGGTCAGGTGACTTGCTCAAAGGTTACATAATGAGAAAGTGGCTCAATTCAAATTAGAAAGTGGGACCTCTACCCCAACTTCCGTTCCTTTTGTTCTTGCCAGGATGGGTCCTTGCCACAGAGACTACAGATGTGGCCTTTCTGTGGATTGAAATCTTCAGACTCCAGGGCTGTCAAGCTAGTGCCTTTTGCAAACACTAACATTCACTCGGAAAACGTTAAATGTACAGGTTCATGCAGAGACTGATAGGAAGGTTTTGTATAACTTGGGAAACCCAAAGCCATCCAGTGTCTCTGCATTAGGTATATAAAAAAAGTCTATTTTCTTCTATAGAAAAGTGACATAAAAGAAAAAAAAATTGTGGTCCCTAAATTGTCTGCTTGCCCTCAGCTAAGCCGGTGTTTCCCACAATTTTAAAAACTGACCCTCACACTCCAGGAAAATAATGCCAATTGCATGCAAACCCCACCCTGGGTTATTAAAGTCCTTTTATGTCTCAATTGATACGTCTTTTTTAGTCCCACCTCCTCCATTTTGAGAAGCATGAAATTTCCTTTCCTGTCTGACCTGCCGTGAGCAGAACGATAGTTAATAAATGCTGACATGTAAAGTATTGCAATTGGCATCTGAATTAGCACCACTGAAATGAATGGGAAGCCTGCACATCGGAGGGATTGTATCAGGCTGCCTGCAAACTCAAGCAGAAGTTTCTGCCTCGTTACACTCACTTTGCATTTTCAAGATTTTCTTCATCACCATAACAGAGAGAGACTTTTTAATGAAAGCTGAGATGCTGGAGAATAATTGTGATCTATTTCCCCACCTCTCCTCACACCCCCAGGTCGTCCCTTCACCCACCTCTACAGAGGTGCAAGTCACACTTCAAGAAACAATGGCCTAAGCCATCTCTGAACAACAGAGTATTATTACTTATTGTTTATGCATATTACCGTAGCGCATATGGCCCCTTGTCATGGACCAGAACCCAGTTGCGTTAGACTCTGAACACAGAACAAAAAGACTTCCTGCCTTTCTCTGTATGTCTGTGCTTTCTCCTGTGTCTCATTCAACTTTCTCTTCCACTCTTTTTTTCAAATTCTTCATCCCTGATTTTTCTCTCTGCTATTTAAGCCTGTGTCATGCTGTTTAGAGGAACATTACTAGACATGAACTGTACCATATGACTCTAAAACTTTTGCACTATCCTTGCTTCTCCCTCTCCCCCCCCCCCCAGTTTTACTACAGTAATGCACTCATTTCCATCCCATCAGCTGACTATTGGGAAACACGTTCTAACCTAACCTTGAGTTTTATGTTGTGAACATGTTGTTTTATAACGCCTACAAAAAGCTCATTTGGATCAATATGCAGAAAAAGACCCTCCCACTACATCAGTAATAAAGCCTGTTCTGTCTTCTGCAATATTCTGGCACCATAGCAGGCTAGTTGTAAATCCCTTACTCACATTGGTGAATAGTTATTCCCTTTGGAGTAGAACTGTGCATTGGAGCAACTGCCCACCAATGTGTTCACAATCTGGCCCATGATTTTTTTTTCTTGTTTGTGTGGTCATAGCCCAAGAAAAAGATTCTCAGTCAGAGATTCAGGTAGAACAGCTGTTCCTGTCTCTTTACTCAGCATCTAAAAAGAACTGCACCACAATTGACAATAGGCTTTTCAGTCTTTGTCAGACACTTGGACCTAGCAAAACCATTTGTGATAGTGCCACATGGTATCTTCCAGTAATATTACAGCCTCAATTTGTTCAAGCTCTCTGTCTTGAAAAGATACATATCTGACTTTCTTCGTGTTGACTGTTCCTAATTTCCCTGCAGAATATCACCAACTGTATTTTACAACACCCTGACTGGTATGTTAAACATTCTTAGCTAATGGCATGCATTCTAGTCTGGGTTTCCTATTTTTGCTGAGTCAGGTTAGTTTTGGGTGTTTTTGGTTTTTGTTTTGTTTGCTTTGTATTTTAAACAAGCACTGACCATATCGCTCTCATTGATTCTAACAGGAATCATGAAATCATCATTTCCTTCATGTTCTGATTTAGTTGTTATGCTATTGGTTGGCTTTTAACCATTTCACAAAGTCCCTTTCTCCCCACAACAGCTTCCTCAGTTAGAGACACCCAGGATAATGTAGTAGTCAAGTAGGAGTAGTTCAAAGTAACATACAAAAATGTTTTCCTTTGTTATTAATTACATCTTTAAAGTTTTTAAATAGTTAATTAATTTTAAAAATCCAATCTACTTATCACTATTTAATGTCATTAATTTCCCTCAGCTTGGACAATAAGAATCAATGAAGACAGTGTTTTCCTCCTTTTAGTCTATTTAACTCTTAGGTTCCTAGGGCTGCAGAATTTGGGTTCAAACATGGGTGAGTTGTTTTCAAAGGAATTAAAATTAATGTATAGAGAAATGCATATTGGCCTTAACATTTTAAAAACTTGTGGTTACAAAATGTAACTTTGGGTCAAGATTTAATATGATGGTATTGCTTTGGCTGAAACTTGAAAATACAGTGTTAAAAATCTTTCTTCTAACTGAAGATAACAAGATGAGAGAATTCTTTCCTGCTCTAACCTGGAGGCGACCAATTTGGTCTCCAGTTAAATTCATTTTTCTTTCTTGTGGCTTCCTCCTATAGTGCACTGTAATACTTGTGTTTTGTTCCCTAATAAAGTGCCACTCTCAGTGACATTGTGAAACTATTAAATTCTGCCAGATCATCCTTTATGAACCAGGGGAAGTAGATAGAGCCACAGCCCCATCTTTCAGCCAGGATCTGGTATTTAACATCCTTCAATTAGTATGCACAATAAATCTCACCCAGGACCCCCACTGCTTTATGTCACTTCTGTATTAACCTCATTGGTTCCCAACGTGTTCCTATTATTAAGTCATTAAAACACTTGCTTTACTTCACCTGCCAGCATTCTGGGCTCATTTTCCTTCTCTTACATATTTTCATATGTTTCTAAAGGATCATTTTATATACCTTAGATTTTTTGTATTAAAGACTATTTCTTTATGCCATCCCTCACCCGTCCTACCCATGTTTGTCATCCACTCTATCTTGCAGTGACTTGCTTGAGTACAACGTGGTTGTCACTGTGTGTTCACAGAGCCAAGAGTTAAGGCTGCTTCCATCCGTCCGTTAGAAACCCGAGATTTCAGTAGTTAGTGCTCAATCAAATATGGAAAATGATGTGTGCATAATGTGATCTCATTCAGAGTTCACACGTTGCAGGGTGCAACCTGCAGGGGACTGTGAGCAAGTGCCGGGGTCTTGATGCTGCTGTCTTCTCCATATTGCTCAATGGCAGACTGTTCCAGCTAGATAGGAATGGGAGGAGAGGGATGGGGAGGGCGGGAAGGGTACTGGTCCCAACATAGAATAAAGGGACCCAGTATGGAAAGGATTGAGAATCACTTGTCTAATTATTTTGATATTTTAGAAAATACACTAATGGAGTCATTGACATGTCAAAGTGGGCTTCTATATATAGGGTGTTTTTTGTTCTGTGTCCTTGAGCTATTCTAAAAGAAATAACAATTTTAAAACTCTATTTATATTGGTTCAGATCTTTCAGCCTGGTCAGCGGATGCCAGCAGAGCTCAGAGGACACCAGAGAGGTGAGTGTTACCCTTTGGGGAGAGGGGCAGTTCCAAGGATCAATTTGGAACTGTTTCAGTCACTGGAACACTGGTTATATGTTGTTGCTCTAGGCCCAATCCAACTCTCATTGACGCCAATGGGAAGCTTTTCGTTGGCAGTTCAGTGGCAGTTGGCTCATGCCTACTCTTTCAAAGGGGAGAGATGTTGTGTTAGCACTGGGCGGAGCAAGCGGGGAGCCATCAAAACACCTTCACTCAGCTATTTTCACTCAGAGTGAGGAGCATGAGGAAATGGACCCAGCAGTGTGGGTGCCATGTTGTAACCAGCATGTCCACCTCTACCCCAATCCTATGGGAAAGAACCTACCACCAGAAGGTGGGGCAGGGAAAGAGAGAGGCAATGCTTGCATGCTTCCCTTCCCCACAAGGAGTGGAGAGAAGAGAAAAGATTCTTTATCCGATATACATGATTGCGGGTGTGAGGGAAGGGGGAAAAGAGAGATATTATCTCACCCCACACCCAGCCTGCCTCAATTTTCACCCCCTCGGGTTAAGCACCCTTTTAATATATTAGACATTAGAAAGTAACACTTAACCAAAAAAGAGGGAAAATAATAGGAAAATACAGACTGTGGCAAGTTCCCCCTGAGTTCTGAGCACATTCATATTTTCAACATTTTTGCATCAAATTCAGGGAACTCCAAAGAAATGTTTATAATCTATAAAATATGTAATTATTTCTTTTTTTTCATCTTCGGTATAAGGAATAGGGACTGCAAGTATTTAACAAACTCTCCTCCTCAGAACAAAGTTTGAAAGCCTCTTACTTTTCCTCTGGTGTTTCTGCCCTGTTATATCCTAATGTCTGTGGCCCAATTAATATCTTTTATTCAACCCAATCAGTGCAAAAAACCAATTTCCTCACTTTTGGAATTGTTTATAATATAAATGCCAATTACTGCAACTAGACTCAGTTGAGTATTATTGTACTAAAGAGATGCTTCTAATAACTGACATGGTACTTAATTAAAATTTTGTTTTCTCTATACCCGTACTTTAACTTCTCAGAGTTTCAGGAAATGCCTCTCTTTTTCGATGTCCCTGGGGACACGTGTAGCATAGGTGGGGCTGATAGCTCTGCCTATTCGGAAGGTTGCCAAACACTTCCCATTATAACATCCTATCTTCAGTTGCTTTAAAATAAGGTTGGCAATTTTTGATGTTTGGGCTATAATTTTCCAAGATGGGTGTTTGCCTCTGCCTAAACTTTTGGGAAAAATTTTGGACAAAACAGTTTCTGAGAATGAAACTAGGGAAAAATATGTTGTTTGGTCCATGCTAAAAAAGAATTCTGGCAACTTTTTGTTTGAAAAGCTCTAGAGCCCTCATGCTTTGGAGCAGGAGGGATTGAAATTTAGGAGTGGGGGAAGGGAACCATTGCATCAGGGATGTGCCTTTTGCCATCCCTGTGAAAATCTGCCCAAATTTGGCTTAGGCCACTGAAAAATTGCAGTTTGTACATGCTCAGTAGAGACTTGCTAGAGCTTTGCAACTGAATTCCCCAAACATTCTGTCTTCACTGGGCAGGTTTCTTTTAACCATGAAAGTAATGAATCATTGGAATTATTTTTATCAAGCGGCCAGTCTCCACCTACACTTCCCAGTCCTACTCCCAGTTTTCTTGCCCTGCCAGTCCCCGCCCCAACACCAATCCCAGTTTCCCCCTCCAGCCTCTAGTTCCAGTCTCCCTCTCCACCGCTTAGGCTATTTGTCCCAATCCGCTCCTCCAGCCCATAGATCTAGCTTTTGTCCCCTCTGCATTCAAATCAGGCATCTTCCTCCTTCATGCTACCTGGGCCCAGCGGTGGGGCAGGGGAGGGGTCATTTACAGCATAGGAGAGACAGGGTCCCTGTTCTCAGTTCAAGTGCCCAGATCTAGATATTAATTATCTACCTCCAGCTAAACAAACATATGGCCCACGATTTTCAAAAGTGACTAGTGATTTTTGATGCCCAAATTGAGAAGCCATAGAGGGCTTGATTTTTCAGAGGGAGGATACACAGCACTTTATGAAAATTAAGTCCCTTTAGGGAATCTCAAATTCAGCCCTCAAAATCACTGCTCACACTTGAAAATCTTGGCCTTTTTGGTTTTTAGTTGTGTTTTTACATTTGCAAGGATAAACTCAGCCTGTCAAACCCAATTGCTAAATAATGAACTTGATGTCAATTTTTTTGGATAGATGGCTATAATTTCAGGTCACTTATTACTTGGCTCACTATATTCTAGTTTAATGCATCTGCATAGGAAGTTATGGTTATGGTGCGTGGGAACTCTTGTTGCATTAAATGTATGGAACGTAGCAATTGGCCAAATCAATTTTGTTTGTGTATTGATTTTGCAAAACCAGCAATGGTTTGGCTTGGAATTTGCAGCCTATAGGAAAATAGAGTACTTTTCATTTTTCAAGTTTAAATGGGGAAAATAGTATTGAAATAAAAATAACCATAAGAATATTTTTGATGATGAATTAATTAAGAAATATTTAGAAAGAGAATTAAAGGTGAAAAACATTATTGGCAGGATTGTAACATCACCAGGGGATTAAAGGAGTGTGACACACACTGTCTGCATTGCAAGTCACAGTGTAGTGGTAATGCAGGGGAATGTAATCCTTTCCTCTGGGTACACTTAAAAGAAAGAAAGAAAGAAAGAAAAAGAAAGAAAGAAAGAAAGAAAGAAAGAAAGAAAGAATTCAGAACTCTCAGAACTATACAATCAAATGTTTAATGATAGGTCACTCTCTCTCTCTCTCTCACCACACACACAAAGAGAAAATGCCAGAAAGAAGAAAATGTGGGGTGGCAAGAACCATTCTGGCCAGGAAACAAAAACAGATTTCAGAATTTTAGAGGTCATTAAAACCAAACAGATGAAACATAACTGTAACGACAAAATACCTTGCTAGTGTCATTTTAGTAGAATGCCTGACTCTCAAAGTTACAGAAAGAGAGTCCAGTAAAGGCTGGATCTCTTCCAGTATATCCATGTGTTATTGGTGCAACAACTTAGACTCTCAATAAATCTATCTAACAAATTACAGCAGAAGGAATCTCTCAGCTGCTGAGATCCAAGAGTGTTACACATTAACCTACGGAAATAACCTGCTTCTCAAGACGGACATTAACATGGTTTTTCCTCAGTATGCCTGCTTACAATGGTGCTCTCTTCAGCTATTAAAAGGCAATCCAAATGAATGCAAATGGACAATGTCTGACATGATAGTAGGGAAAAAAATGGGGGAAGGGGCAATTGTAAGAGATTTAAATAACTCTCCATTTGGAAATCTTTCCATTTTGAAGTGGTGTTGGCCACCCTCAGCGGAAAGGCTAGATTCTATTATAACTGTATTCATGAGGAACCAACATTTCTCTTTTTTGTAAAGGTGGCTGTGTTTTAGTAAGTGGCTCCTTCCTGGCTTTTCTGTGCTCCTGACAAATGAAAGGAAAGACTTTTCCCTCCCCCAACCCTTCCTCCCCCACATTCCTCCCAAAATCATGTTGCCTTTTATTCTGGACAATTTTTGAAAAACTGCATGCCATTTTCAATGACTGTAGTAATCTGTTTCACAGGCAGATGTTTCTTAAGGGAAATGGAAGCAGTTTAAACATTCATGATGGGCTGATTCCTAATTCCATGACCCAGACCTGAAATTATCTTTAGATAACTTTTGAAGACAGCATGTTTTTTTCACTCCCTGAGTACACAGTACTTTGCAATAAGCTTTTGACTAGAACTGAGTCTCTGAAAGAATGTATATCCTCTTACGGACAGTGCTTCTGGTTTATCTACTTAAAAAAGGTCATTTTACAGAATTAATTGACGATGGAAATAACATGAAGTACTGAGTATGTTAGGTTTGATAACCAATAGAAGCGTATTTTGAGCATTAAAAGCTGGCTTGAATGCCCTATTTAATTCCATTTGACTCCCTGAAACTCCATGACAACTTCCAAGAGATTCTGGCTAATGTTCTAGGGTAAATGTGCACACAAATTATACGTTATAGCCCCCTGACAATAAAAATATATTTCAAGCTAACACTTTTAGGAAAAATTATGTTTATGTAGGAGCAATAGCCAGCGGAAGGAAAGGTTTCTGGATTTATTTGTTGTGAGCACCTTTCCATTTATAATCTCAGAGCAGAAGCTTATTTGAATTTTCTTCATAAAAACCATGAGGGATCCTCCTTTGCATTGCTTTCAGTGAACATAATTGCACATCTGTCTAGGGTGAATCCCATTTGACCTGTCTATTCATTCCCTCTGAAGCACCTGGCATTGGCCAGTGTTGGAAGACAGGATACTGGGCTAGATGGACCATTGGTTTGACCCAATGTGGCTGTTTTTATGTTCTTAGAGTGGCGGAACCTGGCCATAAGTGTTTTGGTCACTGCTATCGAGGCCAAGAGAACCTTTTACAATTGCTGTAAAGAAATTAGGGAAGGCTTTTCATTGTCCTTAGAGAGCTATAGAGGGTAATTGGCTGTGCTCTGGACCATGCATCTGCTATTTTACCAGTTCTGAAAGTTTATGAGATGTGTATAATATGATTAATGGTGACTGGAGCTGGCTGACATTTTTTCAATTTGACATGGGGGAAAAAAAGAGGGGGAAAATTCCCTTTTGGGGGGATCCACTGTAAGGACTGCTGCTATTATTGTTTTGCCCAGCTAATTATTTTGGGAGACTTGATTGATTTATCTATCCAATCCCATTCATCACCAAGCTATTGGATCACCTTCACATATTACTTATTGAACACAGACAATGTGTTCAGCATTGTACAAATAGATAAGTAGATATGGTCCTTGCCTCAAGGAGATTATAATCTAGACACATGCAAAAGAGTTCATCATCTGCAAGATTTCTAAACCATTTTAAGAAGTCGTTGCTGAAAGGCTTTGGTTTGCAGAGGAAGACTACAAAGCAAAGTGGCAACATGGACATTCAGATGAAAATGAGAATAGGAGAAGGATGCACCCGAGTAATCTAGGAGGGAGGCTCGGATGAGGAAAAGGCATGTGTAGCAAGAAATGAGAGCAAAGATGTACAAGAGCAGATTTGTACCAGGCTTTGGAATGTAAGGATCAGAAGCTTGTGTGGAAGCCCAGAGGAAGCCAGTGAAGGGAAGAGTGACATGGTCAGATAGGCAGAAGTGGAAGATGATTTCTGGTTAGACGGGAGGAGGTTGTACTAGTCAAATGAGAGAGCAAAGTCAGGGGTCTCAAAAATGGTGATAGAATGAAGAGGCAGAGTTCTTAGTTGAAGCTTTGAGTGCAGAAAAGACAAACTAGGGATAAAATATCAAAGGGGGAATAGGAGAATGAAGACAGAACCCCCAAGGACTTGCCTAGAGAATATAGTGAGGTAGAGAGGAGAGGTACTGAAGGAGCAATTGGAGAGCCAAGAAACACAAAGGACCAAGGAGGATGAAGGAAAGATCACCTGTGCCAAAATCCTTAGCTAGATGAAAAAGAATGAGAACAGAGAAATGTTCTTTTGATTTAGGCTGGAATGAGGTTATTGGTGACCTTGGTAAGAGCGGTTTCATTGTGCTAGCAAAGCAGAAAATGTATTGCAAAGGAATCCAAGAGAAGGGGTGAAGGCAAGGAAGACAAAAGAGCAGAGGGAATGAGGGCAGTAATTAGGAAAGGTGAATTGGGATCAAGGGCAGATCTTTGCTTTTTTTCTATCGACACTAAGCTAAAACATTTCCCCACAACTTATTTACCAAAGTGTGAGGGATCAGGCTGCTTTCTTCTGTAAATTGCATCCAGTGTCGGTTTCTCTTCCTGTCTCTCTTTTGGGGTGTGTGAAAAGTGTATTGTACTTTTCTTTGTTTTCATCACTGCTTTCTTCTCAGTAGAGCTTAAAAAGCAAACAAGATATTGGATCTGAATAGCCCAGTGGTTCCCTTGGGTAGCAGTGTGTGACACGGAGGGCATAACTGGAACCTCCTCCCAAGACAAAAACATATGTGCCATATGTGTAAATGTCATGGAAACAGTATGGGCCAGATTTTCAAAATATATCATCTCCCATTTAGAAACTTAAAAAAGCCTGACCTAAGCTTCTGAGTAATGCAATACATATTATAACATCACTTATGTGGTCTCCATAATAGATCTCTCCCTAACTTCTCCAACCAGTTCTTGCTAGCTACAACAGACCAGATTTTCACAACGCCATTTAGCACCATTTGATGCCACTTAGGCATCAAAATAAGGCTCTGAAGTGTATCACAATTCGAGCTATGCAAATAACTAATTTTTTTGTTTGGTGCCAAAACCAAAAAAGCAAAACTAAAACAAATTGTTTCAGGTCAACCCAAAAACATGTTTTTCCTGAATTTTTGAGCAAACTGAAAAATGTTAGGAATATTTTGTTTTGGGCCAAACAAAATGTTTCATTTGACCCAAAACACAATGCTTCATTAATTTTTTGAGTATGTAATCTTCTAAAAAGAAAATTGAAGTAAAATTCAAAATGAAAAGACATTTAAAATCAAAGATGTTGAAATGAAACACTTAGGTTTTTTTCAGAATTCTTTTGCTTGGTTGGTTGTTTTTTGTCAGAAACAATTTGGCACATTCACCATGAATTTGTGAAATGTTTCACAATGTTTCTACAAAAGTTTCTGCCAAAACATTTTACCCAGCTCTAATCACAATAGCCTCTTTCTAATACATTAATAATATAGTAATAGTAAAGGTTAAGAAGTGTTTGCTACTAGACCTCTCATTTGTGGTGTCCCAGAAGGATCAATTCTCTCTCCAGTCCTATTCAACATCTGCATCTACTAGGTGACTGGTCAGATGACATGAACTCAAGTGAGATGCAGGTGACACCCAGGTATGCCTAACTTTCACCATATACAACCACAGCTCTACCACCAACTTGGCCCCATGCTTGGATGGGATCAGCTCATGGATGAGAATGAATCCAAGCAAGATGGAGATGATGCTGGTGGGTGGAGGAAAGCACTTGGAAGTGTTTGTAGTCACCGTGCACTTTCCTTTGGTGGTAGGTACACAGTCACCATTGGTCAATTCATTCCCATAGTTTGAGTGCTACTGGTCTTCTTGGTGTCACTAAGCTCTTATATAATAGCATCAACGAGTAACGTTTTCTGTCATCTACAGCTGCCTAGGAGACTCCATTCCATCCTGGTGGAAGATGACCTGGACTCAATTATACATGTCTTAATCATCTCCCATCTGGACTTCAACAATGCAATATATCTGGGCATGAAGCCATGAGCCCTTAGGAAAATCTATCTAGTACAAAACACTGTCTCCTCAGCAACACAGGCTACCATGTGCACATCACACCTGTCCTCTGCTCTGTTACACTGGCTTCCCATAGAATGGAGAGCCAAGTTCAAGGTCTCAGTCCTTATCCTTAAGGCATTCAATGGCCTGGGCCCAGAATATCTAAAAGGTCACCTAAAATTCCAGGGTAAAGGACTGTAGTTGACAGCTCCATTTCACTGCAATAATGAAACTTTCTTCAATAATGTTAAAAGTCATCAGTGCAGAAGACAGAACCTTCTGCGGGAGTGGTCTGAGACTGTGGAATAAACTCCCTCAGGCACTAGGGACCATCAAAAGCATCACCACGTTCCACTGTAAGTCCAAGGCACACATCTTCAATCTGCCTTCTGTTATATAAACACATGCCAGTGTCTACATTTAAAAAAAAATAAATCCCCCAACACAAAACACTCTGCTGCACACATACTTCTCCCCTTGGGGAGAAGATGAGAGAAAGCACAAACCATACGTGACAGATGTTAGCCATGTTGTTTAATGCACAATTGGAAGACATTCAAATACTACAGTGAAAAGGCGGTATAAGAACCTATATAAAATAAAATTATTGCATTAATAGTATCACATTCTAGACAGAGGGATATAAAATTACTTACTGTCTGTATTGTTTGTGTGTACAAGACGTTGTTTTTCCTTTTGCTGTTAATGTCAAGGGAAATTGGATTTTATAGACAATTAAACTCATATTTATTTGCAGTGAAATCTATTTTTAAGTAGCAATTAATCATTTTATTGAGTAACATGAAGCCATTTATATTTTGTTATTTATGCTGTGTACAGGATATGGATAGAATCGCGCTGAATCTCATATTTTTCTAACTTGCAGCATATTTTGTGCAAGGGTATATTTCGGTTTCTGTTGCTCTGTCAGACTAATGCTGCTGTTGCTATGGCAATGGAGATGTTTGAGTCTGCTTTGCCACCTTTGCCCTCCCCTTTTTTTTTTTAAACACAAATTTGCACTGCAAAGGCCTGGAAAGCAGAGGTAGGGATTCCTTTGGGAACTCATCCCCTTTTTTTATTTATATTTTACAGCAACTTGGCAAATTTATGTCATCCTCATTTAGACTTGTAATAAAATATAATGTAAATATCCCCTAACATCTCAGTTGGTGTTTCGCCCTCCCATCCTAGTGAAAAACAGAAGAAGTGTTTAGTTTGCTGGGCTGTTCAGTTTTCTCCAGATGAGTTCTTAGAATGTTATATTTCGTGTACGCTTTACTGGTGGAAGAGGCCAAGGTGCTACATGTGGATTAAAAGGAGATCACAATAGTGAAAGAAACAAACTAATCTGACCCAGATCATAAAGGTGTGTGGTATTGCCAACTCCAACTGTTTTTTAAAAAAAAAAGTCCCCCCCCCCAATGATGAGATTAAAAAAAAAAAAGACACTGTGGATTCTTTTGGTTTACCTTCTGGTTTTAGAGTGTATTGGGGTCACATTTTCATGCTTTTCTCTGCATCCATGAAGGCTAGAAACTTTTTTTAAAAAAATGAAACAAAGGTTCTCTTGTATTCCTACCAATTCAGAAGCTCGGGCTTTAAGAAGGACACAAATTATCTCAAGATTATAACAAAAAATCATAAGAGTTGGAACACTGGACTGTGTGTCTCCCACAGGACTGTTGGTAAGACATTTCCTGAGCTCACTCACGGGACATGGGTCAGGATTTCCAAAAGTTGCAATATCCCTGGATTCCAGTGGCTCCTGTTATGTGGGAGATGGTTTAATCAAAGAGAGCAATGGCCTGAGGATGGGACCAGAGGCCAGGAGCCACAAGGTTCTGTTCTTACCTGGAGCACTATCTGGCTGTGTGGGCTTGAGCAGGTTATTTCACTTTTGCGACTATTTTTCTCATCTGTCATAGGGAGAGGATACTTACCATGCCTACTTAATCAGGCAGTTGTGAGGATGAGCTGTTTAATGACTGAACACGAATAATGCTATATAAGCAATACGTATTCTCAGTATTGCCCAAAAATATAATAAAAATTCACAATGCTATAATTTTGAGCTTTGTTCTTGCTCCAAGTGGTTTTCTGAACTATGAAGGCTTTGTAAAATAATTACTTCACATCAGGAAACACATCTTGCTCTGTTCTTCATGACAGTAGTCCGATTGTCCATGTTATGCTATCGGTGTAGATAACAGCCAGTGCATGTAGCTAATACAAGGCGTCCTTGTGGCTTGCAGACTGCAGATGGGTATGTGCATGGGTTTAGTAGTTCTTCCTTCAAATTCCTGCATTGGTGAATATAACGGGGGAAAAACCCTTCAGCAGATAGTAAATATATTCTTTAATAAAATATTCTACTTACAAATTATACTGGATTATTTTAAACAGAGTATTTGTCATGGTTAAACCTCTATACCAGGAAAATTGAACAAAATGATAACTGTCTGCCACCATTGGATCCCTTTGATCCCCATGTTATGCTGAAAATATTTTTGAAAGCAACAGAAAATGTTCCACTACTTCACTAAATCTGTGGAAGGTAACCAGTCAAAGACCTCCCAGTGCAGCCACATAAAATCTTGGATCTTGACTAAGCATGGAATCAGAGCATTACTGTGGTTCTGTTTTACAGCAGGTGCAGGAAACTTTAAATATCCCATATGGGAAACTTGCACGTTTATTTAAGCATAGAGATGCAGTTACAATTGCCATTTGACAGAGTTCTGATTGGAACAAGGAAAGAAGGTTGCTGTCCAAAATTTTCCCAGCCTCTTCCTAAATCTCTAATTACTAGGATTTCCCCAGCATTCTTCCCTCTAGGAGCTATATGGTCACCTTCTAGATTGAGAAAGACATAATCATTAGAAAGTTCTTTGTGTTTCTGGCAGTCTATATTTTAAAAAATCTGCATGTGGTTGGAAGAGATGAGGGAAGATTCTTTACGGGGGACTCTGTTTTTTTAAGATTGCGAAAACTGGGCCTGCCAGAAAACAAAACCATAATGTACCAGTTTAAATTATATTTTACATTGCTTTATACAACATATATCACCAAATGCCAAAATATATTTACTATGTTTTGTCTTTTCTGTCATGTCTGGGTAAACGAAAGGTTCATAAATATTGGGGGTTATTAACAGCTACAGCACTTTGTTTGACACAACAATACCATGTTCTTAAATGGACACCATATTAAAAAAGAATCTGTTGAAATCTGCCTGGGACATTTATACTGATTGTCGTTGCAGCTAACACCTATGATTAGAGACAGTGGAAATTTTTTCAGCTTCTTTACTCTGATAATGTACAAAGAGTTATCAAAATGCACCATTCTGTTATTTCCCTTGTATGAGTAGACAGCTAGTGATCCCTGTTTTTCCATGTCTTTCACACAGCAACAATGGAGAGAACAAAAATTTAAATACAGAAAAATGTGTCTGTAAAACCCCAGAAATGTCCGGGATAGGAGGCACAATTGAGTCTACTTTGAGTTCACTTTTTGAAATTGGCTAGATTTCAAGTAAATGGATGTCCTTTTAAGAAAGGGATCCATTTTTTTTAGATACCTGCCTGATAATGCTGAATCTTAGAATTACCAAGCTTATAAAATCTGGAATGTATCTGTTGGTGAATGGAAGTTGCTAAGACCCATTTCTTCAATGGTAAGTGGGCTTTTTATAAACTCTTAGAGAATGCCAGGAATACCTCAAGGGCTGTGTGGATTGCTTCTCTAATTGGAATTCAAAGTTGTTAAAAATCTATATCTTTGCAGGTATAACTGTACTAACCTTATTTGCCTGAATCAATTATTAATGCCATACAAATTAGACAAAAAGGTCAACAATATCAATTATATTTTACCTAATTTGCTGTCTTTTATCTTAAAAGTGTCCTCATATTTTGTTCTTGGGTTTTATTGATTGGCACTGGCACAGCAGTAACATGTTGTGCAATATTTTCTTCTAAAGATTGAATGTAATGTTTTCTGTGTGTTGTGATTTTTGTTTTTGTTTTGGAGGTCGGTGGCTCTTTGCCCAAAGATGGACTAATACTTGACTCTTCATTGTTCATCCCGAATGCTCCCAGGAAAGCTCCTACTGGATAAATGAGGTTTCCAACACAGGAAGAAAATACTGCTTTCTTTTTCTTTTTCTTAAATGGATTTGAATGGATGAAAATAGATGGCAATCAACAAACCTGTGGCTAAAGGAAAAATCCTTTTAACTCACATTTTATTTCAGCTACATTCAGGACAAAGAAACACATTGCACCATGTGCATGAATAGATGCTTTATTATTCAAAACAAGCTTCAAAGAGCATTATGTCCCCTATAGAAAATATGCAATCAGTGTTTAATTCAATGGTAGGATGAAAATTTAAATTCCCATAAGGGGAAGTCTGTTAATGCCATTTAAATTGGTTGTAAATTACAGATAATACACTTGAGACCTGAATACTGATTAGCGAGAGTGTTGCTTTATGAATCCAGCCCTACTTTAAATGTATCGTCTGTTTAACAATACGGGTTTGTTTACACCTATATTTTATTACCTGTCTTTATGTGTATGCAGAAAAGTACGTTTCACTTTTTAAATTTGGAACGTGGCTTCAGCTTAATGGGATTTATTATTTGGAAAGGTCTTTACTTTGCAGCCACGCTAGCACTCTGGTTTGTCTGCTCCAGTGCTTGAGGTTTATACAACCTTTGAATTGCACAAAAATATTAGCCTAGAGGCATCCACTTTTGCCTACTTTATTAGTAATTGATGTAAGATCCTCGTTGCTTTCGTTAGTTCACTAGTTACAAGCTTTGGGTTGAAAGACAGCTGCATTTTGCAGGAATCTCTGACTGGCAATGTCTTTGCTGCTGAAGGTGTGTTGGCTGATTAGCAATGGCTTATCATTTGAGATCACGATATATGGGTGGACCAATTGAGTAGTCCGTGATCTTGGTGACTGATGGGGTGTTCACCCTCCGTAAAGCAGAGTAAGTTAAATTAGGATAATTAACCTGATGGGCTGCACCTGAGGAAAAGCAAGGGCTTGAAGGATTGATTGAAGATAGAGCCCAGCTGGGAAGGAACAGGGACTAGGATAAACTCAGGAAGCTTACAGCAGAGTGGGTCTGCAGTGAGAGAGCCTGTAGTTATTCTCTGGGCTAGTGGCTCTCAATGCATGGGCTGCTTGTGGCCCAGTTAGCACCCAGCGGTGGCCCAATGCAACGTCCTCAGGGCCAAAAGTAGGGTGGAATGGGAGTGGCATCTGCCCTGGGCACAGAGCTGGGGTGTGTGCAAAAATAGGGGTGGCATAGGGTCAGGCCCAGCCGCGTCAGCCCCTCCCCTGGCAGGACTGGGCCCAGTAGCATCGGCCAGAGTGCTCAGTGCCTCCCCCCCTTGCAGATTGCATGTGCAGCTGCGGCAGGAGACCAATGGGTTCAGGGAGGGAAATACAGGGGGATAGAGCCAGTGGGGTGTTTGAGGAGGAGGATGCAGGGGGTGGAGCCAGTGTGTGAGTGACAGACTCTAGATGGGGGGTGGCTGAGACATAGTCAGCAGTCCTTGGGGGAGCTGTGTGCAGCAGGGGCAGCCCTGGGTGGAGGATTAGATGCTGGAGGAGGCCATTCCTGGGGAGTGTCCCACTGGAAAATATTATGTGTTTTTGTTTTTTGTTTTAAAGAGACTTTATGGGTACCTGGAGATTTCATTGAATCTTCTGATGAAAACCAGGCAGGAAACATGGGAAAATCTGCCTGATTTCCTACCAGCTCACCCCACATCATGGGCCCCCACAGAGGTGGAATCTCTGGGAGGCAGGAAGCCAGAGTTCTTGGCAGTCTCATCATGTTGTTTAATGAGCCCACCTTCCTAAATGATGCAGGTGGGTCTGTAAAGTTATTTACCACTCCACCCAATTTTGCATCATGTGCAAACCTTACCAGCAATTATTTTATATTTGCTTTTACATCATTGATAAAGATATGGATTAATGCTGTGTTGAGAACAGATGCCTGTAGCACCCTTAGAAACACCCGTATTGGATCATACTTCTAATTACTTTCTGTGGGTATCAGTTAACCAGTGTTTAGCCCATTTATCACCAGATGCAGTGGCTTGGTATAGCGCTACTTGTTTCCTCAGAATAACAGAAATTAAAGCATGTTATGGCAGTACAGTTATCTTTATCAACCAGACTTGTGATCGCCTTAAAAAAATCAAGTTTGTTTGACAAGAACTATTTTCCATAAAGCCATGTTGATGGGCATTGATTTATGCTATCATGATATCATCTTTTAAGCCTTTACCAAATGCATTCTATATCTGCATTTCCATGATTTTGCCCAGGAACAATGTCAAGATAACTAGTCTAGAGTTTCCTGGTTTTGGGTTTTTTTGTTTTGTTTTTTTCCTCCTTCCAGTCTTCTGGAACTTTTCAGTATTCCAAATTCTGTTAAAAATCAACAAAATCATGTTGAGAAAGTCTTGGCCAATTCTTTTAATACTCTTGGGTGCAAGTTATCTGGTACTACAGGTTTGAAACTGTTTACCTTCAATAATATGGGCATGCTTGTGTTTTGATTTGGCATTTGCTAGGCAGGGGAAAGATGACATGATGGTTAAAGCAGGGATTCTGAAGATCTGGGTTCTAATCTTAGCTCTGCTATAGTGACCAGGCCTAGAGGTGGCAGCAGGAGTCAGGCCTAGTGGCCAGAGCAAGAGTTAAGTCAGGAATTGGAGCTGAGCGAGACATGACTGATATCTGGAGTGGGACAGGGCTGGGGCCAAGGCAGAAGCAGGCACAGGAGCAATCACAACCATGGGTAGATGCTTTGAGCAGCCATTTAACTACTGCTGGGTTTAGGAGCCAGTCTGCTGACTTTTCCCACCAATCAGGCTTGTAGCCAATCAGGCAGCCTACTACAGGCTGGCTGCACTTAGGTTGCTGGAGCCTGGCTGTACCATGGCAGGCCCTGCTTCCTGTGACACATCCTTCCTGTATGAATTTGTACCAATTGTTTAAACTCAGTGGGTCTAATTTCCCTCTCTCACACCTTGTGTGGCCTCTAACACCAATGCAAAGTGGGTGTAAAATGTTACCAAATCAGAATGACAGCTCTCCCTGCACCAGTTCCATGCTGCCATCTTGATGCATGATCATGCTCTGATTGAAATCAGTGAGAGTTTTGAAATGGACCCTGGATTTTAGGTGCCCAACTTCCTTAATCTCCTTTGCATTGTGATTTAAGGCTGGGATTGTCACTTTTGGGAAGAAGAATAAAATTCATGTGCTAGTTAGTTAAGCCGATCCAGCCCTGTTTATTGTGATCACTGTGGCCAAAAATTAAAGTTTGCCTGTTGCAAGCAGCCAAAATCAAAATGGGGGGAATTCTTTTTAAGCATATATAAGGGTTTTCTAAACAAGTGACTTGATCCAACAAGCCATCAAGGGTTCTCAATTTCCATAGCAGGAGAGACTCAGCACTTTGTAAAATCAGGCCCCAGGTGCTCAACATCTCCCAGATTTCGCCTAGTTAAATACTATAATTTAGCTGTTCCATTTAATTAAAGTTGCATGGTGGCTGGCCTAATAGGCAGGCATTCCAATGCCATGTCAAAGTGGGACTGATTATAAAAGTGACAGGAATGAATCCTACTATTCCCCCTCTGTCTTCCACTGGAAGCCCTTACCCCTTTCATCTCTTTTGATCAGCATTTTTTAAACTTAAGAGAATAATTAGAATAACTTCCCTCTTTGTGCACGCTGCCTCATTTTTGCCTAATGATTAAAATAGGTCTCACAATGAAACTCAGTGGAGGCCTATGGCTTCTTCATTTCTGAGTAACACATTTCCTATTTCTTTCAGCTGCAGTTCACATAAAAAGATGATAGATAAACCCAACCTCTCCCCGTGCTCTCCCTCAGCTGAATGAATCAATTGTTTTAAAGACAGAGCAGAGCAAAGCACTCCTTGACGGTGTCAGGAGCCTACATCACATCTAGTTGAATCGATATTGATAAACTCAGCTATATGAAGCAAGGTGGGTCAGATGAGTCAAGAGATGAAAAAAAGGGCTATAGCCTCATTTTACACACCCGCTGGCACCCAATCTAGCAACTTTCAGAGTTCTATAGCACTTATGGTTTTAAACAGCAAGCCTAAGTTTGCTCTTCAAGATCCTGTAGGAAACAGCGAGATAACATATCAACCAGTTAATTTCATGAGACTTTAGGTGATCTTCATAAACGCTTCAATGAATTGGTAGAGACACAAGCAATTATTGCTTCAGAAGTTTCTCGATTCACCTGCTTCAGGCAAATGGGAAAAGGACAATCAATATTTATTCTGAAATGCCAGAAATTCTAAACACATGACATTTCCTGACAGTCCCTACATTTGCACTGGGATTTTACAAGGCTACATCAGTCGACCGTTCCCTCCCATCAGACTTCAAACAAGATTTTTTTTTAAAAATATATTGTTATAAATATAATTACAGATGGTTCCAATGCTTTACCATAAGGCAAGGAATATGCAGTATTCCAAACAAACAATCACATTCTGAGGCACTTAACTGAGCAAAACTCCCATTGACTTCCACAGGAAAGAGAAAAGTTTCCTGTCAAAATTCACAAAGCTGCTTAACCTCTTCCAATTTTCTCCTTAAAACCTACATTGTGATGATGTCTTCAATCAATTAAACCCTTAGTGCTTAACGCAACTCTTTTAGAAACTGGCTTACAGTTGATGGAATAATTAACAAGTTTTTTTTTTCTAAATTGGGATGAGAATTGGGGATGAGGGAAGAATAACAGTGGTATTGTCCCACGCTCCACCTACAACCCATCTCTGCTCACTCCTGATGGCAGAATAAGACGCCATTCACAGTAGGTTGTGCAGATATTGCATAATATGGGAACATGAGCTCTTGACTTTAAAGCTTGGACCATCAGCAATCAGCTCCACTCTCTCAGATCTAGTTTATCAAACTGTCAACCCATTTCTTAGCTTTGCCTTGATTGTTCACTTCTGACTCTACCACCCCACCCTGTCAAAAATCACCAAGCTGTTACCTTATCCTCTTCTAAATTCTGCCTTAAAACCTACCTTAGCCATGATTCCTACAAATCTTTCCCATCAGGCATTGCTTAGACAAATGACAAACTGTGACTTTTGTTTTTCTGGTAAACTTTGTGCGTTTTATTTTTTCCTCATCCACGCATCCCATCTGCATCCGACTTGACTGCTTTGGCCACCTGCTGCATCCTGCCTAACATGTTGATTATGAACTTTCATGGGCAAGGACTGTCTTCTGTGTGTTTTGTCTGTACAGCACCTAGCAAAAGGGGGCCCTAATCCTTGATTGAGTTTCTAGGAGCTAACTCCACTAAAGTGGAGTAAACTCTCTCCTTTCTGTGTTTGAATCAGCAGTAAAATAGGTTGGTATTCAACTCCTCATTAAGCTTCATAGTTAACACCCAACTGAGATTAATAAGAGCCATTCACACCTCTCCAAGCATGTTGCCTGCAGGCTCAGGCTGACATCACTTTACACTTGGTTCACACTTTGAATCCTATCTTCCCAACAATAAGGGATTTTTTTACATTAAAGAAAGCTTAGATTTGGAGTACAAAACAACCCCAGAGGGTTTATCAAGCTGCCATGAGGCAGTTCAATTCAGTCTTTGTGCTGTGATAATTGCTTTTGTAGCACAATCAAAATTCAAGGTGAATAAGTAATGGTGAAAACACTTTTCAGAGGTTGATAGGAATACTGTGTGTGAGAGCTGCCAGGGTATGATGGGCCAGCCTACCTGTGGATGGTGTTAAAGGACCTTGCCTGGTAGTTGTGGTGGCAATTTGGGTGAGGACAAGCAAAGATCCAAGGATCAGACACCAGTCCAAAGGTAATGCCAGGGTCAGAGTCAAGGGACAAAGCCGAAGGTCAGAACTGGAGTCAGAAGCCAAAGCCTAAACTGAAGGGTAAGTCATAGTCATAATCAGGGATGTAGCCAGGAGTCAGGAACCAGGACAGACTGGGAGGTTGAGACTGGAGCATGGCTTGGAGCAAGAACTGGATCGGGAAGTGGAAGTGAGAGCAAGGTAAGTGCAATTGCATGCTTGATACACATTGAGCACCTGCTGTGCTGCTGCAAGGCTCAAGTAGCAGACCGCCGGCTCCTCTGACCAATTATGACATGCAACCATTTGGAGGTGGCTCACTGGGCCCAACTAAGTTTACCAGATTGCCTAGCGACCAGGCTGGGAGCCAGCTGTGTCCCTGTCTCTTAGGGCTCCTTCCAGAAGCCCTTGGCACTGGTTTGTCAGGGAATTGCTGGTAGAATTTCTAGTAACAGGGTGAGGGTGTGGATGTTTTGTAAGGGCTCCAGGGATCTCTCCTCTGGCCCGTACCCCTTCCAATCCACTAGGTACTGGAGCTTACCCCTTCCCTGTCAGGAATCCAGGATTTGATTAACGTCATACTTTTTCCTGCCCCTGGACCATGATGAGTAACAGTGGTGGATCCATCCGCCCAAGAAAGAGGTTGCTGATGAAAGGCTTGAGAAGGGAAAATGGAAGATGAGTTGTGTTTTTGAGGGACTCTGGGAGCTGGAGCTTGAAAGCCACTGGATTTATCTTCTTGGTGATCTGGAAGGGACCAAGGTACTTGTGGTCAAGCTTGGCAGAGGTTGACTTCAAATTCTGGGCAAAGAGCCATGCTGCACAGCTTATGCTGAAGTCTGGGGTGACTTGCTCATGTTGATGGACCTAGCTCTTATAGGACTTCTTGGCAGCTGCCAAATGCTCTGTGAGCTCCTGATGAATTTGGTGGAGGTGGAGGACTAAGTCTGTGGCTGCTGTAATGGAGGAGCCCCTCTAATAGTTCAGGATGAAAGCAGGGGGTCAAAACCAAAGAGTGCAAAGAACTGGCTTATCTGAGTGGAGGTGTGGATGGCATTGTTGTAGGCAAATTTGGCCAATGATGATAATAGAACCCAGTCATCTTGGTAAAAAATCAGGAAACAGTGGAGGTAATTTTCCAAGTCCGACTAAGCCTTTCAGTCTCTGGTCAAATCAGTCTGAGTGGATAGGCAATTGAAACAAGGGGCTGTGTGCTGAGACAGTAGAGAAATTCTTGCCAGAACCAGGAGATGATTTGGGGGCCTTAATCAGAAATGATGTTCTGGAATATTACAGTACTATAAGATGTGTTCCACAAAGAGATTATGGGCTATTTCATAAGTTGGTTGAAGGATATGGCAGAGGATTAAATGGGCTATTTTTATCAGGAAGTCCACAAGGGCCAGGATCACTGATTGCCCTTGGGAGCAGGGCAGCTCTGCAGTGAAATCCATCAAGGGCATGGGGGCATAAGAAGGGTCTGAAGAAGGGCCCAGTGGTCTTGTGCATGGTCTTTTAGTGTGGGTGCAGAGGTTACATGTCCTAACATAGTCTTTAACGTCTTTTCAGAAGGCTGGCCACAAGAAATACCTGGAAATCAGTTTCCCACTCTGAAACTGGCCAAAATGTCCTGCCAAGGGGGAGTTGTGGCCGTAACTCATTATTTGGAGTTGGGGATATCCTTCAGGGATGTAAAAGTAATGTAGAGGAGGTCTTGCTGTAGACAGAAGCTTGACCAGAGGAAAGGCCTGTGGTTTTTCACAGACTGGCAGAATGGTGCTGCAAATGGTCACTGGGTGGCAGAGAGCAGATGGTGGCTATTCTTCCAGTGAAGTGGGAGGGTTTGATAATAGCGGTACAGACTTCTTTCCTAACTTCCTGCTTTTCATCCTTGCAAGACAAGGCATCTGCTTTTCTATTTTAAGTCTTTGGGTGGTAGATGACTGTAAAATTGAATCTGGGTTAAAAAAAACTGAAAGTGCCCAGTGGCTCTGGCATTGGTTTAACCCCTGGAGAGTCTACAGATACTCTGGATTTTTTTGTGATCTGTCCAAATGTGATCAGGAGCATAAGCGCCTTCAAGGAGCTGCCACCGCTCCTCAAAGGCAGCTCTTATGATCAGGAATTCCTTATCCCAAATATCCTAGTTTTTTTCCTCAGGGACCAGTTTCCAGGACACAAATGTACAGGGGTGAAGTAGCTGGTAGGGACCTTTGATTTGAGAAAGGACTGCCTAGTGCAAAGTCCAAGGTGTCAGTTTCAACAATGAAGGCCCGATTGGGGGCTGGGCTGGTTAGGATGGGGACAGATGTGAAGGCTCTTTTTAGATGGTTGAACACATCCTTCTCTTCAGGGGACTAGACAAATTGAGCCCTTTTCTTGAGGAGAGATATTAAGGGAACAACCAGGTTGGCAAACCCTTAATGAATTGCTTGTAAAAGTTTGCAAAGCCTAACAACTGCTGTACCCCACACATCTGAGGGTGCCTTCCATTCTGTGATCACTGGTACCATGTGGGGATCCATGATGAGTCCTGCTGGGGAGATGACGTAACCCAGGAACTCCACCGTGTCCTTGTCAAATTTGCATTTTTCAGTCTTGATGTAGAGTTGGTTCTGATGGAAACCAATCTAGAATAATACATACATGGTGGTCATGGAGCTCTTGATTTTCGGAGAAAATGAGAATGTCCTCCTAAATAGATGATGATGAACTGATCAAGAATATCCCTAAAGATGTCATTCATAAAATGCTGGAAGCTAGAGCAGCACTACAGAGGCCAAAAGACATAACCAAATATTCAAAATGGTCATACCTAGACTGGAACTCCATCTTCCACTCCTCCCCTTGCTGGGTTCTGACCAAATTATACGCTCCTCACAAGTCTAGTTTCATGAAGATCCAGGCTGAGTGGAGTCTCTCCAGAAGCTCATTAATAAGGGGAGAGGGATATTGATTGGGTACCATGATTTGACTTGGTACCCAGGAATTGATGCAGGGTCAGAGAGAGCCATTCTTCTTGGCTACAAAGTATATAGGGGTGCCAGATGGGGTGGTGGAGGGACAAATAAATGCCTTCTGTGGGTTTTCCTCTAGATAGTCTCATAGGGCTTGTAGCTCTGGCTTGCAGAAAGCATAAATGCATCTGAAGGGAATCTCTGTTCCTGGCTGGAGTTCAATGGGATAGTCGTAACTGCGATGGAGTAGTAGGGTGTCTGCCTTCTGTTCATCAAACACCTGAGTGAATTCCAGATGTTTGGCAGGAATCTTAGATGTGGCTGGGCCCGCTACTTACCTCTCTGGAAGTAGGCTCGCCAACAGCAAATCCAGGACCCAAGACAGAACAGTCAATGCTCCACCCACCGCCTTCTGAAAGGGATGGCTCAGGTCCGAGTGGGTTTCCACCAGAAGTTCTTAGATATGTATATCATACCATGCAAGTTCCCAGGTGGCTGAAGACGTGATATCTGCAACTCAGCTCCCCAGGGAGATCACTGATGAACCCAGGAAGCAGAGTAGCAGATACCGCCACCTCAGCTGCCTGGTAACCATCATGGCGCATGATAAATAAGGTTGGCTCAGGGGAGGGGTGGAGAGCATAAGCAGCACGGGGAAGAGGTATGTGGCAGAGAGGAGGATACTTATCTATCCTCCCCTCCACCCGGCCCTTTTAAATCGCTGGGTCTCTCTCCAATCACTCCTCTTAATCCCCCTCCCTCCGTTGGTGGGCCCGTCTGGGGGTCTCAGGGACTGGAGGGCACCACAGAGTGAGGTAGACTGGACAGGGGCCAGAGAGGAATTCTCGCTGGCACCACAGAGAGCTGAAGAGCACTGTCCTAGATTACCAGATGATGTGGAATTTGTGGATAGGGCAAGGGACACCAAGGACAACCGATGAATGCAGGGCACGGATCACCCCAAATTGCATGATTTCCTGGTGGTGACCTCTGAGGGGAGAGGGGCCATTTGATACGTGATGGGCCTCGAAAAGAGGGTGACCTATCAGTGGTCTCAACAAGTTTGGGGAAGTCCTTGCAGAGAGTAGGAACATGATGACTCTTGACAGCTTCTTGGTCAATAAAGTTACCAGATATGCCCAATTTGGCCAGTGCCTCCCAGCAGAGGTCGGACATTGCGAGGTTGCTTAGGTGACGGGAAAACTAAGTGGAGAGGTACGATTAAGGGTTCTCAGGATTCCAGCATAGCAGCAGCAGAGTGGCTCACAGTGTGGCGGAATGAGGTAACGATCCACCTTCAGCCCTCCTACTGGGGCTGGGTCCTGGGGTTTCCAAACCTGAAGAGGTGGCAGTTCTTATCCAGGCTACCCATTGCAAAGTGCCTGGATTTCCCACAGTACAGGCAGAGTCCTAGAGCCCAGTGACAGTTTTTTTCATTGGCAAAGAGCTGGGATTGAACTCAATTGATCTGAATTGGCTTGGGGTTTGGTAGATTACCTGGAGGCTCGCAGAATGGAAGGGTCTGGTTTGAAAGGGGTTGGGGTTACACTTTGTGTCCTGGCTTTGTTCTGTTAGTCCTGATGCACAGATCAACCTGGGCCATGAGACTAAGGAGGGATTCTACTTGAGCTAATTCATCTTTAAAATAATCATTGAGTCCTTGATGGAAGCCGTGTCATTGCATGGCCTTGTTTCAGTGAATATCAGCTGCCCGGCATCTAAACTTGGCTGTATATCTGGCAACAGGCTGGGACCCCCTGCTGGAAGGCTTGGCGCACAGTGTCTGCAGTGTGCTTTCAGCTAGGGTAATCAAAAATACCTGTCATTACCTGGACTTATTCCTCAAAGCATTTGTGAAAAGGGCTAGACCCCTCCACCCCAATAGTGGGCCCATGCTGGGCCTCTCCAGTAATAGCGCTAATCACAAGTCCTAATAGGCACGAGTCCATGTGGTATGATAATGGCACATTATGAACAGCAGGCAACACAATTCAAGAAATCCTGGAATTTGGCCAGGACCCCCATTGAACTTGTCTGGTAGGGGAACCTTGGGCTTGAGAAGAATAGGTGTGAGAGTTGGAGGCAGGGGGCAGTAGGGTGACATTTTGGTCCTGTAGTGCTGCCTCGTGGGCTTGCAGGACTGCATTCTGCTTTTGAAGTGCAGCAGTTCCTGTAAGTGGAGTGACCAGATGTCCTGATTTTATAGGGATAGTCCTGGTATTTGGGGGAGAATAGGTGCCTATATGACACAGCCCCACCCCGTCCCAATTTTATTTCACAGATAGGGTAACCGATCTGGTCACCCTACCTGTAAGGCCCCCTACTATGTCCACAAGGGTGAGCAGAGCACCTGCTCTGGTCATTGCAGAATGAGCCCACATGTCATCAATCCCATGCCCTCTCTACATCTGTTTTTTTGTGGGCTTCTCAAACTGTGAGCTACAGGTGCGTGGGCAGCCTATCTGGTGGGTGGAGAAGGTCCTTGCCCAGTGGTTGTGGTGGAAGTTTGGGTGGAGACGAGCAAAGATCCAGAGATCAAGCAGCAGGTCCCAGAGTGAACTTGGAGTCAGGGTCAAGGGGCCAAGATGAAGGTCAGAACTGGAGTCAGAAGCCAAAGCAAGATGGTAAGCTGGAGTCGTAGCCAGGGACATGGCCAAGAGTCGGAAACCAGAACAGACTGGCAAAATGAAGCTGGAGCAGGAGCAGGGCTTGGAGCGAGAATTGGAACAGGAAATGAGAGCAGGGTAAGTGCAGCTGTGGGCGTGGTACCTATCGAGTGGCTGCTGCTGCCAGGCTCACGTAGCAGACCACTGGCTGGCACCCCTGCCCAGTCAGGAAGCGCCGGTTTGGAGGGAGCTCACTGGGCCCAGCTGAGCTTGCTGGGTTGCCTAGCGACGAGGTTGGGAGCCAGCTGTGCCCCTGACAGTGTGTCACTAAAGAGCCTCCTGTTTGTGAATCTGCTCATCAGCACACAGCAAGACAAAACAGCCATGTACTTCGCCTCCATGCCTACCCTCAACCATGCAGCACGTACCACATACTTGGGGGTAAGATCTGTGTGATACATTGCAGAGCTACATGCTAAATGAATGTATATGGCACCTCCGACAGCCTCACCTAACCTCTTAGTCCAGCTCCCAGCATTTATTGTAACGTTCCAAAACCTCTGACCAGGCACAATCACAAAAAATAAAATAAAATAAAAAATCAACCTTCTGGATCAGGTTTCCTTGTGCTCACCCACCAAAGGGGCAGTTAAACCCTACCATGGGGATAGGATGGACAAGGCCGAGTCCCACACAGTGCTTAATTTGTAATGAAAGAGCAATTTTTTGTACTTTCATGACTGATGCACCAAAGCTATGAACCGCCGACTCTAGAAATACTGGGGCTCAGCCCTGGCACAAATCAAGCATCGGCCCTGCACTAGTAACAGCTTTTCTAGACATAACTTTACCATGGACCTGAGTGACTTTTGCCTGAGCTGTCATTCAGTGGGTGTAAAATGCTAACGTTCTGATTTGTTTGGCTTTTATCCCCCACGGGCATAAAAGACTACACATGGTGCACAGGACTAATAGGCCATGTGACTTTAAAGTCTAATATCCCAAAATATTCTGAAATGCTAGAAATAAAACGTATAGTATTGGGAAGGGGAAATTTTCAGCTTTATGGCAGCACTCACTTTTAGACCTGGAAGGTCCTGGGATAATAGACTCTAAATAGGATACATTTTTATGTTTAACATTCAATTTTTGGCTCATGGTTAGTGATTTCTATAGCTCTATATGTGCATGAGTATGTGGTAATTGAGGCACCTGACTTTATAGACAGAAGGATAGAAAAACAGCCAAAATAACCTTTTAAGAAATGTTCTAAAACAGCAGTTTTCAAGCTGTGCTCCATGGACCGCTGGGAGTCTGCAGACTATGCCTAAGATTTCCAGAGGGCTCCGCACCTGCACTTGAAATATTTTAGGAGTCTGCATATGAAAAAAAGGTTGAAAACCGCTGATCTAAAACATTCCTAAAAATAGTTTTGGCACATGCAGTTTGCATGATAATCTGGTGTGATGGAAAGGTTTTGTCTGAATTCATTTAGCATAATTTGCATAACTCACTTTGATTAAATCAAAATTATTCAACTGTGTCATGGACTCTATATTGCTAAGAGCTAACAGTGATTCTCTTTTAGCTTAAGCAGTTTAGGCTTGTGCTTTCAGAGTAGAAGGATCTGGTTCTGTCAGGTGAGTCTCAGAAGCATTGGTATACAATTTAGTGATGACCATAATGTTCTGAATAGCAGTGAATTTGTTTCAGTATGCATTAATATAATAGCTTCTAACTGGTAGACTATGTATGTCTATGCAGCAATGCTACAGCAACCTCACAGAGATCATTATTATTTCAAAGAAACAGCTGGTGTGTAAACTGTACTGTGCACCTTCTGGTGTTTTTAAACCTATTGCACCTTACTTTGTCCCTTTTACCATTATTAGTGATTGTGCATATAAGCTATTGTCAGTTATTTCCACGCAAATGATATAAGTGCACAACACATACATGTCAAGGGGATGCTTTGTGATGTTCATCAATTACTTCTCTAGCTGATTAAAGATCACTGAGTAGGAGTGCCAAAGTCCTCATAGGCCTGTGCCAGGAGGATTGTAGCCATGACATGATGTCCAAAGGTAATGAAAGTGAAGAAGAATGGGAAGAGATCTTCTGGGCTTTAACAGGAACACACATTATGAAGTCCACCTTTCTGGTTTGCAAAAGTTGCAGAAGCCCTTCCCCCCCCACACCCCAGTTCTGCAGAGTTTTGTCAGCATTGGGGGACCTTTTGTGTGTTCTTGGAGAATGGGTGATATTTCCCTCCATTTTTTTAAATGAAAAAATTGGTGAGAAACAGTTCTCCAGACCAAAGTGTGAATCTCACTGTATACACTGTCATGCATCTGACTAAGTGGGTTGCAGCCCATGAAAGCTTATGCCTGGAGAAATTTGTTAGTCTTTAAGGTGCTACAGAACTCTCATTTGTTTTTACTGTATACATTGGCATTTAAAATAGAGAGGGTATCTGGAAGATCTCAAACCACATAGTTTCATTTTATCATTTTGTTTTCCAGTCACAGGTGGGAAAGAAAACGTTTGGAAGAGAAATCTTAAATGGGGGAGAAAAATCCCACGTTTGTACAGAACAATAGAAACACTGATTATTAAGTTCCAAAAAATGATCTAAAAATTTGACATATCCCACAAAACATCTAAGCTTTTGAAAACCACTTAAGGTTTTGTGAGATTCAGAGCTTTTTCTTCTTCTATCAAGTCTAATTTGGAGCAAAAGGATTTCAATCTAAAGAAATATAATCCCTGCATATTTTTCATTATATACCAGGGTGGTTATTCTATTAACAAATGGGTCATTTAAGTATCAACCACAATAATTGTCATTCCCAAATAGTATGGAGCCTTCATGGATTTCTGGAGTTATTTTATTTAAAAAAAAAAAAAAAAAAAACTTCAAGAGCTTCTACTGAGGCAGATGTTTATACTTTACCTTCATGTGTGATATAACTATGGAAAGAAATTAAATGGTAGAGCAGATGCGGTGGATAGGAGATGTATGTGATCCAGTGAATTTATGGCAGCAACAAAGAAATCAGATTTCACAAGTATTATTAGCCTATTCATTGTTCATGGAAGGTTATGACCAAAGGGTAAAAAAGCCTGTGAGGTTCTACTGAAAATAGGATTATCTGAATGAAAGAAATGTGTAACCCATGCCATACAATCTATAAGTAAAAAGGTGTAATTATCTAAATAAAATTCTACTTTAATATTGAGTGAATGTAATCTGCAAATGTCACATAAAATAAATAGTACTGTAGCTCTAAATTTCTAAGGGTAAGAGGCCCATATACCCTAAATAAAATACACTTTTACACTACAGCTGAAATAATTTTATAAAGCAGATTATCATTATATTAGAAACAAGAATAATGATCTCGGGGAAGGGCAATCTACTATACATTATGTGATATGAAATATGATGAGATGTGCAGAGGCTATGCGGATAAAGGTAAGGCAGATTATCCAGACCCAGCAGGGTATCCTACACATCATGTGTTTGGAAAGAATGGGAGCTCTGTGAAAGCAATGGAAAAGAAAGACACCAAAATGCTTTACCTTATGAAAAACATTTCATGGTGCATGAATGCATAAATCTTCTGGGGCTAAATTCTTCCATCCTATCTGCCAAGCAGATCACAGATAAGTGGCTTAAGTGAATGATTACCTGGGGCTGCAGTGCATAAATGGGATTTTTCTACACTTATAAAGACTGACCCACACGCTACCCTCCACAGAGAAGAAGGCTATGTCCTTCTTATCCTTTTTCTATCTTTATTTATGCCCCAGTCTTGCAAACACTTACATCTGCTTTACTTGACTCCCATGAATAGTCCCACTGATTTAATTGGGAATATTCATAGTAGTTAAGCTACGCACGTGTGTGATTTGCAGGATCAGAGCCTCAGTTTGTAGTCTTTGAAGCAAAGACCGCCTCTCACTATGTACAGTGCCTGGCACAATGGGACCCTGATCTTGGATGTAGACTCTAGGCATTCCCATAAAAAGAAAATAGCAAATTCTGCTCAAAAACATCTTTGCCCCCAAATCCAGAGTGAATGGAGAGCTCTGATGCATTCTTCCCTCTAATCCAGGGGTTCCCAAACTTTTTGTCATAATGACCCCATTTTAATGAAGTATATCCTGCCGGGATCCCAGACAGCATAGAGGACTCCATTTTGCTCTTTGCACAGTGTGACGTCACATGCACTGTAAATGCAAGGTCACGCTGTGCAGAGCAAAATGACATCCTCCATATAGGAGGGATTTCTGCGACCCCATTTGGGGTCATGATCTGCAGTTTGGGAACCACTGCCCTAATCTTCAGGGCCCAGGACAGCTAAACCT
This sequence comes from Mesoclemmys tuberculata, assembly GCA_007922155.1. NCBI lineage: Eukaryota > Metazoa > Chordata > Testudines > Chelidae > Mesoclemmys > Mesoclemmys tuberculata. The sequence continues at coordinate 55,625,851 of ML675610.1, read as the reverse complement.
CGTCAATAGGTCTGGGCTCCTCAAGGAGTGCAAAGAGGGAGTTCTGCAGCACACTCCCAACTGGTATAAATGGATCTCAAAGCAGAACCGCCCTCTTAGCCCCCCAAAACTGGATGAACAGTAACAAACTCTTCCCCCCGCCCCCCTTTCTTCTCATCCTTCAGTAACATCATGAGATGTGGAACTAGCAGGCAGATGGTTGGAAAACTCTGTCTCATGTTTGCTGAAGGTAATATAGATGTAGTTGTTTCTGGAGAATGTTAGTTCTCCACAATCATTTTCAGAAGTCTGGGACACAGACCTCCGATATAGATTATAATCTCCTTGGTGCAGACTCAGGCCCGGGTCCTCAAAGGTGTTTTGGTGCCTGACTCCTATTGATTTCAGTGGACATTAGCTGCCTAAATACCTGTGAGGATCTGAACCTGTGTTCCTTCTTCAGAGTGGCAGATTCTAGGACCTGGTCTACATTAGTTAGGTTGCTGCAAGGCAATTTATGTCCACCTAACTTTGTAAACATTTATACTAAAATGTCACTCCCGCCGATGTAACTCACCTGGTACGCTGACTGAATAATGCCACCTCTGCGACAGGCATAGCATTTAGGTGGATGTAGTTAGGTTGACACAATGTCAACGTAGACACTGCATTACTGAAGTTGACATTAGCAGCCTTCAGGTGTCACACAATGCCCCACTGTGACCACTCTGGTCGCTGCCTGGTGGCCAGGTACACAAGTATATGCCTCTCCCCTTTTAAAACCCCATGAATTTTAAATTCCATTTCCTGTTTGCTCAGCATGGAGAGCTCACATAACTACCCAGCTGACTAGAAGGTGGTGGACCTCCTGGATTTGTGGGGAGATGAGGCTGTGCAGGTACAGCTCTGAACCAGCTGTAGAAATGTCTATCTTTGAGCAGGTCACTTGGGGCATAGAGGAGAAGGACTACAAGAGGGACCCGCAGCAATGCCACATGCCAAGGAGCTGTGGAAGGCAAACCATGAGGCAAGGGAGACTAACGGTTGTTCTGGCGCAGTGCCACAGATGTTCCGCTTTCACAAAGATCTACATGCCATCCTCAGCATTGACTTTCAAATGGCCAAAGGCACATTCAGCTGTCATTCTGCACCTGCTGAGCCGGTACTTGAAGCGCTCCTTACTGCTGTTGAGGAAACCAGTGTACGGCTTCATGAGCCACAGGGGAAGAGGTAGGTTTGGGTATCCCAAGATGGCTATTGGCATTTCAACATCTGTAATGGTAATCCCCTTATCTGGAAAGAAATTCCCTGCTTGCAGCTTTCAGAACAGGCCAGTGTTCTGAAGCATGCGTCATGCACCTTCCCTGACCATCCCACATTGATGTCAGTAAAATGTCCCCAGTGATCCACCAGCTCTTGCAGTATCATAGAAAAGTAGCCCTTTCTGTCCATGTACTTTGTGGCAAGGTGGTCTGGTGCCAAAAAAGGGATATACGTGCCATTTAATGCCCCACTGATGTTTGGGAACCCCATCGCTTCAAAACCACCCAATATGTCCTGCACGTTGCCCAGTCATAGTCCTTTGTAGTAGGATGCGATTAATGGCCCTGCACATTGGCATCACAGCAACCCCCACGGTGGATTTCCCAACTCCAAATTGATTCCCAATTGATGGATAGCAATCTGGCATTGCAAGCATCTACACAGTGATCACCACTCACTTCTCCACTGTGATTGCAGCTCTCATTTTGGTGTCACTGCGCTGGAGGGCTGGCACAAGCTCCACATACACTTCCAGAAATGTGGCCTTGTGCATCTGAAAGTTCTGCAGTCACTGCTTATCATCCCAAATCTGCATAACGATACAATCCCATCAGTCAGTGCTTGTTTCTCAGGCTCAGAACCAGCACGCCACCATCTGCAGCTGCTCTGTGAAAGCCAACAACAACCTTGAATTGTTTTTGTTTTTCCTACATCCCACAGCAAGGGAGCCTCCAAGGAATCATCTTGTTTCCTGCAGCTCCTCTGGTGGCTCTGCAGAATACTGCAGAATCAGGATCGTTGAGCTCGCTACCCTCATCACAATAAAAGAGCTGTGCAGGATCCATGCATCTCACAGCGATGGCGGATGCACGGGTTTGCAGGGCTTTTGAAAAGAGGTACAAAACATTATGGGATGCAGATAAAATTATGGAATGGAGAAAACTGCATCATTGGACATTTTCCCAGTCACCCATTTGACTTGTTTGCTCCCATGAGGCATTGCAAACCCTTCCCAAAAGACCCTGTGTTAGATAGTGGCAAGTTGGACTGGGTGATCGCTACCCACAGTACACTGCTCTCTCCACTGATGCAAGCGCTGCTTGTGAGGACGCATAGGGCAGGCACAAGAAGCATAGTGTAGACATGCAAAAGTGATTTAATTACTGCAGCGGCTGTACACCAATGTAACTTAGGTCGATTTAATTTTGTAGTGTAGACTTGCCCTAGGAAGTCAATATAGGAATGCAAGGCCTTTTTGTTGAGTTGCCCTTGGCTCAGGTGCTAAAATCCTGATTTAAGGTTAATTACTGCCAATGAATTACTTCTGCATCATGATAGCAGGTGGGCCCCATTAGCACCAAAAAGGGTCTAAAGAATGTGCTAGTAGAAACTAGGACAGAAGAGCCTAAGGGGAGGGAAACAGTAGGAGGCTTTGGCTAAGGTTTATGTTGTGGTGTTGAGTTTCTACAGATCTTAGGTAAGCAGAAGCCTGAGGTCTGTGGTGTTCCTGAGGCCAGGTAGAAACTTGTACTATTCACAATATACTATTTCTTATTACAATGATTTTCCTAAAAGCCTTTTTTTTTTAAAAAAAAAACTGGTTATAGTATGGTTGCTAATGTTCATATCCTTTCAGCTGTGCCTACTGCATTCATGTTACAGGATTTAGCAATAGAGTATGAGCAGCACATTTCATGTGCTTTACAGAAACTGATCAGACATAACTTCCTTCAGATTGCCAAAGGAAATCCTACCTTGTTTGTTTCATGTTCTGCCTTATGGTAAGAGTTCGTGCCTCTGGGTTTCCTTCCAATCAAGGGAAACGGCCTGCTAGGCAGCCACATTTTCAAGAGCTAAATGTGAAGACATTCAAGAGGATTTGACTCATTAATAATGTCTTACAGTGTTATCACAAAAAATATTTACAGCTTTTCTTAACCATTACAACTAACTTGCTGATTTTAATATACATTTGTCCCATGGGTTTTTCACCCATTAAGATAGATTAAGTGACTATTCTAATGCACAATAGCAGATTTTGCCCTCTGGTTTAGCGGCTGGCTGTGGTTGACTGATACTCAACCCTGTGAATCCCTGCTGAGTATCTAAGCTCTATGAGCTGCACTGAATGCATTTGATCTACATAAAAGAACACAAATTGCATATTAGCCTTTTTGAGCCTAGTAATCAGTTTTACAGTTTACTTCATACATTTCTCTGCAATCCTAGTGGTTGTTGTATGCTCTAAGGAGGCTACAAGGATTCTCAATTTTTTTTCAGGCATCAAGTACAAGCAAAGTGTTTGCATTTTGATTGAGCTCATTGAATGACCCCTGTAATTTATCCATTGTTCATATTTAGTGCTGACTAGCATCCTGCTGGGCAGCTGATAACAATAATTTGTAATACAGAATATGCAGCTCTCTTTTGATTCTTGTTTTCTCTAATATGATGGAATTAGATTGGTTAATTAAAACAGGTGAAGCCAAATTTGATTCCAGGGCTGCAAAAAATATATGGATTATTCCAGCCTCAAATTTAAGACTATTATAATATTTGGTATTTATAGAATGCTTAACTCTTAAAAGCATGTACAACCTAATGCTTACACCATCCCTGTGATGTAAAATGATGTTCCCTAATTTGCAGATGAAGGAAAATGAAGCCAAGAAGTTAACACCAGAATTTTCCAAAGCCTTTGCTGACAGAAGTGGTTACTGCAAGCTCCAGCAGAAGCTTATGTGTGGTCACTCAGTGATTTTCAAGATAGCTTGTAAGTCCCCTGAGCTGTTTGGGGGCTAAGCATTTAAAGAGAGATGATCCAAGTCATAATTAAGAGGCTCATTGGTTCTGAAAGAGCAATCAGAGTGCACCATGCATGCATTTGACCAGGTGCTGCAGGGCCAGTCATGTTGCTGGCATAAGTAAATCAGGAGGCGCCAATTAAATTTCTCTGTTACCAGACATTCACTGGTTGCCCTTCATGCCACTGGGAAGTCCAGTCCTAAATGATGATGATCCCAAACAGGTGTACTCAGATCCCTTAGGGCTGGCAGGGTGGACAACCCTGCCTTGGGAAACAAGACACATACATATTCAATTAATAGTAGAGCTAGGCAAAAGAATTTTGCTGGAATGGTTTTCCATCAAAAAATGTGGTTTCATCTAAACTGAAACACTTAATGGGAATGGTGACTGATGAAATTTTTCAATGAGAATTTTTTACTGTTTCATTTCAACTTTGTTTAAATGTTTTCACGTCTATTTGGTATGCTACATTAAAATTAATCTTAATTTTCATACATATTAACTACATTAATTTTAATATAATATAAAAGTCAAAATGAAATGAATCAATATGATAGCCTAAACAAAACACCTCAATGATCTCAAATCAAACTTGTTCAGAATTATCATTTTGTAGGAAACTTAAAAATTTGGCTTTGTTCTGATTGATGACAAACCTTTTTCAAAATGGCAGAATTTCCTGCTGAATGGAAATTTCGGTTTCCGACTAGCTTCTGTGTGTGAGAGAGAGAGACACACACACACACACACACATCTAGTTTACATTGGCTGTGTCCAGATAGCCAGAATCCTGCTAACTCCTATATGCTAAACAAGTCCTTTCTGCCTATACTGTTGGGAGTGAAGTTAAGATTCATTCTGAGTAAGCAGAAAAAGCAAATATTTTGAACAGTGTACAAACTAACACAAAAATGGTCACCTACATGAATGTACAGGAACAACTCATTCTATCTAAAACCTTATTTCCTTCTTTCTCTCAAGAGAAAGAGGGCATCTCTGGAAAACCCAGCTTTTGTTACAATAGCCAAGCTAATGTTTCAGGAAGCATATATCTAGTGTGTGTGTAATAGTAGTGTGTGTAATCTAGTGGTGTGTAATACACAACATTACTGTGAGACATGGAATATCCTTGCCAAAGGTAGCAGACATAAATTAGTCCATGACTCAAGCTAATGAGGGATATGATGAGGAGTAGAAGCAGAAATTAAACAAAGGTGGTGAAGCTGTGGGCCAAGGCCAGCATCCAACTGCAATGAATCTCAGGGCCATCTGGGACAGACTGATTATAATTTTGCAAGTGAACATTGGATAAGGGTTGAATGACAGCACAAGTAGTCGTGCTGTCTCAAATTGGGAGCAGGATATGTATGTTGTTATACCAATTGGTTAGGTTTGCTTTATCCATCAGTGATTACGCTGTGTTTATAAAGAGAAGGGAGGCAGGAAACAGAAAATTAGCAACACCTCTAGCCTATTACTCTATTTTTCTATTTGTTTTTTGTTTTTCTTGTTGCAGCAGCTGCCTTCCTAGTGGGCCAGTTGGGCTAGAGATGATGCTGAGGCATATTACCACTTGCTGAGACAGGACAGCTGTGTCACAATCTCAGTCTTTCTTACTGAAGGTGGAGCACTGCACAGTCCAGCGCTGTTAGTGTTGGGTGATGTGGCTGTAAGAGACCCAGACACAGGTTCAAACCCAGGAGGGTCACTGGTAGGAGCATGGTCTGATATCAGTGGGCTGAGGAGGAGTTCATTGTAATACCACTGGCTGGGTTAATTTGAATTTGAGACTCTCTGCATGGTGATGGTGGAACTGGGGCTGTTTGTTAAGTGTGGTTAGAACTTTTTGTACATATTGAAAAGTGTTCCCCTGCCCCTCTTTTGCTGTGCCATAACTGAAAATGTTAAGATTTTCTTCAAATTCCCCCCCCCCCCCCCCAAAAAAAAATTCACGTAGAGACCAGACATGGAAATTGCCAGCTCAAAAGGTGAATGCTCCAAAACGTTATGAGCATGTTGAAAACAGGTTAGAATCACGACAGTTTGGCAGCCTTGATTCTATGAAGCAACTGTTGAGAGAGAGAGAGAGAATATACCTTGTAATTTTAATATACCTTTGCCACTGAAAGACTGTCAAGAAATGACCGCTGTTCCACTTAGTCATTTAGGCTTCAGTCAGTAAAATACTTGGTCTGTAAAGCAACACACACAGCACATTTTAAGGTTTTTTCTCCTTAAAAGAATTCTTCAGGTCATCTGGTGGACAGATACAAAGTTTTCCTGTTTTGAGTTTTAACGATATTCTGGATATCTGTTATGCTAAGCATCCTTTGCTTTTAAAAGAGCATACCTCATGCTTAAAGTATACAATAAGTAAAATGATCTATTAATGATTGTAACCATATCTGGGTTAGCTGTCATTTTTAACTGAGTGTATTATAGGTTAATGGAAGAAGCAACATTAAAAACATGAGCTTCAACAGTTTTCAGCAAGAATCCTACAAAGGAAAAGGCAAAGGTGTTGACAAGAGTTGTGTAGTGAAAAGTGGAATAGCATATTCCAGAGCTTTAATTCCCAGCCTTAGACAAGCATTTTGCCATCTGAGATGATGATCAGTCGAGAGAGTTGACAAATCTGACAACAATTTAACATCTCTCTCATTTTAGTAGCCTAGCGTTTAGTATGACTATTTCTTCTTAATTCTGTGTATAGGATTTTAACAGGGAAATGTGTGAATTGAATTACCAGGTATTCCCAATGGCTGTTAAACCCATGGTTAATTTTTGAGGACTCTTGTGTTAAAGAGGTGCTGAGAAACCAGCAGGAGTGGGGCAGAAAGTGTGAGACCATATTAATAAAAGTTATTTGAGTTGGAATTAGGGAGTGAATAAAATGAGTATCTGCACTAGAACGAAACAGAAAGGCATGACTCGAAATGAGTAACCAAAATCAATAAACACAGAAGGTACCTTTAATGAGCCTGGGTGCTAGCACTTGATGGGAGTGAGGGAAATGATGGAAGGAGAAGGCCTGAACAGTGAAGATCCTCTCCAATAAGATTCCTTCCTTTTGCTGCTCCCTGGGCTGTGCATCTGTGTGCTGCCCCTTAGGGTTAGAAGCAGTGACAATCTACCTCATTAGCTTCAATAGGACTATTTCTAAATTAAGGACCAGTTTGTAAAGGTATTTAGGTGCTGAAAGATGCAGATAGATGCGCTCGAAAAAACCCCTTGACTCCTAGCTGCATTTTTAGACATCTAAATAACTTTAAAAATCGGACCCAACGTTACTGTGAGCAAGGATGGTAGACTCATCAAGGCCTAAAGGAAACTGTTTTTTCTTCAAATGGAGAGAAAAAAATCTGAGAATGTCACAAAATATTCCCAGAGTGTGAACAGAAAAAGAGGCAAAATTGCAATAAACTATTTTGCCAAACTGTAATAGTAACCTTCATTTAATGCAACTAATCTGAAAAATATAGGTACAAACTGGCAAATGTATTGTCAATACCACTTACTAAACTGACACTGCTACAATGCAGAGTGGACAGCTACTTGTCATGTGGCCTAGCAGCATATCTGTGAAGCAGCAATGCAGGTAACTCCTACAGCTTCTCAAGGTGAGGGCTGCTAAACCACTGTATGAATGAGACAATCAGTCTAGGAATAGATACTGCTTGTAGAGATACAGTAGTAATCTTACTATAACTTGTATTGTGGTAATGTATGCCCCCTTTAGAAATACTGCTTTATCCTAGTTGAGGAAACCTGTACTGGGACATGATTTGGAAAAATAATTTTGTTCCAAAAATACGTGTTTGCTTGGAATAGCTCATCATGGAGTTATAGTTATACTGTGAAAAAACCAGAGTAACTGAATTGAATTTGAGGTCACTGGGCAAGATACTGTTGTTGGTTTAAAAAAAAAATCACATTGGCTTAATTGAGATCAGAATATAGCCCTCAGTCCTCAGTCTCACACAGTAACACATGAGCTGGTTCAAGATGTGTGGTTGAGCTAGCAGGAAACAGTGATCCTAACATAGGTCCAGATCTTCCACCATTATGTTGAGTCATACCGCACCCTGACTAGCTCTACAGAAATCCGTGGGACTACTTGCACAGTAAGGACAGCCTAGCCCATGAAGAAGAATCTTCACTTTAAAGGGATTGGAGGAGAGCTGCAGCACCCAGGCGCAGACCAGGCATTGAATTATGACTTTGAGAATCACAGCCCCTCATCTGTTCATCTCTTTTCCTAGATGGTGAGTAAGTCACTGCTCCTCATTTTGTGTAATGGCTTTCTCCCTAGTGTGTGCCAGCCAGAGCTGGCTAGGCAAATAGGGTGGCAGAGTCAAAGCCCTCTCCATCTTCTCCCTGCCCAGTAGCTCACAGCAGATAGTATCAGGCAAGTCATGCCTGCTCTCCCCACTGCAGCTGGAGTCACAATCTGAGCAGGGGAATGTGCACCTGTGGGCTGATTAGGGGCTGTGAAAATCTAGCCCCAAGTTAGGCTGGGAGAATCTGGCCTCTGACGAAATCAGGCATTCTTTGCGGGCGTTATGATGTTGGACTGTCACTCACCACCATAACTAAATGTCAAGCAGAGAAATTCTTAACCAAAACTCAGGAAATAAGAAACAGCCTGAAGGGAATAGGTGAGAAATTGAACTCCACTGAACCAGCATGGAGCCTGATTTAGCATAAAATGCCTTTACCAGAGTTGTACAGTATTTGCAAGCTCTTCAGAGAGAGCCCATGGCTATGTTTGTGTTTATGCAGCACCTTATACCATGGGGCCTTGATCCTGACAGGTTCCCCTAGGCACTACTGTAATATAAAAAAATAATACATACTTCTTAATATAGGAGGCTACGGCGATCTGAACAACAAAAAACATCAAACAAATCCTTTCTTTCAGAATTAGTATGCTTGCTAGAGAGTCAGTCTCCTGTAGACCCACCAGGATATAAAGGGGACAATCAAAGAGGGTAAAGAAATTGCAGAGAAGCTAATCAATTCTTTGCATTGCTCTTTACCACACAGAATAATGGAAGAAAATCTGCTCAGCAGTTGGTCTTTACAGTAAAGGTGAGGCAGGGTAAGAGTTTGCCAAAAGAACAGATGGAACAATTTAAGAAATAAAAATGCAATAAATCACTAGGACCAAATAACGTTCATTTAAAAAAATATTTTGAAGAGACTGTGGCCCAAATAACTGTCCTCTGATATATACATTAAATTTCCAGTTAAATAATGAGAATTTTATGTATGTATTTGTGGGCAGCACTTACATGGAACTATGAAGTGCATAAGTACCTGGCAATAACATTGTCTCCAGTTTACTAAAATGTAGCTATCTTGGTCTCAAAACATCACATCCGGAACCTGTGAAAATGTTGTCAGGATAACTTGTGCATCTTTTGTAATAACAGAACACAAACCACTGCGCATCCTATTTAAAGACTAGGTATTTAAAAATTAAATCAGTGGTAGTGGGGAGGAGAGATTATATTATCCTCAAAATTATAACCATATTAAAGTAGATCATAGATTGGGCCTAAATTATTTGAAAATGTCCCTTTAAGATTGCTAATTCAAATTGTTCTATAAATTGTTTTATTTCCATTTTTCTTAAAAGCTCTTGGGAAATGTTTGAGCTTTTTAAAATTCAGTTTTCCCAGAGACTTAATGCTAAAAATTAATGCAAAGTCAAGTAGTAATTTCTTCTTTAAAAAAATCATGCTTGCATCTAAAAAAGGAAAGCATACCTATTGCTTGGGAGAAAATATTTATATAACAAAACATAGCACTAATAATGTTACCCCAATTTCTCTACTTATAGCCATAAAAACTGAAAACTACATATATTTGCTCAAATATGGGATATTTGGGCTTTTAAAGGACCGGAAGCTAGAAACTGGCCACAAAACCACAGCACTCAATCCTGCCAGGTGCTGAGAGCCTCCTGGGTGGCTATGGTTCCCCCAATTCCAATGGGAGTTGAGGCCACTCACGTCATAGTTAGTAGCACAAGAAAAGACCTCCTGGGTTCATGCAAAATGATCCTCCTTTACTCACTACGTTGCTCCAGTGAATTTTTTCTCTAACTTGTGCTTGCACATCTGCAGTGATTTTGCTGTGTGCTTCACCCACTTCCCTTGGCAATTCTTCATATTAAGATCTCCTTCCGAGTGCATAACCAAAATTTTTCTTTCCTTGCCCTAAAGCCATGGCTCAGTGTCCTACCATAAATAATTCCATACCTTCACTTCTATTGTTACCTTGCAGGCATTTATTGCCTGTGAGCATATCCATCTGAAACTTGACCCTTCCACATTAAATAAACTGAGCTTCTGTAGGTTCCCGTCATAAGTCTTATCCTCCAGGATCCGAGGTATATTCACACAAGGTTACACAGAATACCATCTCTTTAGTTTTATGAATAATTCCTGCTATATACACTGGAGAATAGCACTGTCTTCCTTCTCGATTCTGTTACTACGCCATCTATGATCAATCCTACATTTTCTTGAACACTCTAAGACCCTACAAGAGCCACATGAGTGATCCCCTGTACAAACACAGAATCCCGCTGTGCCTTCATGGAATACCATTGATGTGTGGGATCAAGGGTCCACTCCTTCTCAGTGCTTGCAGTAAATAGTCTAACAAATGAGCTGTCCAGCAGGAATAATTGAAGAAGCAGTTTATTTTAAGCAAATTCTCAAGGAAGACACTTTCTGAGCTCAAAATGTTGACCATAGATGGACAATTCAGTGGTGCAAAGGACACACAATTTTATTGTGTTGTATAGCTTACAGAATCTACTAGCTTTTCATCATTATCACATGACTAACAGTGACCAGTTCCAAGAACTCCTGGACCTAAACAATGCAATTACAGCCAAGCTATAGGACAGTCAAATTTCATTAGCTCTTCTGCAAAACACTTGGAGAAAACAAAATACTGGAGGATATGCCAGTGACAGTTAATGACGTTAAAAATTATATTTATAGTAATTTCAGTAATCTAATCAAATGCAGTATATCAAATGCATTAAAGCAGCAGATGCTGACTGCCGGGGGGAAACCAAATGCAGCCTTACACATGTCATACTGTGAAATTATATTTGCATAATAGAAAATGAATGTTGGTTTGTGATGCTTGATGGTAAATTTCTGATTTATACTGCTCTTAATGTTGGAGGGATCTGGACATTACTTCCCTGTGAAGATCATTATATTCAATCTTTTCTGCTACTGGTGTTTCCCCAAGGATTTTGGTGCAGGGTGGGAAGAGAGAGAAAATAAACATCAGTTTATGGATTTGACCAAAAAGTCCCATTGACTTCAGTGGGGTTATTGGATGTTTAGAGAATGGAGCTTTAGGCTGTTTATATCAGATAATTATTGCCACTAGTCACAATATTAATGTACAATCCGATAATGTATTTAACAAACAGCATTGAATTTTCAAACAAATTTGAGCTAATACTACCTATTGTAGGGTGAGAATCTACAAAGCACCATTAATTAATTAACACACTTTCTTAGTTTACTTGCTGTTTTTAATATTTGGTGAGCTGTTTTTTAGGATGGACAATTTCAGGAGCTTTTGTTTTAATATGGAGGAAAGATAGTGATGAGTGAGGGGACCTGAAGAGAGAAGCTTTGTAACATCACTGATATTGTGAGACAGAGGATGCTATTGTTATGTGATCTTGCAGTCTATTTATTGGTCGATAGCACAACCAGGCACAGGCCCTGGAAATAAGACAGAAAGTGGAAGCTTATTAAACAAAAGAGCCATCCTGTTTATTGCTGAAAGAGTGAACACAGGCAGCTCCCTTCCTGTTGTTAAATTCATGCTTTCAAGGAGAGAAAAGAAAAACAGATACACCTCTGACTTCCTCTCAATTACTTTCTGAGCCTTTCCAACAGAAGAGGGGCCATACCTCTTAGGTGTGAGCCAAGACAGTCATACACCCAGTCAACACACTAACTCTGTTACGCTATGCTCTTGTGTCAAGAAACATAAGTGTAGTGGTAGGAATATAGAAATTGCCAGTGCCACCTGATGCTTAATATGTACATTTTTAAAACTTTTAAATTAACATAATTCCATATAAGGTCTGTTTTGTTTTAATTATTTCAAGAAAGGATGTTTGTAAATTGAGGGAAAAGACATCGTCTACAGGAATCTCTGGATTCTAATTTCAGCTTCTACTTCTTCTGTCTCAGATTCCTTCTCTATAAAATGAAGCTAATATATAATAATTGTAAAGAGCTTTTAAATTGAAAGTACTATTAAATAAGGTTGAAATTTGCCCATGGTGTGAAAGATCAGTACAAGGTCCTCACAACCACAGAATGCCTGCATTTGGGTTGTTTGGGGGGAATTGCAGACATAGCTGCAGTGTGGGACTGCTTGCATAGGCCACCTTGGAAGGAAACTGGACTAAACTGTAAGCTTTTTGAGGCAGGGACTGGCTTTTTGCACTGAGGATAATGGGGTCCTAGTCCATAAGTAGCGCACCTAGGTGTTATGATAATGCAAATAATAAATAATCCTACATAGACTGCTGTGAAGAGATGTGATGGGCTGCTGTGTTCATGAATCCTTACCCACTTTTCTCTAGTTAGGCTAACAATTAAAGTAGGCCTGCTAAGCAGAGCAGGGGAGGATCCAGAGGATCTATGCTTACGCAGGTCCAGTGACTAACAGTCTACTACAAGCAATGCGGAGTCTGCATACAAGCTGTGGCTGTTACTTCAGCTTATTAAACCACAGTAACAGCCTTGAGCTAGGGTGAGGAGCTGCACTTTAACCCCATGTCTTAACCCTGGGCTTGGAATGGTGGGTTTCAAGTACACACTGCAATTCACCTGGCATAGCACCCACGCAGGCTCTGCAAGAGAAATGGATTTCACTATGTGCCTGGATTTATTTATGCTGCATAATTCGGATGAAGGTATTATCTTTAAAATTAGTCACAGAAAGCACTGGGGAAAGAAGAGTTTTTTCCTAGAAAAGGATTTCAGGTAAACTTTAATTCTTAGTGCTATAATGTTTGCACTGCTCTGTGCCAAATATGTTCTGTAGGCTTTGAGATTATAAAACAGAGTAGGTTTAAGGGTAGACTGTCATAATCTGATATTGAACTCTACTCACAGCAAAAATCTGTTGCCTTCTTCTCTAGTTTAGCAGTTATTTGTGCTTCCATAAATTCCAAAAGTTTCCTAGGAAAAGCTCCAAGATAAAAAATCATTCTGACATTAAGTGCGAATGCTGTATACGTGCATTTAATAGTTTTGGTACAAATTCTTTAATGCATCAAGATTGTCTAGAACTTCAGCCAGGGAACCAAATCTGTCCCTGGGATTTCCACACCTGGCTCTTGTGGCCCAAATAATGGAATACACTGATTATTTTTATAGGGCATACCAGGACTACCGCTGTCTGCTCACATACAGCTCCCCAGAGGTAGGTGCAACAGGATACACATTCTAGCAGCTGTTTTATTTTTCTACCGCAGCTCATTCCCTACACCTGCAGTGGTACTATAAAATGAGCAAAATATACCAAAAGGTAAGCTATTATGTCCCTTCTGGGCGTTTTCGGCCCTGTGTGCAGATCCATACAAGCTGCCACATCCCTTCTACATCTTCTGTTCAGCCATGTGAACCATTCTCTATGTTCTATATTTAAGAAAGCCTTCTCTATTTCTGCTTTCTCACTATCACTTTTATTTCTAACAAATGGCAAGGCAAGATTTTTTGTATTGCTGAACTCAAAAAGAGACTCAAGCCAGGCAAACCCTTAAAAGGTGAAACGAGTTGAATGTATAACAAGATAAATTTGTTTTCCAGAGATCCTGTACATCTTAAGACAGCACTAAATGCTTTATGCTCCATTTAAAGCAGATCTGATGTACAGTAAAGCAAACCAAACCAGGGATGTTTTCTTGCGTTTTTCCATTCTTTTATCTCATAGGTACATAATTTGAAAAGCATGCCTTTTAAATGATGCTTTTGATAAATCTGATTATTTTTAAAAGATTGAGAGAAACAGGGATTTTGTATCTTGATTCTTATGGAGTTTGACCATTTAGAAAGACAACATTAAAGGAAGATCACGAATTAAAAGCAGCTCACAAATGGTAAGCCTAACCTACACATTTCAGCTTTACAGAGTGAGCCACTCTAAAAATAGTCTTTAATTGTCTTCTTGCTGTTCTAGCAGCATAGTGAAAATAAATGGTTGAACAATATCAACCAAGAAAGTATTCCATGTATATTTAAGTGTCGAGGTTTCAGAAAGTTCTAATAAAAAACAAAACAAATGCCATTCTTTCTGAAGACTAGGTACAAGTTAACCTTTTTTAGTTGTATTTGTTCTATTTATTTTACCCCTGAAAGGCTGCATGGACTTTATTCCAAATAGCCCCTGGAATGCTGTAAATTTAAAACATAGATCTCTTCCTTCCAGGATTGCATGAGAACCCACCTAGTCAAACTTTCCCGACTTCGTTTTTTAAAGGGAAGTAGTGAATATCTGTTCCTTTAATAGACATGCTTTCTTTTTAAGCAGCCTATCTGCTAGTTAAGTCACTAAGGGTTTCTCCTTTCTCCTTTTAATGGAAGTGGAAATAGCAGTAGCTTTAGTGGTGGTATTAAATTAATCTGGGATGATATTTTGAAGTGATTATTTTTAGTGCATAATCCAGAGATCTGTAGATGTTACAATTCTCTTTTTGATTTAAGCGATTTCTGTGTGACTACTGTATACAGAATTCAAATACAGCAAGAGCCAAAACTAAGACAGCATCATTTCACATGTACATGATAGTACTTGGTAAAGAATCATTATCTAAGGAAAGTTTCCAAATATGACATTAAAACAAAAAAGCCTTTTAATGTAATTTTAAAACAGACACTTATTGGGTAGGGTAGCTGAGACAAACTGACAGTTCTCTAGCTGCAAAGGTTCCTAGGTTATGACGTGGAGTTGGAGATGAGTGAGGCTGTCCATGTGTGATCAGGTGTCTACCTCATCCAGCATTGAAAGGGGTTAAAATGGCCAGGTAGACCAATTAATGCCACAGGCCGCCCCTGGAGGAGGAGCCAGGGAGAAGAGAACTAATTGAAAGCAGGCTTAGCCATGCAGGAATGGTCAGGGCCTATACAAAGCCAGGCAGTTGGCAATCTACCCAGTTGGGGTTGGGTTGGAGCTGGTATTCCCATAGAAGGAGAGACCAGGAAGAGTGGGACGCAGTCCAGGGCAGGAGCAGTGAGGCCTGAGAGAGTAGAGCCCAGAACTGGACTGGAGCCCAGAGCAGATGGCAGACCTGGGTTCCCCATTGACCACTGGGAAAGTGGCATCAGGGCAGTACAGGGGAAGACTGCTGGGAATTGTTTGCCTAGAAGGACTTTGGAGTAAGCCCAGAAGGGGGAAACACAACTGGCGACCCAGCCAGAGTGCTGAGTCATGAAGAGGAAACTGCAGGGCCTGGAATGAGGTGGGTCAGTAGGCGAGAGGATGAGGGGCGAGACACCATCTGAAGAGGGTGCAGCACCAACTGGCAGAGCTACTCCCCAGAGTGACCAGGAGGAGATGCCAGATCAGCTGTGAGTGGACCCTGTGACACCCTGCATTAAAAAAAAAAATTATAGGGGGTGTCAGAGTATCCCTGACTTCAGATGTCCATTGGAATAGAAATAATTGCGTCAGGGCAGTCTTCCGGGTCAAGGATGATATAAATGTGAGATTCCAAACTGTGAATTCTAGCATTCAGAGCATCTCCATTTTGACCTTGAACACACCCTTTACCTACTCTGCAAGAAAATAGATGGGGGCATATGAGATTGTTAGGGCTTCAAGCCTGCCCTGTGAAATCCTGTGCACTATGTGGTGTAGGCTGTGTAGTCAGCTTGCCCAGCATGGCTTGCCCAGAATTGCATAGCTTGCCTTGAGGATCCAGCTTTTCAGTTGGCGAAAGATGGCATATCTCTATGGACTTCAATGGAGTGACAGCCCTTTACATCCGGTGGGGATCTGGCCCCTGTTCTCCTTATATTGCATGGGCAAATTATGCAGGAAAGACATTAATGATGATGGGGTTCATAGAAATAAAACTTTCTCGTACTAAAAGAACAACAGACCCCTTCACAACTTTCCCAATTAATAAGTCATGCCCTTTCCTTGATTATACAGAACTTTATGCCTCACAGAAGCATGACTAACCAAGCCTTTAACTACTTGGAAATGCAGGGACAATGCAAAACTGGCATTCATAAATCATACATTAGGGGCATATTAACAAAGAGCAGAGTGAGAACACATGGCTCTTCTCTGAACTCTCTCCAATTTATTATCATCCTTGTTATATTGTGGGCACCAGAACTGGCCACAGTATTCCAGCAGCAGTTGCACTAGTGTCAAATAGAGGTAAAATAACCCTCTTACTCCTACTCGAGATTCCCCTGTTTTTGTGTATCCAGATCACATAAGCTTTTTTTGGCTACAGCATCACACTGAGAGATCATGTTCAGCTAATTATCCACCATGACCCCAAATCTTGTTCAGTCACTACTTCCCAGGATAGAGTTCCCCAGTGTGTAGTATGGCTTACATTCTTGGTTCCTAGATTTGAACTTAGCTGTATTACAACACCTATTGTTTGCTTGCATCCAGTTTACCAAGTGATCCTGATCACTCTGAATCAATGACCTGTCCACTTCATTATTTACTACTCCTCCAATTTTTGTGCCCTCTGCAAACTTTATTAATAGTGATTTTGTTTTCTTCCATGTCATTGATAAAAACGTTAACTAGCATGGAGTCAAGAACTGATCCCTCTGAGACCCCACTGGAAACACACCTGCTTGATGATGATTTCCCGTTTACAATTACATTTTGAGACCTATTTGTTAGCCAGTTTTTAATCCTGGTACTGTGTCCCACATTAATTTTATGTTCTAATTTTTAAATCAAAATATAACTTCTTCCTTAGATCATTTAAATTACAGCCCTATGGAGACTGGATGGCAAGAAGTGAGCTTTTCACCCGTAGGTCACTGATTTGAATTCAACATAGGCAACCGAGCATCAGGCAGATGTCGACTATTTTCTTGCACTATCCATCTATGTGACAATGCCTAATCAATTCTTGGTTTCATGACTTGCCCTTGGTCTCTCTAGTTTGGGGATGAGGGTCCTTGACAGCATCACATGGGGAAGTTTGCACTGTTGCTGTCCTTGTGCTTGTTAGATAAACAGAGAACTTCATTCCTCAACACTGTCCATATGGCATCATCATGAACACTAATTTGATTTAAAAAAAATTGAAGACACTTCCTTCCCTCCACGCTAATATAGTCAATTGTTGATTCCTAGGATGCAAACAGAGTTGGTCACACATAGTATCTATTAATTTATAAACAATGCAAGGTACAAGTACTTCTAAAATACCTTGTAAAGGTACAGAGGGAAGATGCACCAGTCTGTTAATGTACTCTGTAGTATCATTCCTTTGCAAAATGGAGTTCTATATTTTAATAGTTCCTACTTTTAGTTTTATTTTACCACACAACAAAAATGTCTTCACTCCAAAGTACTCTGTGCATAGTTCATACCCTCAGACCTGAGATGTATGCTGTTCAGATATTCAACTGTTAGTAACAATGGTGAGTATACAGTATGTGGAGGGCTGCAATTTTCAGCTTCATGTTTTTTTTGGTGGGGGAGGGTGGTTGTTTTGTTTTTTGCTGCCTAAGATAGAATATATGGAATACTTATTTGTATAGGTCTCTTATTTGCAAATCAGCCTCTAAACTGCTATATAATCACAATGGTTGGTAATTAGAGACTGTCTCGCCAATTAAATCTTCTCTCTTATTTGGTTAAAAAAGGGGGGGAAGGGAACCTTTGTGGAATATCTTTCTCTTCTCCCCTCCTGTCCAGAAGCCCAATGGCATATGCAGCAGAGTATAGGTGTTGGGAGGAAAGAAGAGGTTCTACTTTGGAGACATGTAGTGCCTTCAGCACAGTCTTATAGAATGGTAGGGGATTGGCTCCTCCCTCCAGATTGCTATTCATTCCATTGCAAGTATAGAACAGCACTGAGATCCACTCATGCTCACAGGCTGACTTTTCAGTCTTCCTTTAGTGCTAGATCAGAGAAGCCTCAGTCTGTGCACAGGTACAGGTGATCTGACTCCCTGTGAATTGTGGAGTTCTCCGATGAACGCACTAGTGAAGGTCAGGGCAGTGATTCCTTGATGATGTGTGTATCCACTGGCCAGTCTCCCCTGTGAAGGGAGTGCATTTGGGGTACAGAGTGCTCTGTGGGCTGAAGGCTTGTCCCCCTCCCCTCCTCAGTCCCAGCAGAGATTCTCAGCTTACAACCTAGCCATTGGTACTATTCACGGGAATAAAGCATTTGGCCCTGTGAATCTGACAGAATAAACAGAGAAAAAGAACTTGTTAAACTGCTTATTATATCTGATTTGATTTCATCAGACTTGAGTACAGTGAATCCCATCATGCTTAGGACCAATGTGTCTCAAATGCTCATGGCTGTTAGGGTGCAAGGTAGTCTTCTTTCTCTGATTAGATTGTCATGCGTACTGGTAAATTGCATTGTATGTAGATGATGTGTTCCTGTGGCATAATATTTGGGCTGCATCATTTTGTACGATATGATCAAAAAGAAGAATTAAAAATAGATGATGGGCTTCTATTGTTCCAATGATGCTATGTAATGCAATACAATAATAAATGCATATAGAAGTAATGTGCCTGAGGACAATTTGGGCACCATGCAAAGGTCACTGTCTTCAGTCTCTAATTTCCTAGCAAATGTGACATTTAAATTGTATATCATTAAGATCACAACAAATTTATTTAAAGTCTGTTATTGGAATCATTTTTACACACATTACACATTTGATATATTATGTGCTATTTGGATCACAGTGCATTTACATCATAATATGTCGTCACGTGCCATCACAATGACACTGAGTGCTAGACATATTACTCTTTTGTAGGTTGCCTTTGTATGAGCTATCACAAAGCAACTAGGTAGAGCCAATATTATTGGAGATGTTTTTAAGAAGGGTTGGGCAAATAATTCAAACCTAAACCATGAAAAAGGGGAACAATTAAGGGTGTGCGTGTGTGCGTGTGCGCATGCGTGCTGGTGCTGAACCATTTTTCCAGTGTTTGCTTTTTTGCATATAACTCTGATTGGAACGCAGTGTCCAAGAAGTAACTTTTTAACACATATAGGAATTGCAAATATTTTTGGAACTGAATGAGACAGATTGAGTAGGGGGTTTTAATGGGGCTCCTCGTCTAATGTATCTAATTAGTTTTTTTTTATCATCTTCATAATTGTTTGATTTCGAACCGTCTTTTAGCTTTGTAAACTTAAAAGCCATTGTTATTCATTTATGATAAACTGTATTGGGGAAAAACAATGAGAGTCCGGTAATACTTTAAAGACTAACAAATTTCTGCAGGCATAAGCTTTCGTGGGCTGCAACCCACTTCATCAGATGCATGAAATTGTAATCACAGATAGGAGGTGTGTATATTGCTTTTTGGTCCTGTTTAATATATATGATTAATTTCAAGGCACATTGGCTAGAAGCAAGTTAAAGATGCTAGAATTATTTACAGTGGCATCATTATTCTCTAACGTGATTATACATATACACATTAATTATGGTATATTTGGGGTTATTTACCTTTATAATGTACCTCCATACACATAGTGCAGCACATATCCTAAAGCAGCAGAAAATGATTTTTTTAGCTATCTTCATGACCTTGTGGTGTAAGCACAGGAAATGAAGTACTTTTTTTGCCTCCTAAACTGAGCTTTCCTTCATACCCCCATCATATTTCTTTGTATTAAAAATTTCTGCCCCATTACACTGACTTTTTTTCTTTTCTCTCACTTTTTTTTTTAATCTCACATTTCTGTTCATTTTCTTTTCTCTGTTCGTTTTGTCTTTCCATCAATATCTCTGGTCTCTCTTTGTAATTATGTGTTCTCCTCCCCACCCACTGACCCACTGAATAGTATAGTCCGTGCAGAATCTGTCATTGATGAACAGGACCTTCCTGCAGCTTAGCTCATGCATTGTATAGCACTCACATATTTATGTAATGATTTTCATCCACAGATTTCAAAGCACTCTATAAAAGAAATTATGTGTGAAAGCTTGACCAAATAGATGTAAATGGGAGTTTTGCCATTGACTTCAGGGCGACCAGGATTTCATGCTATGTTACATTGGAAAAACGAGAGATTCATTGACTTGCCTACAATCATACAGTAAGCCAAGGGTAGAGCCAGGAATAAAAGTGAGGTCTTCTGACTCCCACTCCTCTCTGCCCTATCCACCAGACCACACTGCATCCACCACTGGACAACAAAGATTTTGCTTCCTGAATACTTTTGGGTGTCTCTTATGGATTTTGGGCTGCTGATTACAAAAATCACTATGAAATTTCCCTATCACGTACCATTTTTTTAAATTGCCTATGTTTGTTATTTCAATTAATAATTTAAGTCTATTAAAATGTCGCCCACAATGTAAGCTGAAAAGTTTTCTATCTTGTGTCCAAGCATGCCTGGGCATGCAGTGACACTACACCTAGTGCAGGCCACACAACATGCAGTGGGAATGCTAAGGCTTAGGCAGAGCGGATGCTGGCAGGACAGGTTTTAGAAAGGCTATAAAAGCATTTTGGACACACCGTTCTATGCATTGCGTTTATATCAGTTTGAATTCATGTCGATGCGCATGCTCTATGCCCATAGCATATTGTGTGTACTCACAATAATAAAGCAATTGTATTTTCAGGAGGATTCATGATAGCAAAATGTCTTGCCAATGTCGCAACAGCTGCGATACGTTCTGTTACATTTGTGGCAAATATACGCTTATACCTCAAAGATGGAGCTTGACTGTATGTATTAAGAAAGCGTATGAGCTCTACTTTGGCTGTAAAATTGGTGATCAGGACAAAGCCTGGGCTCCTCACATTTGTTGCGCAATATGCGCTGTCAATCTTAGAGCTTGGCTCAGAGGTACTCGGAAGTCAATGCTGTTCGTTGTCCCGATGATATGGCGAGAGCAGAAGGATCATGTGACAGACTGTTACTTCTGTCTGACCAATGTGTCTGGGTTCTCTGCTAAAAACAAGAAATCCATTGAATACCCCAATCTCCCTTCAGCCATGAGACCTGTGCCGCATGACTACAGTCTTCCAGTACCGAAGCCACCAGAGACATGGAGCCTAGAGGAGGCAGACGAAGATGCCATGATGCATGAGCCAGGAATAGAAAATGACACTGATTCAGATTTTGAACCATTTACGTCGTGTGAGCCTCATCTGATAACTCAATCTGAGGTAAATGACCTGGTCAGGGACTTGGATTTGTCAAAGGCAAAAGTAGAATTACTGGGTTCAAGACTGCAAGGATGGGATCTGCTGTCACCAGGCACGAAAATTTCTGTCTTTTACAGCCTACAAGAAGATTTGACACAATTCTTTGGTCAGGTTGATAATCTGTGTTTCTGCACTGACATTGACACTGACTGCTTTGGGTTGCCAGCAAGACCCATAACAATGGCATCTTTTTATTGATTTGTCAGTGTTAAGCCTGAAAGCTGTATTGTTACACAATGGCAATGTCCACTCTTGAATACCAATTGGCTATGCAGTACACATGAAAGAAACCTACAGAAATATGGAAGTTTGTTGAAACACATACAGTATAGCAACTACAACTGGAACATCTGTGGTGATCTGAAAGTAGTCGCGCTGCTACTAGGAATGCAGCTCGGATACACCAACTACTGTTGTTTCATTTGCAAATGGGACAGCCATGCTAAAGAGTCTCATTACATTAAAAAGGACTGGCCACTCCGTAAGCACTTGGTTCCAGGGCAGAAAAGTGTGGCACATAAACCACTTGTAGACACGACAAAGATATTTTTGCCTTCTCTTCACATAAAACTCAGACTGATGAAAAATGTTGTGAAAGCGATGAACAAGGAAAGTGAAGGATTTCAATATTTGAGACAAATTTTTCCTAGAATAACTGATGCCAAGATTAAGGAAGGCATTTTTGTTGGTCCACAAATCAAGCAGGTCATCAATGAGAGGCAGTTCAAAGAACTTCTAATAGGGCCAGAGAAGTTTAAAGAACTTCTAATAGGGCATTCAAGGATGTTGTTGAAAATTTTCTTGGCAACTACAGAGCACCAAACTACATGCAACTGGTTGACAACATGCTTCAAGCATACAAAACCATGAAGTGCAACATGTCACTAAAGATTCATTTTCTGCATTTGCATTTAGACTTCTTCCCTGCAAATCTTGGTGCAGTCAGTGACGAGCATGGTGAAAGGTTTCAACAGGACATTGTGATCATGGAAAAACAGTATCAGGGCAACTGGAATCCATCAATGCTGGCCAATTATTGTTGGACACTTAAACGAGAAGCCTCAGACACTGAGTACAAACGAAATTCATCAACAAAACATTTTTAGCTCAGTTGAACTATTGCAAAGCATCAGCACCGTTATGTGATTAAATGCATTACATTCAATAAAAGTTAATTTCTTGTTTCTCCAAATTCCTACGTGATACAAGTGGTCTGAAATTATATTTGTGTTCAGCTTCAAGCGGTCTAGCATAATCAAAAAAAATTTCTGAGGAAGTAACACATTCAAAAAAATTTGTTGTCCAGTGTCAGAAGCCTATATGGAAACTTCAAAATCTAAAACTACTCAATTTTGATCTCCAGGAGGAGTGGGGGTTACCTCCAAACTGTGTTTCAGGATGGGGCATTTGAGACTTCTGATGCCTTCATAGCTGATGCTTATGATAACATTGTTTTTTAGTGAAGCACTAGGTGTGCCTGACAGGCAGATTTCACTGTGACAGGCTGCTTGTCTCACCTGCTTGCTGATTATGCTAGAGGTTCCTTTTGCCACAGGGACTTGGCTATTTTACTGTAAAATATAGTATAATAGACAGCACTTTCATTGGGGCACATTTTGAAAGCATTTGCATGGTGGAAGGGGCAGTAATAATGCTAACTCACATGAAGGTTGTTTCTTTCAAATCTGGAGTTGGTCAGTCTACCACCAAACAGTTATAAAAAGCAGCAGGACTGAAGGCATAAACAATGGGATACAAATTAACTAGCAAACCATATTCTTAGCACTGTTGGCATTGCCTCCATGATCCTGGTGTATAAACAAGGAAAGGATTGCTAAAACATGTTAATGTTAAGCTCCTTTCAAAACTCAGGATTGAAAAATGATTAGCATTAAAGTCCTTTCCGCCCACCAAGGTGCTTTGAAAATTGTGCAAGCCAGATCAATCACATGAGAAGACTACAGGAAGTTTGCTGTCATGCTTGGAGGAAAAGGGAGAGGTTGAGGCAGAGGGCCATAGGGAGCAAAGTTCATACCTGTAAGGGCCATTAGTGGAAGAGCCACCTCTGGAGGATGCAATGTATGTGTGTGTATGTCCTGCCACCCCCACCCCCAAGACACACACAAAATGGGCAGCAAGGGCCAAATATTCAAAGGTATAATTTGTGTGTCATAATATGTGGACAGACACTGAACATCTATTGATTTTAATGGAAATTAGGTACCTGACATGTTCAGGCATCTAGTGAGATTGTCAAAAACCCTTATCTGTTTCTTTAGATGCTAAGTGCTTCTGAAAATCTGGCCCTAAAACTTCAATGAGGAAATGTTCAAGGTAGCCACATCCCTGTCTGTAACAGTTTTAAATGCCAACATAGCACACTTTAAAAATAATAAACCCCATAGAGACTTTTACACTCAGAAGGCAATGAAGCAGTTCCACCCAGTGGAAAAAACAAAGGCTCTTTAAAGGCTAAGTCATGCCACACTCTCTCATGGTAATCGGCACCTCACTGTGCAGGTAATTCTGTTGAAGGAAATGGTATTATTTGCTCTAAGTGAGGCAGCACTGTTTCACTCTATACTAAACCCAAATTTTCACCACCATAGCCTGCATTTGGTAAAATCTTATGCAACTGAACTCAGTCAGCGTTGGATTTATTTTCATTATTATAGGTTATATTGGGGCTGTTTTATATTCCTCTTCTAGTTTTACACAGATGTGGTGATTACACCAGCATGAGGCTAGAATCAGGCCCATAACCTTTAAAGATAACAGCCAACTTCATTGTTGCCGTCTCTGAACAGTAATGTTCAAAAAGCTCTGGTTCAGTACACAATTAGACAATCCGTTGTGGGTTGTTTGGATGGTTCCGATTGCTGCAGGCAGGTGGGTTTACGCATAAGCTGGAATCAGTCTCCCAGTCCAGCTGCACATTCCTGACTAGCAAAGTATCTTGGCTGATGTCAGCCTCTTGCTCAGGTGTTGTGCAGAACAGCTCCCCACTGGTTTTGGATTGACTACAGTTTGGCTTCTCTCCTGGCTGTTAGAGAGCTGTCTTGCTGCTAGATTAGCTTCTAGGAAAACTGATGTCTGTTTGACCTTGTCACGCTTTCTGGAGTAGCTCACAACTGTGAGTGCCAATCTCAGGTCAGACTGTGAGAAAACAGGGTGGACACCCCAAGATGGTGTATTCTATAATTAGATTTCACCAAGCCAGTAATAATTATGCACTCCTGGATGACTACACCAGTCTTACCAGAGAGTCCCAGACAGTCCCCTTAGGCACTCCAGTCTATCCTGCCACCTAGACAAAATGGTCTTTGTGATAACGGTCTCTATGCCAAATATCACATCACATTAGGTTACTCCCAATCCCAAAGGATCAGTCACTTACACCCAGATCAAGTGGTACTCTGGATCTTACCAAAGACCACACTAGCAGCCAATTTTCTAGTAAACTAACTAAAGATTTATTAGCTGAGAGAAAGAAATGAGAGTTATTGAGAGGTTTAAGCAGGTAAATCAAAGTTTGTGAATCCAAAATGATAGTAATTTCTCTGTTTCCCAGAACTCTTTTCAGGGAACCCGGATGGTTCTGGGGTTCTCCACTTTGCATTTGGTATCTTCCCTGTAAGAATCCAGACAGTGAGAGAGACAGGATCATTGCTTGAAATCCATTTTGTGGCGTCTTCAGAAAACCATCTAAACCATGTCTTCAGCCATGTGGGTTTTGATGAATAGGAAATGCAGATTGAGTCTGAAGTTCCTTTTGCTGAACACAATGGCTCTTGCTTTGAAGTGAGCATTTCTTGTTACAGCCATTAAGTTCTTCACTAACACTTCACAACGTTTCTTTGAGGAATAAATGTAATGTAACAGCAAACAACAATCTTTCATTAGTTTTCATGAAGTTTACACAGCAACCATCTCATTTTAACACTAACACACACTTTCATCTATGGTTATCTAATTACAGGGCTATCTATAATGTAATGTGACAGCAATGAACAGATAAGTGAAGACAATATCATTTAATACAGTGAATTAGGCTATGCATAATAGTATTCTTAACATTTCTTTGATATTCACACATAAGTGAATTGGCCTATGGCTCTGACCCACTGGCCAGTCAGCGTCACAGACCTAGCCATCTTCTTGGCTCTCTTCAGGACTGCCTGACTACTTCTCTGCTTCTTGTGATAGAGGCAGCTTTCCAACTAACTCTCCAACTACTTTCTCATCTGTTATTAAAATGTAAAGCAAGAGCTCCATTTTAGAAAAATTCTGTGGAAAGGGGCACCAAGTACCTTTTTTACTTGTGAATCTGAACACCAAAAGTAAACAAAGGAATTTCCATGTATCTCTTTTTTTGTACAGGTAGGGTGAATGGTACAAAATGGTGGATAATGGAACTAAATTCTTGAGGAGTAGAAGAGGCATCATCCAGGAGGTCAGTATCAAGCTGATGAAAGCAGATTATGAGGTTGAGCCACCATTAAATACATGAGAATCATAAGATATCCCATTTGTGAGCAGATTATGAGAATAAACCATGAGATATAACTTTTATGTATCTATTAAAGGATATGCATTTTGATATCTAGTACAGTTGCAGTTTGAGCCAGATTGTCACTTCCTATGACCTAAGCAGAGAGGCCTTTATCCTGAATCATTGATTAATTCTACTTGATTGGAGCAAGAAGCTATCCTGAGTTTTCGTCCAAAGGCTTAATTCTGGTGATTATTCTTCTCACCCATCCCCAGGGCCAGCCCTAGATCAAATAGCACACCAGGCAAGGAGCATCCCTCCCCTTCCCCCCGCCGATTTATTTAACTTTCAAATACCTTATTTTTTATTACAATCGTAGCCCATTTCACGACTTTGATGCACTTAGCAGCTTCACAGTCAAATTTGTAGCATTGTCCGTGAGGATCTTCCACCTGATAGTTGATGCTGAAAACCAGACGTATATCCTTTGCTGTACTCTGAAGAGAGAGACTGAATTAAAGAAGATGACATTATACAACCAAGTTGAGGGAATGGCAGCCACAAGGCGTGAAGAAAGCTCTTGGCTTCGGCACAAGGATCCTTGCCTGGATACCCCTGTTTCTTCACCTCATGTTCGCACCTCATTGTTGTAGCCTTGGCTATGGCAGTCCTGAAGCTTTATTTTTTTAATTATCATTCAAAACATCCATAAACAGTTTTGTTAGGACTCTTCCAGTAGAGTTGCCAATGGACTGGAAACAGATAAAAAGTTCCTTTACTTGGATACAGCTGTCCTTGTCATCATCAAATCTTACTGTGACATCTTTTCTCTGTGACTAATGAGTGCAGTTCATTATTTTGGCATAATACTTCGCTTTGCCGAGCCACATCAACATGTTATCAAACAAATATCTTGCCATAAGGTCAATCAATTCATTTTGAATTGTTTTGCTTCAATAACGGTCCATAGCTTCTTTATGAACTACTCGACATAAATGTTCACACGTGACATCGTTGTATTTCTGAAGGAGCTCTATCAAACTGAGGAAACTATTGTTATATTCAGTGAACAACTTATCCGACAAGTCCCAGAAAGCCAAATTATTCTTTGCAAGGAAGAGGGTAATTGGGATCAGATGTTTGAGCACGTTCTTCCAATGCTGGATTTCTACATTAATAATGCACTGGTTTTCTCTGTCGATGCATTTATTCAGCTTGAGCCTGGCCTCGATCTCCATCCATTTGGAGTAAGCCATAAAATGGCTAGGTGACTTTTCATGTTGTTTCAGAGCATCAGCTGCCAGTAATTATACCCAGAAAGCACAAGCAACGATTTGGCATTCTTGTAAAATATTTTGCAACAAAAACAGAACACTTTTGTCAGTTGATTTTGAGTAAACTAGCCAATGTCAATTCAGTTTCTCACTATTCTTGAGCCTTCTTTTGCAGTGTGACTTTAAGTATCACTTTTGCTCACTTACTGGAAACTTCATATCCTCTATTTTTGCCCAGCCTATTCAAAACTGTACGATCAATATTGGCAGAGTTTAGGATCACTGGCCATAAAGCAGCATCTGATGTATCGATTTGTGGTGTGCAATTTTTCCCACTGCAGTTTCTGTCATCATCCGAGGCTGATTCTTCTTTATAGTTTCTCTCCTTTACATGTAAACCAGATTTTTCTTTGTCATTACTTTCCTTTTCATGTGAGCTATATTCTTCATCATCACTCTCCTTCACGCCACCAGGAAAACTGGACAATTCTCCATCACTTTTCTCACATTTCCATTCTTCAGGTAAATCTGCCACTTCCTTCGTAATAGGACTTCCATCATTTACACTTTGCTCCTCAATTTCTCCAGCACTGGGATGATTGCTACTGCCTAAAGCCCAATCAATGTTGTTCTGTTTCAGATATTTTCTCATCAAATTAATTGCATTCTGCTATGAAGGACTGTGAGTCTTGGAAATTACTTGCATATCTCCTGTCGACTTTGCAGCGTATCCTCTGCACAGCGTCCATACTGCGCTGCGTCGAAGGGAACAGCGCTCCGTTTGACGCAGCGCTACTCCGCTTACGGGGCTGGTTTTCCTGCGTCGCTTCCTTGATCGACTGAGCGCGTCTATACAGACCACTCAGTCGATCCAGAGCAATCGATGTGACGGTGGCGAATTTGCCGCCGTCAGTATAGACCCACCCTAAGTTCTGGAGAGTTTAGAAGAGACGATATGCACACATGGGATTACAAATCCCACACAGCTCATAGTATGTGTTGATTATAATTCATGAATCCAATTTAAAAATTTTAATCCATCTCGGATTGCTACATTAATAACAAAGCATGACAGCATTTCTTTCAATATCATATAGCATTGTCATGTGATCAAAGTAGTTCTATGCAATCAAGAGTAAAGCAAAAATGTGTGATGCAATTGGATTATTCATGGTGCTTTCTAATAGGAAATAACAGTAGTACATTGTTAGGATTACTACTAAAAATAATCTGTTAAATCTCTATAGTACAATCCTCACCACTTTAAAGAAGTACAGATTAAGGTTCTGATCTTGTGTTGGAATCCGCTGATGCACACCCTGTGCCCAGGCAGAGTCCTGATACTGACTGGGGGCCAACTAGACAAATGCTGTCTTTTAAATTTACCACCAAAAGATGTACCAATTCCCTAAAGATGTACAAGCAGTACTAGGATGCCATTATGCTAAAATTTATGCCTGTAAATCTTGTGAATAAAGTTACTCTTG
Organism: Mesoclemmys tuberculata; assembly: GCA_007922155.1. Taxonomy (NCBI): domain Eukaryota; kingdom Metazoa; phylum Chordata; order Testudines; family Chelidae; genus Mesoclemmys; species Mesoclemmys tuberculata. Next base: position 55,597,079 of record ML675610.1, on the reverse strand, counting down.
TATGTAAGTATTTGCAGATTCAGGGTCCTTTATGTGCACCCTAATTCTAGCTGCGTAGGTATAGCAACTGAAGCAAATTGTTCCTAACAGAAACGGGATTCTATTCTAGCACTAGCAGTACTAACATTATTAAGATAAGTACTCTTAGGAACTACCATAGGGCTAGGTGGATGAGGTAGACGTGCTGAGGCACACCTACGGAGCTGTATAAATTAATAAATAATAATAATTGCTCTCTTAGTAACACATTGAAGTGCCGAAGGCTATGCTATCTCACCTTCCTCAAGAGACTTACAGCAAAATAACATAATGCCTACCAACCTGTTTAGTGACATTGGCCATGGCAGGTCTGTGAAAGCATGAGTGTGAAACATGCGAAGAGGGCAATCAGTCATCAACACAGGGATTTTTAATTGATTTTAAATTAAGGTCACTGTCCCCAGGCCATAGCTAGATTTGATTATTTCTAGAATATTTTTAAAGGGTGATAGAAATATGTGTGCAACACCATCTTTACCGACTCAGTGGGTCATGAGGGTTTTTATAGAGGTCTCTGACCCAGAAAACTTTCATAATGTATAGTAAGTACACCAACATCTAACATTGCCACTATCACATTGACAATAGTAAACATCCTGTTTAACCATTCAATTTGTTCTCTTTTCATAATAGGTTGTATTGTTACTGTTTATTACATCGCCACAAATGTCATTGCTTTCCATTCCAAGTATTTGAACAGAATTTAACAATCTTCCATAATAGTATGCTGTGTCCTCGCTGTTGGTATGTTACACTGTAAAATACAATGTAATTAATAAAGTTTTCTCCATTGTTTGTAATTCAAGCTAGGGGTCTCCTTTAAATACAAGTTCATAGTTTTAAAATATTTGGGGAAGGGGGGAAGACACCTTATCTGGCCTCTGTAATATACCTAAGAATATAACAGCTAACAACTATAACTATAGATATCTATAGTTAACCCTTTTTAAAATATATTCCTTGTTTCCACAGCTATGGAATTTGATATAAAATCCACTCCCTGCCACAGAATTGTGCTCCATAATCTACATATTTTTTAAATCATGGTCCTGGCTATAAAGAAAACCTTGGAACTGTGAACCTAGTGTAAGTTGTTGCAACGTTATTGCCTTCCTGTGAGTTCTGAATATCCTGAAACAATAGCTTCCCCCACTCATCTCAATGGAGGGGGTTGTTTCTGAACCCTAAATACTACAGTTTAAATGAGTATCTGTTCCATTGCTGATCATTTTACTGAGAGCATCCAGGTAATGTTCCCATCCCATGGCCTAAAACTGCCTTCTCTGTTGCCAAAAGTACCATCCTGTATTCATCTACACGACCCTCCTGCTTCCTAATGCAGTTATGCATTTCCAGTACATAATTCTGCATAATACTAAAAATTAAAAGTTGTGGACAACACACAGTTAAATATATCACATTAAATTACAGAGGCTCCTTCACTGAGTGTATTATTTACATTCACATTTAATTAGCCAAGACCCACCATTTTTTAAATTTAAATGAAGCTACTATTCAACTCAGGTCTGCTCCATCCACTGTGCTGTTGCAGCCACATACCATGTCACAGAATTTAGGTCAGCTTGCTGCAGCGTACAGAGTGCCTTGGCTTTGGTAGTCAGTACATTTGAAAAAAATTAAGAGAAGATGGGTAAAGCAAAGGAAAGATTGCAAAAGCAGAGGAGAAAGGGATTAGTTACATCTATTCAGATGGTCAAGGAAATTAGGCTATGCAATACTGAAAGGTTGTATGGTATCTAATATTTCTCTCCGTATCAACAAGTTCACTTATGCTTTATTTATAATGATCTTTTTCTCTGCAAAATACACTTCTCTGTCCTGAGAAGTGATCAAGGAACAATGATTTTCTGATCTCGGTTTGATAAATCTACAGGTCTACTTGTTCATGGGTCTTCAACCTGAGGATGGTGACCACACTGCCCTTCCTAGAATGCTAACAGGGAAAGGGGCCTCATCTACATCTGGGCAGCTGTGGTTTGGAAAAATTCAAGAACCTCAGTACTAGGTAATAAATTGATAAGCTTCTTCTAGGTTTACGGTCAGGCAGGTTTGACCTAGATTCCTAGGGGGCAGTGAAGGAACATTTGAAACAAAACTGCTCAGATGAGTAGAAGATATGTTGTAGGGGACGCTCCTGCACTGGTTGGGAAATTGACCAGATGACCTAAATAGTCATTTTCCCCCTCATTAATTGCAGTGATGCTATGATAAGAGGGACTGTGCCCTTACTTCATAATCTGTTTGATTCAGGTCCAATCAAAGGTTTTGAAATGACAAAAACTACAAGACCAAATCTCAAGTAGTTTGTTACTATCAACAGCGTACCAGATAGAAATACAGTCATTTTAATGTACATTTGAAGGCATATTATGTAGTAAGAGACAAGGATTTAGTTTAATACGCTGAACCTTCCAATAAGCTGCTAGTGACACTAAGAGAAATCTGAAGTATCTGAAAGTCCTTTAAAAATGGGTTACATGGTAACACCCCGGGGGGGGAGATTCTGGACACGAGAATGAGAGTACAGGAGTTACAGGGGCACATGGGGTGCAAAGTAAAAACCAGAACAGGGGAGCAAGGTTAAAAGGGAAAAAAGAGGCGAGGAAAGGGTGCCATGCAGCAGCCAGGGCGCATGACCAAATACGGGACAGAGGGAAACCAGAAGGAGCAGAAAGCGGAAGGGCACAGGGCCAAAACACTCCCGTCCCACCGCCTCAGCCCTGTCTGGCCGTTCAGGGGTTGTCAGGGTCGGTTACCCCGCGAGGCCCTATCCGAGGTGCCCGCGTGTTCAGGGGTTGCCGTCTACGGTTCCCCTCTCCCCAGGCCCCGGGGCTGCACCGCGAAGGGGCCGGGCTCCAGCCAAGCCCGGCCCGAGCCGCTTGCAGCGGCGGGGCCGGCATGTGTAGGGCGAGCTCCGGAGCCGCGCGGCCGGGCTGTGGGACGGAGCCAGCAGCGACTCTGCGCCCGGCCCGGCCCGGCGGTGCCTTGCACCCCCCGCGCCCTGGCCGCGTCCCCCGCTCCCGCGCTTCCACCTGCCGCGCCCCCGCCCCGCGGCCGGGTCTCAGCGGCCGAAGCACCCGCTTGCCCCGGCGGCAGCAGCGGGCGAAGGGCCCGGCCCCGCGAGCCGCCCCCCCCGCGCCGGGCATGCGCTGTGCAGGCGGGCGGTGTGGGAAGGGGCGGGGGACGCCGTGACACTCCCCGGCACGGGGGCGGGGGCGGGGGCGGGGACACCCCCCCGCACGGCCCCAGACTCGCGTGGGGGGGTGTGGCTGCTGCTCCCCGGCCGGCGGCGGCGCGGCACGTACCGTGGCTGGTCCGCGCCTGACACGGGCGGCGACGCAGGGTCCCCCCCGCGCAGCCCCTGCTGCAGCCCCGGCCCAGCGCGAGGGACCCGCGCGCCATGGAGCCCAGCTAGGCGGGGGCTGCGCCGGAGGTGGGTCCGCGCGCCGCGCCGCGCAGGGGGCTCCGGCTGCGCACGGGAGGCGCCTGCCCGCGCGCAGGAGGATGCGCCTGCTGAAGGGTGACTGCCCCCCCCGGCCCAGCGTGTCCCCCGGGGGCGGGCGGCGAGTCCTCGCGGCCCCTGGTGGGCCCGCGACAGCCGTGGGCTGAGGCGGGGGGCGGCTGGCCGGCTGACAGGTCGGGGGAGGGGGCTGGACCGGCTGCCCTCGCCGTGGGCTTGGGCCGAGACCGAGAGGAGAGGCTGCTTTGTGGGCTTTTGCCTCAGAACAAGGGAAAAGGGGGAGGGGGACGGGGCTCGGCTGTGCAAAAAAAAAGGGGGGGGACGGGAAGGCAGCGTGATTTTGGGGAGGGGGAGGTCAGGGGTGGGTGGCACAGCCGAGCGGGGCGAAGGGAAACGGGGCTTGGTGGTGCCGGAGGAAGGAGGCTGCGTGCTGCGCTGCGCTGCGCTGCCTCCCGCTGAACAATGCTCAAACGGCCTTTGGGTAGGTGACCGCCGCCGGGAGTGTGTGGGGGCATCTCTCTCCTGTCGCGCAGGGGCTCGGAGGTTGCATGGGGGGGTTCAGAGGCTGCTTGAAAAGGCGAGGTCTGCTCCCGGTGGCTCCCATGAGCAGGGTTTGCTGGGAACTTGTATTTTCAAGGATTTTGCAAAACAGCTCCCCTCTCACCCGTACTGCGTACACACTACAGCAGTCGGAAGCGGCTCTGCAGCATTCGCTTCGGGAGCCCTATAATAAATAAATAGTCGCATGTTCTGGGAAATGGTCAAAACATGAAAAGGGAAGATAATGAAGTTCCCAGCTATAAAGCAAACACACAGAGAATGGTAGTGTTATTTCTGTTGATGCCTTAGCTACATTTCTAGCCGCAGCTCTTTTCAATGATATTGGATGACACAATTAAATCCTGCATGTGATGGGGCTTTTCTGGCTGAAAGAGTTGATTTCATATACGTTTATTGTAAACCATGACTATTGTGTCACGCAGCACTGAATGAGATCTGAAATGGTTAGTGAAATGAAATCCCATCACAGTTGCTGTTTAGGGTTAGAAATGTTGCCAAACAGCTGCTGCTTTGTGTTTCAATTGTAGAGGTCCCAGGAGTGGATTTTGGACACAGTAAGAGAGAGATGGTGTGTAAACATTGAAGGAGGAAGATGAAGAGCATATACATGTATACAGAGTGCCTCTTTACAAAACTTTAAAAAATAATTATTGGGGCTCTGGAGTGGGGATCTTTGATATGTGAGAGAGAAACCTAATAAATATAAGATGATCCAATTTTTACAATAAACAAACATTTCCCAGTTAACAGTGGTTCAAGTACTTGGATCAGTGAGCTAAAGGATTTAAGGGCTGGAGAGAAATTAAAAAACGATTGTATATTTAAAAGTTGGCAGTAATGTGATTATGTAGCTATTTTTCATTGTAGTGAAACACTTGGAAAATTTATGGTTCAAAAGTTGCATCAATTCCTTTTTCATCGTTCAGATTCATAGTGAAAGTTGCCAGGAAGATAAATTATCACCTGTGCTCTTTGTTATCTACAGTAGATAGAGTTAATTGTTTCTTCTGGACTAGGTAATTATGGGTTATGTGCCACTAGTGCCAGAATAGTGAGTTTTGGATGCACATCATTTTGGATTTTTAGAATATGTAAATATTTTACTAAAGAAGTTTTATATGAATCAAATGATATTGTGCAGAGTCTGAGTGTGCAGTGGTGGAGATATAGATAATATCTTTTCTTAAAAGAATGGTTTTGCTTGGTGTGTGTGTTTTTGTTTTGTTTTTTTTTTTTTGCTGTTGTTTACATTAGTTTTCTCTGGTGTTGTCAGTCTGAATAATTTTTTAAAAGAAAATCTTACTTGAAACACAAGAAAAATGCAGTGAGGTAAATTTGTAATCTTTAATTCTAATTCTGATGTATTGGTTTGAGAGGAAAGATAATTTGGTTGCTGAATAATTCCTTAATTCTTCTGTATTAACACTTATTCATTTAAGTCACATTTTCTCTCTTTCATTGTCAGCTCTTTAATGTAGCTTATTCTTTAGGGAAATAATTTGAAAATAAATTTGAAAATAATATATTTTTCCCTTTGGCAACTGGCAAGAAAATGTTTAATTACTAAAATAACATAGAACGGACTGAGTATTCCCAGCATTACAATTACATATAGAAAGTAAAATCAGAGTGCTTCCTTTTTATTTTCATTTGATGTGAATTTGGGGAGTTCTGCTCCTGGAAAGAGAGACATCAGTGGCACTGAGTCCAGCTGGACACTGTGGGCTGGATATATACCTAGGGATCGGGTCCAATAAGATGCAAATTCCATACAAATTTTCATACAGACCTGTATCAATGCGGTTCACTAGTTACTTCTAGCATTCATATTTTGTTCTTAGAGTCTCTGATCAATTTCATGATAGTTTTTTATAGTAAGAGTAAAGCTCCATTTGAGGGGGCCTCATTGAGAGAGCCAAACCCTGCCTCCTCCAAGGTACTCTGCTATTTTATTTTAATTTATTTTTAAATCTCCTTCCTCTTAAGCATGAGGAATGGCCACAACTGGAGATGGGACACAGGACGGAGGGTGGAGGTGGGTTAGGGCTCTGAGGTGGCATCAGGCATTCTTTCTCACAGGTGCTTGGCTTTCTGGTTCTTGTCCACATGCCCACGGTCTAACAGATCACCATATGTGGGGTCAGGAAGGAATTTTTCCCCAGGTCACATTAGCAGTGACCTTGGGGTTTTTTTTGTCTTTCTCTGCTGCACGGGATGCAGGTTGCTTGCCAGGAATATCTGGGTATATCTCACTCAGTCTTTTCCCTGCCATTGAGGGGACATCAGGCACCGGTACACCTTGATCCCTCCTGTTCTCTGCCTGTAGCATCTAATAGTCTAGTCTCCTGTGGGGTGTAATACTTGGGTCTTATTTTGGTTGTTGGATTCAGTGGGTGGGTGCTTGGTGGGGTTGGTGGCTTGTGATATACAAGCAGTCAGACTTGATCGAGTGGTCCCTTCTGGCCTTCAACTCTTCGACGCAAAACCCATTTTACCTTGCAGTATGACTGAAGCCAAATTTGAACATAAGGTAAATGCTAGTAAATTCTAGTAGAGTGACATTTAGCTTCCCTGCGTATGTATGAAATTCTGAAACAGTTCCAGCAGAAATATCTATCTGAGTCTTGCTGCATCAAGGACTTCCAGAATTATAATTTTTCCTGGGATGCTGATTGCCTTCTAATGAGAACACAAACAATAAATGGTATAACATGCATGAACTGCATTAAAAGCAGAGTGTCTAGGATAGAGTCATTGGAGCTGGTTAGATGAAGGCATAGAATCTATGATAAGAAGGTGGACAGGTTGCAGCTTCAGGAGGCTGGCATCTTCAGTGAACAGCCATTTAAAATTCATGCTTGATTAGAGCCCATAGCAATGTGGATTACAGTAGAAAAGGTGCATCCATATGTCATGAAGAAGGTTGGCCCTGTGATTGAGGCACTTGTCTGGGATGCAGGAGATCTGGGTTCAATTTCTGGCTCTACCGCAAAGTCCCTGTGTGGTGTGTGCAAGTCCCTTAATCAAAAATAGATAAAAAAGACAAAGGGTGGGGGAATTGTGGCACAGAAAGATTATCCGATCTTCAGGTCAGGGACTCTCTCTCACTCTGTGTTTATAAAATGCCTAGCACAATAGACCTTGATCTTGTTTGGGGCTTCTAGGAGTAACTGTAATGCACATCACAAATAGTAATGTAACAAAAATGTGGTCCGCAAAATGGTACCTTGTGAGTTCCCCATGCTGTCATCTGCATAAGTCAACAGAGAATGGAGGTGGAAGCAAGCAGCTTTCTTGAAATAACTACATGCTTCTTATTTTAGCATGGAAAAAAGCCAGAGATAGGGAGGTTGTTACTGCCTTGCTGGTCGAAGTAAAACAAAAGCCTTACTGAAAGGGTGATGTTTTCACGTGGGTACCAAACAAGCAGAAAAGCTAGCTTTGGACTTAAAGTAGAAGTTTGCTTCCATAAAAATAAAGACGATTGTAATTAAGCTCAAACCCTGTTAAGCGACACATGGGTTTATTTATTTCAGATGTTTCTAAGTCCCAGAGATGAGGCGTTTAATGTGGCCTATAGTTTAACCCCAATTACTGCTACATAAATCATGTGACTCTTACAGGCGCTAAACATTTGTCACATAAGTGCTACCTGTGAGAAAAATTTAATATAACTTTAAAAAATATCATTTTAGTAAAAATCTTTGACAAATAAAGAATAAACACTACTGGACATTAGCTTGCCATAGCTGTTTATTGTGGAAAGCGTTGTACAGACAATGGAGCCACCTATGTGGCTCCAATGAGAGAATTAAAATGTGTTGTCTAGTGTCCTATATTCTTTTGGAGTGTGTTTTATTTATTTTTTTAAAATTAAACTAAGAAAATAAAAATGCTGTGGCTGTACTAGCTCTTTGTGCCCACAAGCCTGTATGCTTAGAGAGCTGAAATGGTGGTTTTGTAGAGCAGTGAACAAGACAGAGAGAAGCAAAATGGGAGCTGGCAAATATTCTTGTTACAAAACTGTGATGGATAAATGATGTACGGGGATGTTTGCTTTTTTATTTTGAGCAGAAAGGCTGAGTTAACAATGTATAGTGATAGCTATGAATTGTTTTGTTTTCGGATCAGATGGCGTTGGAGTCACACCTTCAGATGCTACATCTCCAGAATAAAAATGAAGTAAAATGCTTTGTAACATCTCTCAGAAAACCAGCTATAACTTTTGTAGACTTGCTTTAAAAATGAAACATTTTTTTTTCTTTTCTTTCAGTCCTTGTGCCATTCTGAAATTGTCCCAGAAGGGTCTAGCTCCCAAAAAGGTGGAGATAACTTTGACACAAGATCATAGGCACCTTCCTTCTAGGTGGTTATTAGCATTTCTTGCTTTTCCTTAGCAATTCCTGCATCTTAGATTTTCAAATTGGTTACCTTTTTCAGAACATCAAAAGATGCTATATGTCAGCTATGTGAAGTAACCACATCCTCAGCAGTGTAGTATTGATTAGTAATTTTGGATTTCCCTCCCTCTTGTATATGTGTGTGAGTGCACATACCTTGCCATCTTACCCATCCACCCCATCTCTTTGTCATATAGGCAATGGGTTTTGTGCATCCGGTCTGCTAAATTGGGGGTAATTTTGTATTTCTAGTTGAATGATCTTATAGGACTGCTTTATAAGATTATTAAGTGTGTGTGTTTAAATAATAGCTCATGGATGTGAACACGGAAGGTGGAGGCATGCTTTAATGTTGTCTTGTATCTGACTGGATCTCTTGGGGAGCCTTGGCAACAGTGCCTCAAACTGTCAGCACTCTCTGTAACATATTGTTCTCTGGTTTTGTGTTCTATGAATGCGAACTTCAGAGTCAGACATACGACTTCAGGAACAATTCTTTCAGCACAGACTTAGTATAGTACAGTTTTTGGAAAATTCTTCTGTCACCCATCAGCTGGCAGGCTAATATCTTCAAGAGCTAACCCACATCTCGCAGGCATTTCCCACCCTGCCGCTTTCTTTCTCATTTCCCATTACAGTATTCGTGGCATAAACTGCCCATCAACTTTGTGAACCTGATCTCATTGACACATCCACAATGAGCATCAGTTTCTTTAAATTAGTTGCTGAAGCGTTTTCAAGAGGAATGGGCTAGAACTGCAACTACAGTTGGGAATGGTGAGCTAATTGCTGTTTCAGTTGAACAGGCAGGTTTTGATTTCCCCATGGCACATGTTGAGTTCTATGGACAAGTTCCAGGATGGGTCATGCCCATAGCTTTTCATTCAAGTTCGGGTGGGAAACCAGCCTCTACTGAGACATGTGACTGTGGGGATGTCCATCAGTTCTTTAATTACTTGTTGAGTTTTTATGTTTTTTAGCCTACTTTTAGGGTCTTGAAAATCTCAGTTTGAACCACTAAGGGAGAGATGCTCAATCCCTATTGCATTTCAGTGGTGGTTGGGTGCCTAACTCAGATAGGCACTTTTGAAAATCTGTCTCCAAATTCACTTATTCCAAGCTAATGGAAAGAGCAATCTTGATTCAAATATCAGAATTTACTTAAGCTTTCAATTTTTTTTCTGCTTCTATTGTGACACGATAACAAAGAGGTTAGATGAACACTGTGGCTAATGTAAGGGCTGGGAGGACTGGCTTTTACGTGCTATGGTAGACAGTGCATTCTCCTTCCTGGCAAATCTGGGTTATTTGCAGAAGTCCACTAGGCAAATCCTACCTTTCTGTGAAAAACAATTCATTAATGGCAAGGGAATAATGAGTGTACTCTGACAAGCCACTCCAACTGCATTGCACCAACTGTTCTTTTTCAGCCTCTGAATCCTTAATGACAGTGGTGTGTAATTTCTTGTTCTGCGTATTTCTAACTGCAGTATTCTTTTTTCTCTTGAGTTTTAAAGAGAAGATGATAGTAGTAATTGCAAAACATAGCTACTTATCACTAGTCAGGGAAGGACTCTTCTTCTATAGTTGAATGGACAAGGTGCTTGTCGGATGGGGTAGATTCACAGAAGGATGTAGCTGCCTAATTGCCATTTTAGGTACTGAAATCCCAGAATCTGGTCCCACTGGTATTTACAAAATCCCTGCTCAGCAGCTGTTGCACTCTATAGGTGCCTAATTTCCTTCAAAACTCCTAAGTTTTTTCAATAAAAGTTTTTTACACACCTGTGTTTCTGCCTCTGTGCATGCACATTGCTGCTGTTCACCGGGTGTCCAGATGTTTGAGCCCCAGAGCAGTTCACAAACCAGGTGAAGATAGGTGTTCATCTGTCTAACTTGTGTGCAGAGCCTGACCTGGTGCAAAGTCTCAGAGCTCACCTAACAGACTGGGTCCCTGTAGGTGATTTTACACAAAGTGGGAAGGTGGGGAGTAGAGAGAAGGACCTCCCTCATGACTTCTAGCCTGGTGGTATGGGTGTTCACCTGGGATGTGGGAGACCTCCTGGTTCAAGTCCTCTGCCTGAGAGGGAGGAAGGGGGTTTGAATAGGGATCTGCTACTGCCCAAGTGAGGGCTCTAGCTACTGAGCTATGGGCTATTCTGATGTAGATACAAAATTTTAAAAAAGTCATTGGAGTAGGGTAGTGAATCCTGGATCTCCCTCCTCCCTATTAAGTTCTACAACCACCAGGCTACAGAGTTGTTCTCATGCTTGTTTTCTCTCTGGCATCTTCCATGGTGTAACTTAGGTGGCTCCCCGCCTAGCATGTTGGCACCTATCTCCCTGTTCATTGTATAGGGAGCTTAAGCACCCAACTCAGGCTTTGTGAATTGCAGTGTGTTCCTGTGACTTTTTTACTTAGGTGCCTAAAAGTATCTAAGTACCTTTGTGAAGCTAGGCCTTGGTCCTTTAGCTTAAGCAGCAGAGTCTCATACTACTTGATCCACAGGTCTTAGGTTCATTGCCTATGGACAGCCCTTCCAGGATTGCTGTAATACAGGCTACAGAGCTCCCATGCAATGTGCTGTGTATGTGGTGCAATATGCCTTGTATGTGAAGCACTGCTTTGTAAACAGGCAGCTGCACTCTGTGTTATCTTGTTACTGAAGCATCTAAATTGGGTAGTCAGTAGGTAGATGTGGGCCAAATCTGGACCACCAGATGCTTTTGGAACAAATCCTGAAATCTTTTTATTGACTTTTTATCATCATTATTGTTGTTTGGTTTTTTAAAAATTATTTTCTCTGCATTCAGGATCTTGACTATATCTTGATCAATAAATTTGGACCGTGACAAAAAATTATTGACGATCTCTAATCTCAATGGTGTTTAATGTACAGCTCCATCAAAAAGCACAATGCAGGAGTCTAATCTAAAGGTGAGAAAGGTGCAGATAACAATAACTGGGACTTAATGTGGCTCTTTATCCCTCTCTAATGGCTATGTTTGTATGGGTGACACCTACTCTGGCTTCCAGTTAGTTTCCAGGTGGAATTGAAGATGTTGGTTTTGTACTATAAAGCCTTAAATGGTTGGGACTCCAGGGTGCTCCAGGGACTTAAATGGTGCTCCAGGGATTACCTTTCTTCAGGTGAGAGGCTTCTGCACTTCCAATCAGCTGAGGTGCTAAAGGTAGCAACTGCCTGCTTTAAAAGGAAGAGTGTATTTCCATTAGAGCTCTTCAGTACTTCACTCACTGCTTCCTTTAGTGTGATTTGTTGCCCTTCAGGGCAAACAATAAGGGGTTAATTTCCCCCCATGGGGCTCTTGTTGAAAGGATAGGTTAAAACAACGGTTCTCAACCTTTCCAGACCTCTGTACCCCTTTCAGGATACTGATTTGTCTTGTGTACCCTGAGTTTCACCTCACTTAAAAACCACTTGCTTACAATCAGACATAAAAATACAAAAGTGTCACAGCGCACTATTACTGAAAAATTGCTAACTCTCATTTTTACCATATAATTATAAAATAAAGTGCAACCCACACCCCAGATTGAGAAACACTGATATACTATATAGAGTAGTATAAACAAGTCATTGGCTGCATGAAATTTTAGTTTGTACTGACTTTGCTGGTACTTTTCATGTTGCTTGTTGTAAAACTAGGCAAATTCCTGGATGAGTTGATGTACCCCCTAGAAGATCTGTGTACCCCCAAAAGTACACGTACCCCTGGTTGAGAACCACTGGGTTAAAAGATATGAAATGGTCAGATATGAATACTCTTTTCGTACTGTGCAACATGTTTTTAAGTCAGGCCTAGGTTAGGCCAGTGTGTTGTGTTGTTTTTGTATTCCTGTATTACTTATGTGCAGTGTGATTGAAGTGCCTATCTCAGATGGCTTTTGTAGTTTTCACCAAAGAGTCTAAATAATAGAGAATGATGGAGCAGAAGACATTTGTAGTAAGTTGCAGTAGTTATGCTGGCAGTATCTCTGCTTAAACATTTAACATGGATTCTTAAAAAGTCATTAAGAAACCGCAAAATTATAGTGTAGTTCCTGCTGTTAAATTTGACATGTGCATCTAAAAAAATTTTAAAATGGAAAACCAAGTATTTTAGACTAACAGAAAATGTTTATAATTTAGTGAGGTTTGATGCTTTTATAAATCTGTTTAAGTGTATTGATCATTTTAATAGGTCAAAGGTAAGCTTTAAAATGGATTCCAAACTGAGATGGGTAGGAAAGGGGATGTTTACTGCATGTAGCTTGTGTTTGATTGGAGGGAAAACAAGACAGATTTCACTATGGGCCTGATCCAGCAAAACCTTATTCATATGAGCAAAGATTAGCAAGACAGGGTCCTACCTAACTCAATGCACTCCTGTTTTCACATCCAGACAGTTTAGCCCTTGATTCTGCAAAGTCTTATTAATGCAAAAGACTGAGGTACGACAGTAGGTAGATAAATATATCTAATATTGTTTCTTTTAAAGTGCTTTAAGCAAATGTGGCTAATCTTCATCCTAATCATTTTATCATTTTACCTGCCCTTTGTCTGTTTGAGATTCTAAGTTTTTTAGGGGAAGGACTGTACATTCCTTTGTTTGTACAGGTCCTGGCACATTGTGGGTGCTATTAAGAACAAATAATACAATATAATTTGAGTAAATCCTTTGACTTCACTGAGAATAGCTGCTGATTGTGGTATGAGCAAGGCTTATAGCACCAGATTTGAAGAACATATTCATGTAATTTTTAAAATGTCAGTGTTTTATTTTTTGGAAAATTCAGCATAATCTCAGTGAAGACTGAATCTGTGAAATTTCTGTGCCCATGGACTCCTGCTGCACCCTGTTGTTACAGATCGGACCTGACCCTGCAGCTGTGTCACGTGCTCTGGGAATTGATGATGCTCAACTCCTTGGAGGACTGGGCCCTTGGCTATATGAACATCTTATTTCACAAGTTATTTATTTTCATTCCTGTTGTTTGGTGAACCTTATAAATCAAAAGTTAAAAAATAATTAAAATCCCACCGAATAAACTCGTCCTTCCTGCACAAGGTGCTTCATCAATGGTACAGCATCCAACATGAGGATATGGGTCACCTCAAACAGAGAGTTTAATGTTACAGATTAAGAATCCAATCCTGCTGTACTGTGTTTTCCAGGTAAGGTCCATGGGGCCAGAGGGAAATGGACAGTGTGTGTGTCCCTTGGACTCCCTAATTTCCTCCTGTATCTCAAACGCCCATGTAACCCCTCCTTCCCCCCCACCTCCCACACATGAAACCTAATTGTGTGAAGTGCCCACTTGAAGGCTTAAGGGGGAAAACTGTTCAGTGCAGGCAGCTGAATGTAGAGAAGGGGAAACCTTGCATAGAAGGGTAGATCAAGGAGGGAATGATCCAGCCCCTGCAATGCTTTGGAGAATCTGAGTCAAATTCTGCTCTGTTACATTCGATCAGCTCTGTTAGTTACAGTCGAAGGGTCACACAGGTATAAAGAGCAGATATGGCCCTTCCCTCCCTGCCCTCTCCCCCCATCCACCTCATTTATTTTACCACAGTAACTTTCCTCATGATGGAGCCACCTCCCTTCCAAGCAAGGGAGCTAAATATTGGTTCCACTGAAGACAATGTGAGTTTGAATGGAAAGCAATGGGCTCAAGATTTGCCAGCTATGGCTTAGTAGTGGATTTTCAAAATAATTAGAGTGTCTTGTACTGATTTTCATCCTTATCCAACTAATCTTTGCTGACTACGTGCCTGATCCAAAGCTCACTGAAAGCAATAGAAAGACACCCATTACGTTCAATGGGTTCTGGGTCCACCCGTTTGCAAGACTTGACAATTGTCCTTAAAAAGCTAAAATCAGAAGTAACTTCTTAATAAGAGGGAGGTGCATTTCTCAAACCTGGGCTAGTAAGCAAAGGTCTAAAAGATGGATGGGAGAAAGTCTACCACGCTGACCATTTATCACACATCCACTAAGCCCCGCATCCAGTTTATTCTTTATTGTTGCAGGAAAAAAGGGAAGCTGGACAGGCTTGGTGCTAGAGTGAAAAAGACTTCCAATTATTTTTTTCCCAAGCTGATAAATTGACAGCAGCTTAAAAAGCACACAAATAATTGTTCCAACTCTTGCTAGCAGATCTAAGGACACTATTCATGATGTTGGGCATTCAGCACCAGGTAAAGAGGCATTCAGATTTTGAATCCAGTGCCCATGTATCGCTCAGTTCAGTGGCAGGCACCATTGCTGTTGGAGTGCAGGAACTTGCAGGATTGACATATAGACAAACCCTTAGATTTCATTTGTCATAAGGATGGAAACCACCCTACCACTGCATTAAGTAAAATGCATTTTGCTGACGCTATATCACATAGAAACAAGCCATTTTTGACTCTCTTTAATGACATTTATTTATAGCAGGTAGTGCAGAAGCTGTTGCTATTTCTCAGCATGCTGAAAGAATGTTCTCCAGATGGTGCTTGCTGTTATGCTTTTATTCAGTTCACTTGAACACAATAGCACTCTGTACAAAACACAAAAAATTGGAAAATACAGATAATACTGTTTCTACAAAGTGGCACGTTATTAGCTGAGAAAGCTTAGTCTGAATGATGAGAGAGAGGCCTCAGGCCATCTTAGATGATTGGACGTTTCTCAAAGCCTGAGTCAGATTCACCAAATGGATAGCAAGCATCTGCCTCGGTTTTAAGAAGTATCTTACTTCCCTTTCCCAAAAGGTGTTTTAAGCAGAACTATTATTATCCCCATATTCGTTGCCACCTACCTCCTTTTCTCTCTCTCTAGGCTGGTTTTGTTTGAATTTTATGAAGGTGTTTATAATTATGATATTTTAGCTGTATTTTACATTGATGTAGAGCTCCTCAGTGGGAACTACTTGGAGCAAGGCGCTTTATACATTATTTTATTTTTTCCATTGTCATTCTCTTGGCTTTGAATTTCAGTGAAAAAAATGTTAGTGCTGCCTGCTGGTGCCGTTGAGGCCAA
The DNA here is from genome assembly GCA_007922155.1 of Mesoclemmys tuberculata. Taxonomy (NCBI): domain Eukaryota; kingdom Metazoa; phylum Chordata; order Testudines; family Chelidae; genus Mesoclemmys; species Mesoclemmys tuberculata. The sequence continues at coordinate 55,581,572 of ML675610.1, read as the reverse complement.
TAAAGCTCCTGTTGACCTTTAAGGGAGCTGGATCAAGCCCTGATTCTTGTTCATTAAAATTACTAAACCATATAGTAATATCTGAGTTATAGGCATGATCTTGCAGCCCTTCCTTATTCACTTTGACTTCAGCGGGACTGCTTGCCTGAGTAAGGGTAACGGAACCAGACTTTTTTCTCTTTATAGAAATCCAGCAATTTCCTAAGGATTATTCTGCAACTCTTTAATAGTTTCAGTGGCACTCCTTTCAGAGTGAGATATTACTCAGTGTGAGTAAGGATGGCAGGACCCAGTCCATAATATGAATATTAAAATTCACTCGATAAATATTTAAATCCATTGATTTTTTTAAAAAATATTGAAATTTGTAAATCATTACTGTAGTGATTATTTCATATAGTTACTTCTGAAATGCAAACAAGAATCAGGATTATATTATTCGCTGCAATTAGAAAAATTCAAAATATATAATTCTGAGGCCTTTGGTGAACTGGGCATGGAAGACACAATGTCAGGTTCTGAAGAATATGGAAGAGTCAAAGGGGCTGATATCAATCTCAGCTCAAGAAAGTTAATCCACTTCCCTGTTGTGCTTCGGATCAGGCCCCAGTTGACATTCGATTGCGCTTCACAGACAAAACCTACTGAAATCAATGGGAGGCTCTCCAGTTGGATCAGGCCCCTGGAGAAGAATTCTGTAGTTGCAAGGTCAGATGGGTAAACACTGAGGGGCAGATCTTCTATTGGTGCAGATTGTCAGATTGAAGTCAATGGAGATATATCACAATTTACACAATTTACACAAGCTGAAAGCAGAAGTCAGAATTAGAAGATGGAAGGGAAGTATGCAAGGTGGATGAAAACCTGTCGTGAAACAAGATGAAAAATACCCAGAGATTCAATACCTCCTATTTATCTTTCTGTCAGAAATATTGGTTATGTTTAACACAGGGTATTTTGAGGAGGGTTTAAAGTAGAGCTGCTTTGAATTTTTCAAACCAGAGAGTTGAATTTTAAGTCTTTTTTGAAAATAAAAACTTTTTGGTGAAAAATAATCAATTGTCAAAGTTTGTCATTTAAATTCTTTCTAATTTTTAATCAAAACATCATCAATGGATTTCAGTAAACCAAAAAATATTGATAAGCACTTCAATGTTTTATATTTTAAATTATCAAGAAAAATTTGAAAAAGCAAACAGGTCAGTTTCGAACACTTGAAAATGAAAACAACTTTTAATTTTTTTGTAAACATTTTTAATGATCAGCCAGCTCCAGTTTAAAGTATTGGTAGTAAATACCGGTAGTAAAATAAAATAAAGAAATAGGTGTACGAATGGATTCCAGTGTTCCCCAGCTAAACAGCAAGGCAATATCGTGAGATGTTTCCATTCCTTTTTGCTTCCTATTCCCCGAGGAATATTCCTTTTCCAACCAGAATTCTTGCTACATCAGCTACACACTGTTTATATTGGTTGCTCCCTTGGCAGTTATTATTTGTTAATGTGTTAATTGCAGTTCTTGGACCCTTTGAGTGAGAGAGAGTTAGAGAGCGTATGTGTAATATTCCCAATCATGATTTAATCATACTCCATAATTCCTTGAACAGAAAATGCTATTTGCATTCTGTACATATTACATCCACTAAGAGGATCTAATGGCAAGAATTCAAATAGCAAAAGAAGAATGAAATAGCCAGGGCAAAGGGAAGAGTTGCCACCATTTTCTGCTTATTCAGTAATGATTCCTACTACCATTCTTGGTTTGTGTGATGTCTTTCAAGTGAAACTTGACTTATGTTGGTTGCTTTCCACCCATTACCAATATTTTACAGTGAATTCCTTCATAAAAGTAGCTAATCAGAGATAAGGAATGACTTCAGTGAGAGATGAGGATTTTAATGATTAAAAAGAAACCTATGGATTTTAAACATGTAGTAAACCAGCGTAATTTGATTGAACTCAGTGAAGTAGCTTCAGGTTTACACTTGTATAGTTGAGTTCCAAATCAGGTCCTAAATACTGGTTTTTGTACTCTAAATCCCAGGATAAAAACAACTATAGAAAATATTTTGTTGAAATTGGTACTTGGAGATTGAATATAACTTATTTATGTTTAAATACGTGCAAAATTAATTAATGTATTCATCAATTCCTTTATTTGGCTGTAACCCTGGAAAGAGGCAACAGATGAGTATACAGTATATTTACAGGGAAATCAGATTAAGGACAGTTATGTAAATACCCTCTCCACAGCGTTCTAGAAATTTGGTTTCATTTTGTAAGTATTCACATTCCCCCTATATGGGGTTTGTTGTCCTTCTGAGACACATCCCAGGCTTCAGTTAACTTTACTGAGAGTCACATGCTTGCATCAAGAGGAGAAAAATCCTCTGTGCTAGTTAGAAATTATCAATAATGTTATGCATCTGTGCAACAGTTTAAAATGAATTATTCAGAACATAGTGTTTGAGCAGCTTGCACATATATGCCCCTTTATTACCCTCAATCCATGATGGAGTTATCGTTGATGCCAATGGGAACTGAGCACCGGCACTGAGGTCAGATTTTGGCCCATAGCCTGCAACACCATTTGACTGCACCTCTGCAGAAAAGGATAGGAATATCTCCCTCTCCATAGCCAGGGACCTAGAGAAGAAAGCTCTTTTGTTCTTTTGCTTTGGGTATTTCAAACAAGTCATGAATGAAGCAGTTTTTTAAAATAAGAAACTGTTAATAGTTTTGACTGTTGAAAATATGTTCAGTGAGTAAAAATTACATTTGTTTGATTAAATAAATCCAGTGAGACATTGAACCTACTTGACTTCCTTTGAAGTACAAGTGCTCAGCACCTCACAGGATCGGATTTGTAGTTAACAAATCAATTGATGCACACGGCAAAAAGGGAATCCAGGGGCATCTCTCAAGACTGTCTTGGTTCTGCAGTGTTAGAGGATTAAAATGTAACAGCCGCCTATATGTGACAGCAAAGTAAACATGTGAGACTTGCACTACACATGCGTAGCCTGAGAAGTGTCTGAGCTGGTTTGGATTAGCAGGATGGCGACTGTGTGCGTGACACACTGTGGGGAATTGTGGTGAGGAGACTGTCTGAGGGAGCATAGATTAATTTACTCAACAACAGAAACTCACCCACTTCATATACAGTTTCCAGGACAGGTGTGCAGGGAAGAAAACGTACATTAATCTTATTTAATTTTCTAATTCTCAGTTACCATGGTGATGGATGGGGTATAAAAACCTAAACAGAATAAAATCTGTTGATTCAGAAGGTGCTATTTCTACATAATCACTTTTCTGTCTATAACTGCATTTTAAATATACACAGAATACAATACATGATTGTGATTTTATCAGTAACCTTTGTAACATAGGTATCAATCTTACATCTCACAGTTTGCTCTTTAGAGTCTGTCTTACTGTATGTGCCATATAGATATATAATGTATATTGCAAAAACCCCAGTAATAGTGAATGAAGGAAATAATCTTTTATAGATGCTGTATAATTAATAACTGTGAAACCAATAGCCATCCACTGACTTTTATTTAGTTTGAGAAAAATACAAATTTTCCGGAACAAAATTAGGACTTAAAAATGAGATTGCAGTATGAAAACAAAATAGTCCTACCACCATTGTTCAAAATCTTGAAATGGCAAGTTTCATTTTTTTTAAGTCTGCCCAAGTTTTCTCTTTATATCTCTAATAAATATCACCTTCTAGTGCTGTACCTAAAGAGGGAAAGACACAGTGTCCAGATAACCATAAAACAAAGGGCTAATAGACATTAAAGCCCTAATCACGGAAGCATCTCTGTTCAGAAAGCACTTAAGGAGATGCATTACTTCAAGCATGTGCTTATATCCCATTGAAGTCAACAGAATTTAAATGCATGCCCAATGCTAAGCATGTGCTTAATGTTTTCCAGACTCAGGACCTATCTTCTGATAATATTGCAATAAGTGCAAGAGTGTTGCTATGACATTCAAATCCTATTGTCTATACAGCTTTATATCTGACAACACTATTTAAATAACTATATTTTAGGTACTTATAGGCTCTCATCACTATAGTATCTGAGCACCTCACACTTTTCAGTGTATTCACCCTCACAACACCCCTGTGAGATAGGGAAGTGTCATTATCCCCGTTTTACAAATAGTAAATTGAGGCATACAGAGATTTGGGGCCAGATTTTTAAGGGTATTTAGGAACCTAAAGATGTAGATGGGTGATTTTGAAAATTCCAGTAGGTCCCTTTCTATTATTGATTTCTGCATTATCAAGTGCTTGGATACCTTTAAAAATCTGGCCCTAAATGACTTGTCTAAGATCACCCAGGAAATCTGTGGCAGAATGGGACACTAAATACAGGTCTTCCAAGATCCATTCCAGGAACCAAACTATTGTACGATCCCTTACTATCTACTTAAGAATAGTAGGTGGTGATAATAGAAAGGACCAAAATAAAATGAACAAAATAAGTGGCATAAGTAACATATGTGGTGTGGGTTTCATATAGTTTTCATTGCTGCTTGATTGGGAAGATGTGTATAATTTGTGAGCATTCACTCATTAGTAATGCAGTCAACCCATGCAGGTACCAATAAAAACTTTATAAGACCTCAGAGCATTGTGTGTTTTCTTTCTGCCTCTTCATATATACTTGTGTGCGTGCTTGAGAGCTATTGTACACTTTATAAAATACATATCATGTAGCTAGTTTAATAGATTATTCACTGCTAAAATATTTTATAATCTCATAGGTTTTTGCACAGTATTATTTGGAATGTTTAAAGAACCATCTTTGGCACACACTAATTTGTCTCATATACAGAATAATCTGTGTTTTCTTTTATTTTTCTGAAATACATTCAATTCTTTAAAAGGCCTCAGTAAACCATTCCTAGATATATTTTGTTGCTTCAATTTTACAAGTTAGCAATAAAACTGCATTTTTTGGAAAACACTCCCATTTCCGTCATATGCATGTTTGGAAAGCAACACAACAGTGCATCAAACAAGGCAGACTGGAAATTTCTAGGTCCATTTCCTCTCTAATGCATGCTCATAAAGCAGGATTGTCTGTACCATATGTAGCTGCAGTGCTGCAGAAAGTCAATAAAGAGCTGACCACCTCACTGCTATCAAAAGCACTGAGAAACCCTGCCTCATCTGCCTTATTAAAACCACCCTGGACTCCTGCAGAGAAACATAGCTGGAAACCTTGAGGAAGAAGGAATAAAAAGGAAGCTAAAATTGCTGTGAGTACTCTGTACATCTAGGCCTTGCAGTGGGGTTAAAGCGTATTTATTATAAAATAAAACAAAAAGGCAGATTCATTAAAACGTCATATTAAATATGGACATTGTGGTTGAACTTCTGACTTTCCCACATAGAGTTTGACACAGAAATAAAATGATTAATAATCCCGGGAATGAGTGGATTTAAATAGCTCCCTAATGGATTTGGTATATTAGAATTTTAAAATATATCTATTTCTTTATTCTCTATAAGAAAGTACACGATGGAGAATTAGGAAATGAACTATAGAGCATGTTCTGTCAGATATTGGGAAATGTGTTTATGAAGGATCTTACTATTTTATTCTTACTATTATATAGCATTAATTTACTGAATTCTCACCATGCCTTAGGTAGTATCAATCAGGATTTTTCTCCCCTCTCCCATCCTTTCTGTGCTCCTAGCTTTTTCTCACCTTAGAATGAAAAAAAAAAAATAATGGAAAGATCACTGGTTAAGCTTAATACTGTAAGATTTCAGAGACTGAATTCGCTTAAAGTGATGAAACTAACCGAGAGTTACGCTATGAATTTGATTGGAGTGAATTTGATTTCTGACATGTTGAACAAAGCTTGCCCATTAGTCTTAATGTGATATAATTTGAGTTTGTATGAAGGTTTTTAAACAATATATACCTTCTGCAATTCAGTTACTTTTAACAATTAGTGTCAATAAGGACACCCATAAGTAGCCACTAAACAGAATAATTATTGGAAGTCCTTGCTGCGGAGCCCAGTATATATCTGACCATTAATTCAGCTATGCTCATTGCCTTGGTGATGCGAGGTTACTAGCCACTTCCTTTTCACAGGTGGGACTGCTGTGACTCATGTCAACCCAGGCGCGTGCACAAACCGAGTCCTGTAATTCTTAGCCATATGAACACACCTGGTCGATCTCAGTGGGACTGCTCTTATGGGTCAGAGCTACTCATGTGAGTGCCACTTGGAGTCAGTATCCCAATTTCTAATGATTTTGATTTGCTTTTACAGACCCCTCTGGCCAGAACTTACATGTATAGTGGCCAGGGGAAGAGGCAGTCACCCATTCAGGACTGGAGATCAGGAGGTGTCTGTCACGTTGTCTGGAGTGGCTCATGGCCATGAGTGTCAACTGCAAGACAGTTAGTCAAGAATCAAGACAAAAATCTCAAACTGGTTGTGTGTTCTGTACTTAGATTTCACCAACCCAGTAACAAGTGTAAACTCCTTAAGCCCCATAGCAGTCTTAACATGGAGTCACAGGCTGTCTCCTTGGGCATTCCAGTCCATCTTGCCACCCAGGCACGTCTGCCTTTGTGACAGATGATCGCTTGACACCAAAAATCACAATAATAGATTAGACAGAGAATAAGTAACCCAAGGACAATTATACTCAGATCTCAAACTGAAGACCATGCTTGTAGCCAGTTCTGTAATAATCTAACTAAAAGTTTGGCAACTAGGAAAAAGAAGGAAGAGTTATTTACAAGATTAAAGCAAATAATCATACATACACAAATGAGTTAGTTAGGTTTCAAAAGATAATAGAAACTTCTATAGTCAGTAAACTCTTTATATCCTTTCGGGCTAAACCAGGAAAAACAGCTAGGGACTCCTTGCTTATGTGTAGAAATCCTCGCACTTTAGCATTCAGGCAGCGTAAGAATAATAAATTCTCCTTAATAGGCATTTTTATTCCCTTCCCCCGGTGTTCAAGCTGTGATGGGACGAGGGCCTGGGTGCATATCCTCTTCAGAGGTGTGAGGGAAGCAGTTTTGTCCACAATGGTTTTTCTGATGGTTGAAAGCCACCTTTTGTCAGGAAGAAGATAACACCTCTTGTGGTGATCTGGTATTTCACACTGGGTATTGCTTCTCCCCTGTCTCTGGGGGATTTACAATCTTAGCAAATATTTTTTTATAGTTACAGAGCAGACATTTAAACATATACTTTATACCATGGGATACAGATATTATAAGTAGGATTAATACATGCAGCATCCTACAAGCAATCCATAAAGTCTAAACACATTCTTATCACTCTATCTGTTTTAAGAATACTAACCTACAGGTGAGCCAGGCTGGTTTCCAGCTATGCATTTGTCAATGATCAATGAGGTCTAGGGCCTTGGTATGATCTGGCACCTGGTCTGCCAGCATCACAGCTATCTTGCCATGCACAATTTACAACTGTGCAGCAGTTTAGCAAAATGGAGGAAGTTGGGTATATATGGGCAACTCTCCACCTCATCTGATGGTTCAGAAGAAAGAACAGCTGGAGGTTACTAAAAACCAGGAAGGGAGCCAAAATATGACCAGATGGTGGTGGAGCAAACAGGCGAAGGGTTCTGAAGTGGGGCAGGGGCTGGGTGATGATGGGGAAAGAAGATGCTGTTCCTAGGTAGGAGGTTAAGGGTGATTAGGTGATGGGTGTGAATAGTAAGATGGGAGTGGTGCTAGGAGTGTTTCCATGTGAGAGGGAAGTGATGAACTGCAAGAGAGGTCATTACTATGGTTGGCTGATGAGAAGACCATTTAGCTGGGGAAACTGGAAGGTCCTCCAGGGAATCAGTGAGATGGATCACACCTGGTGCTGGGGATGTGTGGCAGGGAAAGAATCTGCAGATGGGAATGGGGTTGGAAACTAGGCTGGAGCAGGTTGCTAATGGGTTCGGGCTGGCACTGGAGGTGAGGGATTTGTCACTAAATTCTTCATCTCTGTCCGTAAGTTGCACTGATTACTTTCCTGGTGGTATTTGCTTCAAATAATGAGCGTGCCGGAGGATAAATTCTTCCAGTGTGATGAAACTTATACTTGGGTTTTGCTCTGAAAAAATCCAGTTTTACTTCTATGGTATACTGCCGAGGGTGCCAGCAATGCCTAATCTTTTGCTCTCTGGCTAAGGCTGTATTTTTTTCTTAGCTGCCAATGATTTCAGAGAAAATCTATTTGTTGTGGAAAACAGTCTCTGAAAAAATGTGAAATTCAAACATTCTGCTTTTTTGTTTTGTTTTGTTTGTTTGTTTTTTTGTTTGCTTGCTGGACATGGGCAGAGATGAGTTCCAGAGTATGGGATGTGTCCAAACAATTGATCTCATAGACTGATAAATTCCAAGGCCAGCAGGGTCCATTCTAATTATCTAGTCTGACCTCCTGTATAATACAGGCCATAGAAATTCCCCAAAATAGTTCTTAGAGCAGATCTTTTTAAGAACATATAATCTTGATGTAAAAATGGTCAGTGATGGAGAACCCACCGCAACCCTTGGTACGTTTTTAAAATGGTTAATTATCCTCACTGTCAAACATTTATGTCTTATTTCCAGTCTGAATTTGTCTAGCTTCAACTTTCAGCCATTGGATCATGTTACAGCTTTCTCTGCTAGATGGAAGAGCCCATTATTAAATATTTGTTCCCCATGTAGATGCTTATAGACTGTAATCAAGTCACCCCTTCACCTTCTGTTTGTTAAGCTAAATGGATTGAGCTCTTTGGGTATGTCTACGCTGCAATAAGAGGTCTGCGGCTGGCCCATGTCAAGAGACTGGCTCATAGGGCTCAGGCTGCGGGGTGATAAAATGGCATTGAAAATGTTTGGGCTCGGGCTGGAGCTGGGGCTCTAGGGCCCTCTCCTCTTGTGAGGTGCCAGAGCTCAGGCTCCAGCCTCTGTGAAAGTTGCCATTTTGCTCCATGACAAATTGTACTTTTTACTGTGACAAGGAGGGATGGAAAATAAACCCTTAGCAAGAATAGCTATAGGCTCACTCATTTCAGCATGTATTCAGTGAGGTGGAATGCAGTGGATGAGAGGATACAAACCGGATGCTGAAGGGCCACATCATATGCTCCGTATCTTCCCTCTGCACATTTTCCAATGAGTTGAACCCTTCCTCGTAGCAGAGGTTGGCAGCAAGATTTAACCCTTACTGAGGGATGCAGCGGCTTAAATCTTGCTACCAGCTCTAAGTTAGAGTAGTTCAGCGGTACAGTAACTGACATTCTCAGTAGCTGAAATAAAGCCATAGCAGAGAGCATAGCTAAGAAGGAAGCATAATTTTACACATCAGCAGTTTTTTATGATTAATAACAGTATCCTGCCTTAATTGAAAAATGGCATGGTGCCCTTAAGAAAATTAAGCTGCAGGAATTAGTATGTAACATCTTTATGATGAATGTGTATTTTTACACACTACATATTACTGTCAGTGCATTTAGAAATAATAGTGCAGTGTATTGTAATAAAAAATCATCCCGTGTTGTTTGTAGTTGTGTGGCACCATTCTGTCTGGCTGACTTGAGTCTACGAACTGAAATGCTTGTGTAGATTCGGGATGAGGATTCTGAAATCTTTTAAATGGAATTTATATACAAATATAAGAAGAATGTGTAGGGTCTGAGCTTCGCTATCAGTTGTTATTGCTGAGAGGTATTCACAGCAAGTCAATGCCAGACATAGTATTAGCAATTGTCAGCTCCAGTTCCTGTGTGAAAAATCAGTAATAAAATAAGCTGGGACTGCTGTTTGTGTGACTTTAAACATTCATGAATCATTTTGCATGGTCAGTCAGTTGTTGTGATAAGTTTGTGGGCCACTCTCTCCACCTAAACAAAGACTGAGAGTGAAAAAAGAATATTCCAAAGAACAGAGAGGATTTGTGATGCCTAGCGGAAAGCTTATAGCTAAGCTTGTCACTGTCGTAGAGATGCCAAATTGTGACTAAAGGGCATAATACATATCACATGGAATCACTTGGTGCAAATCAGCATAGCTCCAGCGAAGTCAGAGTTACACTTACATCAACTGAGGATCTGAACCATGATATGGATTCACCTTTCCTTCAGTGGAGTTATTCTCATCCCATCTATTTCCTACATCTCACTACAACAGTGTCATGGCTGCATTAACAAAAGGAAAGAGGCCAGTTTTGCTGATATAAAATTAAAGTTATACAAATATGAATGCTTTAATCCTCCAAACAGCACCAACTAAAAACTGCAAAACAATATTATTGGTTGTGGTATTGTCAGCCCCAAGCATTCAAAAATCGTGCTATTTTAAAATAAACAATGAATTTGTGGTTTTTTTATTTCTCTGGTTTTGAACCTTTAGAATTCAAGTTTTCGTACTCTTCTCTTGAAACTATGAGGCCTAGAAACGTTGTCATTGGGGTTTGGAGGGAAGGTAATCTCATGTAATCACCTGACTCCAAGAGAGAAATAAGAGAAAAATATCATGAGACTCATGATAAGATCATGAGTTGGCTGCCATGTGGCTTTGCTGGCTGACAGACTTTTCCATCCATCAAGAAAAGAGTAAGAGTTATTGTTAGCAATTCTTCAACTGTATGCACCTGTGTAACAATACTGTCCTCTCCATCCACCAATAACACACAATTGCAATTCGGAGGGATCCAAAATCCTTTGCATGTATGTACTAGATCTTCAGTGTAGAGACACTCACTCCTCATGTGAGGACAATTCTTACTATGTTGATCCTCTCCTAAAAGTATCAGTGCAAAGAGGTTTTGAACACTATCTGTTTGGAATTACACACTCACTTTGCACAGGTGTGTTTGACTACACAAGGTGCCCAGCAGTGGTGAGTTGATTATGATACCCTTGTCCTCCTCTCCTCCCAGCAAGGGCTATCCAACCAGCCAGATTTCTTTGTTCTAGTCTCATCAGAATAACAAACTGAAATCTTTGCCTCAATCTTGCTGATAAATCAGCAGCTGATCAAACAGTGAGAGAGATGCCAGGAGGTATTGGCATTTTTCTGCAGCTCTTCCAGATCACTGATACTTTGGTGCTTATGTGTTGGCCCTGGTCCATCTTTCCACTTGCTCTTTGTCCAAATTTGTAGGCAAATGTCTACCTAGTTACCTTCCCTTTTGAATTCCAGTCAGTGTCCCTACGAAAACAGACAGTGAGAAAAGCCTTAATAACATGCTTCGTCCCTCACTCCCCAACCCGCATTGTCCCTTGAGGAAAGGCTCATTTCTGCCAAGATCCTAGCTTGCAAAAGTAAACAATATAACATTACAATAAAGTGTTTTGATTCAGTGGGTCTAGCATTTAGGAGATGCACTGCACAGGGAATTATAAAAAGGATCCTCTGTAGCTAGCCAGTGGGAGAAAGAAATAATCTTTCATTTTCAGTGTATTTTAAAAGCAAATATTAAAGCAGCACAGATGAAGAACAAGGGACTTCTTTGCCAAAACTTAAGGTTCTTAAGAGGTTTATTATTCAGCATCTGTCAACAGCTTTCTGTCTGACTTTTATCTCTGATTGGTTGTTGCATATAACCCTACTGATATCCCTGGGTTTTATGTGTGCATGTGCCATTGTTTTTAATATTTGAACAAGTGGGGTGTCGGACTGAGAACACTGAAAATGAAATATGTGAGCTGAAATTGGTTTCCTCTAAGGTTGCTCCAAATAATTAAAACTACGGCAAACCGAAGTGGTGGCGTAATCCCTAGGAGATGAGCTTCTTTGGAATCGTGCCAGTTTAGCAGGCTGGGTAACCTGCACTGTCATCAAGATTTGCAGATTAGCTGTACTGAGGCTAGTTGGCTTTGACATTTCATTAAGGGAGTTTTCTGTAGTCATGCACCCCAAGTCCTTATGCGATAAAATATGGATGACCTAGTTTTACTGTCTGTGTAACTCTTAAAATCCCTTCAAGTAAACAGTGGCATTGCAAGCATCCCTGTCTAGCAGGTACTTTTGTTAATGGTGCACTGAGGCCCGGTCTACACTTACAAATTAGATTGACCTAGCTACATTGTTCAGGGCTGTGAAAAGTTTTATGCCCTGAGCACTGTAGTTAGGTTGCACTGGATGCAGCTAGGTTGACAGAAGAATTCTTCCATCGACCTAACTACTGCCTCTGGGAGAGGTGGATTAACTACATTGACAGAGTAGCCCTTTCTGTTGATGTAGGAAGCATGTGCGCTCTGGTGTTAGTTACAGTGGCACAGCTGCAGCACCCTACCTGTGCAGCTGTATTGGTTGTAGTGTACGCGTACCCTGAGTTTGTTTGCAAAGTAACTGAGGCCTGATCTACGCTAGAGACTTTTGTTGCCCAAAGTCAGCTTTTTGCACCAAAACAGTGGTGTGCACACTGCAACCAACCCAACCGAACTCACCTGATTTTGCGACAAAATAAAACCACCTCAAGAAGGTGTGTAGAGCTTTTTGCAGCAAACTTTTAGTGACAAAGCCTCAGTGTAGACACTGCTCTTGGTTACGTTGGTCCCATCCTGACCGCTCTGGCCATCAGTTTTGTCCTCCAACTCCATCTTCTCATTCATGACTTCTTCATCGTTTCCGCTGGCTCTGGGCCCGCGAAGATATCCACAGGTCTCTTGATGGTGGAGGTGGGCTCACCGCTGAGGATGACTTCCAGCTCCTTATAGAAGCAACAGGTCCTTGGCTCTGCACCAGAGTGACAATTGGACTCCCTAGCTTTTGATAACTCTGCTGCAGCTCCTCGATTTCGGCATGCCACTGCAGCATGTCCTTCTCTGTCATTAAATGAGAAATCTGACTGTATGTACGGATCATAGTTCCTTCAAATGCAGCGGAGCTGGGACTGCAGAGCCTCCTCTCCCCAAATGCTGATCAGATCCAGAAGCTCCGGCGTGCTCCAAGAAGTAGAGCATGTGGTATGTGGAGCTTCCATGGTCAGCTGGGAAGATGAGATGTGAGCTCTTCACACCGACCAAGCAGAAAGTGGAATTTCAAAAATTCCCAGGACCTTAAATGGGGAGGAGCAGATGGCTGCAGGGCAGCAGAGTTCTGCGGATCAGGGGACCTGGTTGTTTGCTGACATGGGAAGACAGGATCTCTCTGCAGGAAGGTTCGAGCCAGTTTCAATCCTCCAGCTCTGGCGTGCAGCATGCAAGACAGGGGAGCTCGGGTAAGTGATTTTTTTGAGCTGATGTTGCTCAGTTACATGAGGACAGCTGTCCTTTGCTTTGTTGCATTATGCAGCTGGTTGAAGAGATAGAAATGCACAAGAGTAGTTGTGTTTGCATGTGTTTCCCATTCCCCTGTTCAGCTAGACAGTGCTGCAGAAAAGTGTGTTAATGCACCAATATTTCATAGGAATCCTCCAGAGATATCTCTAGGAAACTTTCCTGGAGGCAATCACCAATCCTCTGCTGGAAATTCCATAGAAGAGCTGTGTTGTTTCTTTCCCATGGGAGGAAACTTTTCCACACCAATCAGCAATCACTTGTGCAAGGACCAAAGCGGCACACTGGCAAGCAGCGTAGGGTCCTGGTTTGAAGCTGCTCGCATGGAAGAGATGCACTCTAGTATCAGGGTGGATGGAAAAATAATTGATTTAAATCAAGTTTCCCACTGATACTTCTTCACATATTTCTTAAACAATGGTGCAGATCTGATCACTAAGCCATGTTAATTTACAACTCAGTACAGCATTTTACAACGTGAAGGAGGGTAATTTGTATAACTTTTAGCTAACTTGATTTTTATTAATTTAGGAAATAGTACATAATACTCATTAATTGTGTCAAGCCGCAGATGCAGTAGCAGTACATTAGGAACGGTAAGAACTAAATCACACACACACAAACACAATAGCACTTATATTTTATTAAATTAAATCTTAAATGTTACATAAACGTTTCGCATTTGCAGTTGCGGTAGGCTCCTGAGTTGCCGGCTAACGGTGTCCTTAAACTCTCTCTTTTTTTCATTTTCAAACAAATTATCACCAAACTAAATGCACGCTGTCCTTAAAACTTCTACAGCTAGCTCTCATTTTTCCCACTCCCACTGTCATTTTTATTCATAGACTGAAACAGAAATATGAGTTTTCCTGCTTTTTCAACTCCCAGTCGATTTCTTAGCTTTGAGTGAATAATACCAAATGATAAAAATATTCTCTTTGCCTGCAGAGGAAGCTACTGCTGTGAAAAGTTGGCTTAGCAGCTGAAGGAACTCAATTTCCAGGTGCCTGGCTAATGATTTCCACCAATTCAGTGGAATGACTTTGTTCAAAACATCACCAGTAAGCATGTACTGTTTAAATGGTTCCGCTCCATCCCTGAAATTTATTATGACTGGCATAACTGAGGAGTGATTTTGAGATGCTCATGCCATGGCAGCATCATCATCTTCAGAAGTTAGGCATCTACCTTTATATCTGGGGTTGAGAATGTTCGCAAGAAAATGAGGTGGAGTTAGTGCTTGATCCATTCGCTTGTTTATTGCCTGCAGTTTAACTTTCTGGTGAGGTATTTCTTTCTTCAGTGTCTCTTGAAGTGCCTTCCAAATTTTGACAACATCAGCAATGCAGCAACAATGTCTCTGAATTTTGTTTAAGGCTGTGGATATAGGCTTCAGTATACTGAGCATATCCTCTACATTCCTCTTTAATCCAATTTTAGATACTTTGGATGAGATACTTCCATCTACTTTATCATGGTTTTCTTCACAAAGCTTTATGAGAATAGGCCAGTTCTTAATAACGTGTTCAAAACAATCAACCACAGAATTCCATTGAACATCTTGAAGGAGAATTAGTTTACATCTTCCTGCTCTCTTCAGTGAAGCTGAAGCAAAATGGTTGTTACGGAAGTATTTTGCAACCTCAACAACATTTTCTTTTATTCCTGGAGAAGACTTACTTAAATCTTTGGCTAAAAGATGCATTAAATGGGCGCTGCAGCCATATGTTATTAAAGGAGTATCCTGCCATTTCTTCTTCTAAGTATCTTCTTATCTTTGTCACGTTTGCAGCATTGTGACAAAACAGTGCATGTGACAGTTGAATTATTGTTCACAGTTTATTACAGCTTTCACTGCCACTTCTTTTAAATATTCTGTTGTGTAGGCATTTCGCGATGTATCTATTGTTTTTGAAAGATATGCAACCCCATCTTCTGTTGTCACACAGGCACATATTATTGGATCATTGTGTACATTGCTCCATCCATCAAGGCTTAAAAAGGCAAATTTCCCGTCTGTATTTCTTGCACTGTTCAAGTTCCTTCTCATATATTGTATCTAGCAACCTTCCACCAATGTCTGCTCTACCAGGTGGAGTGTAGCCTGGTCATAAGGACTCAACCATGTCAATGAAGTGTTTATTGTTAACAATGCAAAAAGGAGAATTTATGGCATAAATGAACCGAACAATGTTTTCATCTATGGTGTCTTGTTAGTATTTGATGGTCCTTAACTACAAACCCGTCCATGGTGGTGATTTTACTGGATGGTTGAAATCTTTTGCTTGCTACTGATACTTCGTTGTCTGAAATACTGTTTAGCTGCAGCATTGCTGCTAAAAGTAACAACAGATGACTCTGAAGTTGTTGCAGACAGTCACAGTCAAAGTCAAAGTCCCTTATGCCTAAATGGGATCCGGAAACAGAATTCAAAAATCATTTTTGAATAGTCGTTCTTCTCAGCTCTTCCCACTCTATTATTCAGTCAATCATTTACATTTTTTTTCAGCAAGGATGCAGCTCTGATTCCAAATTACCAAAAAAGCTAAGACTTACTGCACTTAGAGTGCCCTTAATTTTGGAGTAAGCCCCATAGAACTCACTGGACTTCTGTTTTTTGAGAAAACAAGTACAGGATGGGGTTCCCTTGGGAAAGCTGAGTTATGCCAAAGTAAAATAAGGAGTAGGCTTGTAGCATCACCATTATGGTCTGTGGCCATGATGTTCCAAAATAAGGGGCATGTATTATGTAATATAAAATTAAAAAAATGACACCCAGTGGCAACTGACAACACTAGATTTCTCTTATTACAGCTTTCTGTACCATATACTTGATAGATTCTAAACCTAATTAAGTAATTAAACTCGGCATAAGGATTAGCTAAACTAAACTTTTTTTTTCTAGCAACATCTAACATAGCAAACAGCTTGCGAACGTACTTGTTAAATCAGACTTATACTAAAAGACAGAGAGAGAGAGAGAGAGTGTCTTGTAGAATGATGCACTGCAAAGTGAATTATTTAAGTTACTAACCAGTTGATCCACGTTGTTCTTCAGACGTATTCACATCTTCATCCACAACTGAATAAGCAGTTTATTATGATGTTTCATTCTTGCAACTCGGCCCTGCATCTCCTTCTTCAACTGCTTACACTTGACATGTTTTCCTTTTTTACCCAGGGAAGGAATTCCTTCAAAATATTCCCAGATAGGGTCTCTCTTATGCTCAGAAGCCATGACAAAAGGGCAAACTGTGGAAAAAGTGTGGGGGAACATAGCAAGCTGTGTGTGTACTGAATAACGTCTTCCCTTTTTCTTTCCAGTCCACTCCACTATTCCTTTCTACTCTGACTCTGTCCTTTGTCTCTCTGTCTTTAACTAAATGGAGACACAATTTTAAATTTTGTCCCTATCTCTATACATGAGTACCCCCAAAGAATCACCCAGAACCATTTCCCCAACTTGAATGCCACCCCCTCCAGGTAACTCACCATGCCCTGGTTGATCATCAAGCTGTGCCCTTGCTGGGGAACAGTGAGAAGGAGGTATATTTTACAGTCGTGCATCAATGCTGTTATTGCACTCACAGGAATGCTTTTATTCATTATTTATTGTGCTTCTACAGGTGGTCCCTGAGGGGAACCTTCCCACACCTACAGAGTGTCTGCAGCTGATCAGAAAATGACCACAGAGAAACAAAGAGATGTTCCAACAACTTCTTCAGTCCTCTGAGGTAGAAAAAGAAAAAAGGGCACAGAGACACAGTGTGACCAAAAATCAGAAAAGTGATAGGCAGGAAAGGAGGAAAAACCAGGAGTGAGTGGTAGCAGGTCATGAGCGCATGAGAAAAGCCATGGAGGAGTAAACAGAGCTGCTAAAGTCACTCATAGAACTGCAGACTGAATTAATGTGTGCTCACCCACCCTTGCAGTCAATATAGAACTGCTTTCCATGCCCTCCCCAAACTCCACCTACAGATTCCTACCAAATTCCCAGCCCACCCCCTTCACTCCACCCTTTCAGGCAGCTTCAAGAACAACAGCTAGACTTACACCCAGCTGTCATAGCTCACACTGCCTCTCACTGCTTTCTCCCTCCAGCCCAGCTTTTTGTGTGTGTTGTGAATAATTGTTATTCAATAAAGACATACTCTTTGTAGAAAATAAGCAATCTTATTTGTCTCTTGCACACAGCGGTTGCACCTCACATTGATACATCTGGATAGTACTCATAGCATGGCACAGTGCTGCTTTCAAAGATACCTTCTTGGTGCTCATTGTCAAAATAGTTCCTCAAGGCCTCCCTGATACAAATGGCTGCCCCATTATGCTCCTCTAATAGCACTGACTCTAATAGCACTCCTCTAATAGCACTGACATCTGGTTGTTCATATTTAGCCACAAGGCAGTCTGCCTCTGCGCTTCACCCAGGGGGAAACTTTTCACCTTTAGCTTCACAAATATTATGGAGCACACAGGAGGCAGCTATAACCATGGGAATATTTTCCTCCTTTAGAGCTAACCTGCAATAAAGGCATCGCCAGCAAGCCTTTAAGCTGCCAAACGCACGTTCAATGGTCATTTGGCATCTGCTCTTATTGAAGCACTCCTTGCTGCTGTCTAGGTTACCTGTATAAGGCTTCATGAGCCATGGCAATAAGGGGTAGGGTGGGTTTCCCAGGATCATTATGGGCATTTCGACATCCCCCATTGGAATCTTTTGGTCTGGAAAGAAAGTCCCAGCTTGCAGCTTTCTGTATAGGCCAGTGTTCCTAAAGATGCATTTGTCATGCATCTTTCCTGACCAACCCACGTTGATGCAAGTGAGATACCCATGGTAATCCACAAGCACCTGCAGTGCCACAGAGAAATATCCCTTTCTATTGATGTACTCCGTTGCAAGATGATCCAGGGCCAAAACTGGAATATACATGCCATCTATTGCACCACCACAGGTAGGGAGTCCCATTACTGTGAAGCCATCCTTTATTTCATGCGCATTTCCAAGACACTCAGTCCTTCATACCAGAATGTGATTAATGGCCTTGCACACGTGCGATAACGGTGGACTTCCTGACTCCAAACTGATTAGGGACTGACCAGTAGCAGTCTGGAGTTGCCAGTTTCTATATGGCGATCGCCACACACTTCTCCATTGAGAGGGCAGCTCTCATTCTGGTGTTCTTGAGCTGCAGGGTAGGGGCAAACTCCGCACAAAGTTCCATGAAGGTGGCTTTGAGCATTTGAAAGTTCTGCATCCACTGCCTGTCATCCCAGACCTGCCTAACGGTGCAATCCCACCACTCTGCTTGTTTCACACATCCAAAAGCCACGGTGCACCGTGTGTGGGTGTTCCGTGAATGCAAACAGTAATCCGGTGCTGTTTGTTTGGCTGGCACACAGCAAGTCAGGCGCCTCGGATTTGAGTTCCAAGTGGGAGTTCATGTTATACTGCATGACCAGTTGTTATATGTTCAGAACATTGACAAGAATAGTGCAGGATCCATCCTTTCTGATAGAGATGGCAGGCGCTCAGGAAACTGGAGCCGTTGAAAACTGCTGTGCAATGCAGTCAGAAACCCATGGATTGATGGGATAGAAATCACTGTATCATGGGATGTTGAGCCTGCTCCCAAGATGCATTGTAAACCTCTCCACCTTTCCACAACTCCTAGCGGCACAAAGTGCTGAGTTGCACAATGGGATAGCTGTCCAGAGCTGCTCTCACTGTCGATGCTAGAGCATCAAGAGTGGATGCTTTTCAGCGCCACAATGAGTGCTGTGTGAACAGGCACAAGCGTAATTACAGCGCTTTTTGATCATCTCTGTAACTTGCATCGACAAAACTTTCTAGTGTAGACAAGGCCTAAATGGATCAAAGGCTGATACAGAGAAGAGATTGCTTACCCTAAAGTTAACGAATGTAGTATCACTTGTGGAGGGAAAAACACTTAATTTATTATTTCCCAAAACAGAGTATATATGTAAAAGCAATTTTTGTTTATCTGTATAATCTGCTGAAGTGTGAAAAGCAAAACGGGATATCAATAAAATAATTTTATAGCCCCCAGAGGAGTTTTTCAGAACTATTATTTGTTGCAAACATATAAAAAAAACTTTGGAGAAAGACTGGTTGTGCAAATACGAAAGCAAATTCTAATACCAGAGGGACGTGTACTATAAAAAGAGAGGCACAGTGCTGCAATCTGGCTGAAAGGGTCAAGGGACTGGGGAAGGACGTGGTATACGAGCATCATTTGTTCACAGAGACGTTTGGTGATAAGAGCTGTTTGTGTGCATCATGATGATGATTAAGAAGGACAAGATAAAATATCGTCCAGTAAACTCCTGGAGTTTGTTTCAGAAAGCTGAATTTGTCCTGTAGATTTCTGTAGATTGGAAGTGTCTTAGCTTTTTAGCCCTCACTAGTCTTAGGGGGGTAAGGAGGCCCCCTGGGTCTCTCTGGAAGCCCCAATGACACTCCCTCCACCTTCATTTTATTTAGGGAAGAATAAACATGCACAAGCCTTTTCTTTTCAGAGATTGTCCTGTCTCTTCAGCTGAGGAATGCTTATTCCTTCACAGCCTACCTGTGCAACTCCCTAGAGGGTCACAGAGGTGTAAGAGTGTACTCTGGGGTGATCCCTTCTCTTTCGGGGAAAAGAATCAAGACTGAATTTCAGACTTCCAAATTCTGGTGTTTATAGAACTACTATATATGGCCCACATGTGAAACCTTCAGACATTTGATTTGAAAAGTAAAAGTGAGTTTTAAAAAAAAAACCTATTATACTTTATTCGGAGAAGAAATATAAAAAAAATTAACACGCATGTGGGTTTTTAAGTTCTTTGACCTCATTCACTTGTCTGACTCTGGATTTATATAGATGTAACTCCTTTGATTTCAGTGAAGTTACATGCATGTAAAACTGGAGTAACACTTGGGGTGACTCAGGCCCTTAATCTTTAGGGCAATGCATAAAGCATTGGGTACGTCCCTGGTATTTATCTGGGACAATGGAAATGTGAATGTTTTGTAATCATTTTTGCCATTGCACTGATATGAGAATTGGAAACAGAAACTGTTAAAAATAGGTTGCAAGAGGCAATGCAGCCCTAATAGACTTCTGAATTGTTTAGTAAAGGCCAAATGCATCTAAAATTGGCATTCATGCAACTTAAGATAGGTTGTTATTATTACAATAGTTTCAGCATGATTTCTTTACTTCCAGGATGTAAAGTGCAAGAAACTCCTGTTTGAGAGCAATTGCCAGTCTAAAGTGGTTTTTCCTCATAGGCACTGGATGTCATCCTAATTCTCTTCATAGGATCATAAAAGAATCATAGAAGATTATGGTTGGAAGGGACCTTGAGGTCATTTAGTCCAACCCCCTGCTTAAAGCAGGACCAACCCCAACTAAATCATCCCAGCCAGGGCTTTGGCAAGCTGGGCCTTAAAAACCTTTAAGGCAGGTTCCACCACCTCCCTAGGCAATCCATTCCAGTGCTGAACGTAATAGAAAAACTTCCATTCATTTGTTTAGGAGCAGAGTTAGGTGTCTGTTGGGTGCCCCTGAAACCTCATTCCTTTAATTGGACCCCTTCTGAAGTAAGGTATTATTCAACTGGAATAAAAATATCAGCAGCTGGCCCTTAATCAGAAGGTAGCAAAGCAGTAGGCAGAAGATCGGGGGGTGGGAGAGAGATTATAATGAAGAAAAATCCAGTAAATATCTGGATTGCTGTCTGTTGGCGACACATAGACTTTGGGATCTATCTGAAAAGATCTAGGGTAACATTTTCAATAGTGCCTAAGATCCATTACTTTCATTGCAACTTAAGTACCCGAGTCACGTAGGTTCTTTTGAAAATGTTACCCTAAGACTTTAAGAATTAGCTCTTTGTACCCTTCAGTGAAATTCTGGCCCCGTTGACTTCAGTAAGCCCATAATTTCAGCTGTAGTTATTTTTCTAACCTTATTTCAGTGACATACATCGATCAAATGACATTGACTGTCTAACCCATGGGTCTGAGCCTGCGAGGAGCTTAGTGCCCTGAATTCCGCTAACTGTGGTGGGAACTGAGATCACGCAGCCCCACCCGGAAGGACTCAGTACTTTGCCTTATCAGCCACTGTTTTTCTCATTTCTATCAAATTGAATTTGACAACGTAAATATACAGTGTAGATTACTGATCCCAACAGAAATAGCATAATATAAAGCACAAACTGTATATTACAAAATAGGCCATGTCTCCGATTTGTTTAATAATATGAAGAACTTGTCACCTTCCTTCTCTGTGTTCTTGATAAAGAGATCATTTTAGAGTTAATATTCACATTCAGTCTCTGTTAATTACACCAATAAGAGTATCAAACTACAGCTACATCCTCATCCCTCTCTGTGCCACGTAGCTGGTGTTCAGAGCTGGGAAGTAATTAACTGCAGAACACAGTTGTATGACTTTTGTGACTTAATGGCTGTATGACATCAATACCCTCATAATTGCAGGATAATTGTTAGTTTTCTATTGCAGGAACTGTGGGCTCCACCCTGAGAGGTGATGAGCACCCTAATCTCCTACAGAAGTCAATGTAAATTGAGGGTACTCTGCAGCTGGTAAGAGGCTCTGAGCGCTGGGCATAATTGGGCCAATGGTAATTGCAGTTTAACAATGAAAAACAACAGCTATTTCCTTGCCTTCCCTCCTCCTTCAACCATAAAAAAAGGAAAAGGAGAGAAAAAAACCTCCAAAGAATAGTGCTGGAAAGACATACATGACCATAATGTTAAAGTGCAGTGGATTGGTGATCCAGGCGTATGTGCACTACTAGTACAAACAGCAGCACAACTTTCCATTCAGTAGCAAGGAGGTCATCTTAAAATGGTTTCTTTATTGGTTCCCCCTCCCCCAAATATTTTGACAGAATTCATAACCCTTAACATAGCCACGGGTCCAGCAATCCCTTTCTGCAAGAAAACTCAGGAAGAGAGGCTAACCATGGACTATTTTTCCGCCCTGCACTCCAGAAGGCCAGTGGGTGAGATGCTGCTGCATGTCTCTCGCTGTCATTCTCCCATGTCTGCTTGCCCACTCTCCCTTAGCCATCCCTTTCCCATGCAGGTATCTGCAGGAGTCCCTGTTGTGCATGGAATGGGGAGATCACTGCAGGGATGGTCCCCTCTGTCCATGGATTTGAGGGGTAATTGACGCTGGAGTCACTTGTAACCCATTTTTTTTCCTGCATGTGTTTGACTTGCTAGCTGAGGAAATCAACATAATCTCACTTGCCAAATATATGGGGCTTAGAATAATAAATTACATATAACACAACAAAACAAAGTCTTAGGGAAGGGAATGGGAGGCTTTCTACCTTAAGCTCCTCCACCCTACTAAATGATGTATCTTATTTGGGTTTCAGATAAAAGAAAACAGTAATTTATTCATAGAATCCGTGAAGTAAATCATCTTTGAGTCATCTCTGTATCATCTGACTTGTAGTGTGAGGCTAAAATGATGCTACTCTGACTGTGGTTCTCACTTCACATCTAGACTTTGAGCTCTAGGTGGTCTTTCAGCTTTCTTTTTGTCCTTACCAGAGGGAATCATTATTTTTTAAAAACAACTTCCTCTTTACTTATAAGTTGCTGAAACAGAGTATGATAAAAAGCCAGGCAAGAGAGTGAGAAATCCACAGGAGCTGAAAAAGGCACAAAGTATTCTTTTTAATGTTCCTTACTTTCTTTTCTCTACAAATCATAGTTATTAACAAAGACATCTCTAGGAGGAGTGCCATCAAAACAGTCCTCCATCCCCCCAAGCTACATAATGAACACTACACAGCAAAGAAATACAGCCTCTCTCTTGACAATTTTGAAGATAAACATTTTTGTGGCTCTTGCATGTGTACAGCACCATCATTATCTGAGATTAAATTTTTTTGATTTATTTATGATTTTAAGTGATATTAGTAGGAAATTTCTCATCCTGCCTTACTGATACTTTCAGTATTTGTTTTCCTTTTCTTGAACTGAGATTGCCAATTTAATCAAATAATTAGTGGTGAAGATGCAACAAAGAATATTTTCCAAATTAATTTTATCCAGAAATCTACTGTTGACTCTATCTAGGTTCTTCAAAATAAAAGTGTTAAAGCTCTTATGTGTTAAGATAAGCAGTTCCTCCCCTCTTCCTTTAAAAAAATAAATGTTCTTTTGCATTGGATTGAGTATAATCTGGATGCAGGGTACCATACCTCTGTAAACTATAAATATCAGTGACCCAGATAAGCATGTTTTTAAAATGTGATTATTAAAATCAGAGAGTTTGGCTTCACAAGACAGAAGCAGTAGAAATTCTAAAAGTGTTCCTACAAATACACTCATGAGGGTAGAACTCATTAAAATAGTACCATGAAAAGTAGATGAATTGCTCATTTTTAATGAAGAAAGCCCTAACACAGAAGTATTAATATGAACTGTGCACAAAAAAAATCTGTTAAAAGAATGTTATCTAGGTTGCAAAGCTTGGCATTTGAAAGTTAGGAAATGCCAGATTTACAGTTGTCTGTGCAATATTCATCCTGTGCACTAATTGAGGCAGGGGTCCCGTGGAAAAAATAGTATGTAATTAAAGACTGCATCATAAGGCACATGCACAGAATCAAGGTTGCACAAACAACTGTAATAGTGGCATTTTGTATCTTGTACTTAATGTTCTTTTGACAATTCGTGTGTAATCTCTGAGATGTGTTTTTGCTTTGGTTTGGTTTTAAGAAGGTTAAAAACAAATTCTGTGATGTGCAAGTGTGACACCCCTGATGCCATTTGCTTGAACTCATCAACAGGATTTGACCAGTGAACCTTTAGCATTGCAGCATAGAGAGTTCACACTTGACCTACAGAACTAGCCATGTTAGCTCAACCCAGGAAAAGGCTTTTATCCCCAGAGGAGGGAAATGAGTTGCTGGGTTCGTGGACTAGGCAGTGATTGGAGAGGGGAAATCCAGGCTGGCTTACCTCACTCTGTACCCCATCCCTGGGAATATAGGGAGCTTCTGCCCAGTCTGTTGCTGCCAAGGGGCAGAATGAGGCATTGCCCATTGATACCATGTGTTGTGTCAGCAGGTGGTTGCAGAGAAGCCACCTGAACTCCTAACTGAGGAGAGAGAAGGCTGGAGGAATTCCTGCCCCCAAGGAAGGAAGAAATGGAGGCACATACTAAATCCGGGGTTTATGAGGGGAAGACTTGCATGGCTGTCTTAAACACCTTTGCCTGTACTACAGCTGCTCTGGCAGTTCCCTGACAGTCTCAGTGCAGTGTGCTGCTGCACCTTTGCAAGCAGCACAAACCTAGCCTTGGCATGGTCAACAAGTTCAGCAGGCTGCCAAGATTTTCTTGGGGGACACAAGTGAGAGAAGAGAAATGTGATATTCAGCACTTAGTACCTCAGCCAAATTTGGATGGAATTTCATGGTACAAAGAAAAGGCACTTTGGTGGCCCAAAGCCTTGCCAAGTATCAAAAGCCTGCTACAAACAAAAGAGGTGTGAGAGCTTCTCAAAGAAAACATTACCTGAATCATTTATAATATAATAGAAAGGGTTGGATAATCAAATTATAAAAGTTGCTTTACAGCACTTTCCATGCCCCAATTATCTCGCAGTCCAAGAAAGACAAGCCAACCAATGTGCCTCATACTGCAAATCTTACGTATGTTGGTAACTTGTACTCACACCAGTAGACCCATCTACTAGTAAAATTGCTTGTAAGATTTGCAGGATTGAGTGCAAATACAAAACATGATGAGGAACAGCAGCAATTTATATAATGGAGAGTGCATAGTAATTTTTAGTGAGGAAAGAAAAATTATTCCTGGAAGAAATGTATGTTAAGGAAGGATTTAAAAAGCAACAGAGTTTGCTTGCTTTTTGGGGACATGAATGAGTGTGCGCAGCTCAGAGTGGAAGGAGGAGACAAAGGGGGTGATAAACAGAATTGCCATCTCCTAGATCAAAATCATGAGTCAGGCCCCACAAACAAATGGCTTAAGAATCATGAGTTTAACAAAAATGCAGTTTGGGGGGGGGGTTGGGTTTTTTTTTTGCATTGTGGTCTATGAGCCTTTGGGATACACTCAGCTTATGTTTTCAAGCTTTTCTCTGTGATCATGAGGGCTAGACATTTTATTTTTAAATACAAGCTGAGGTTCTCACAACTTATCATGACTCCAGGAGCTGGGGCTTTAAGAAAACCACCAAATATTATGAGACTTCCGATATAATCATTAGAATTGGCAACGTTGCAAGAATGACTTGCGCAGGTGAAGGGATTTTAATGAAGAACAGTACTGAGTTTTATATTTACCAACTCTTTATTAGTTCATCATTTTTGTTGTCCTTTAGCAATTTCACCTTCTATCTCTCACACTCTCTTTCTCTCTGTCTTTTTGTGTCTTTCTCTCTTTTCTTCAGATGAATGCTTCACTCTCTGGTCCTTTTGTTTCCCTTCCTATATGTAGATTAGTTATGCCAAGGGTACTCAGATAACTAATTCACTCTGACTTTTAGTATATTCAGGGCAAAATAACTGTCTTCCAGCTCAGAGTATGCACAACATCTAAATAAATAGAAACCATATTTTACTCTCTAAAAACGAATTCTTTGACGAAAAAAAGAAATGTCTAATATTTAATAATCATCCTATTAATAGCTCAGTTTTAAAAACCATTTGTCTAAGAATGGTTATTGATTACTGTGGGCCTAATCTAGCAAGCACTTTCCTATAGAATTCTCATTGCACTGAATGGGAGTTCTTCATACAATGACTGTGCAAGATTGGGTCCTATATTTGTGGAAAGGGCTTGGGTATCTTTCACATGTACCATTATAATTTGCCAAGCCACATACATTTTCATCTTTCATATCTCGTGACTTTTTAGACCAATACATGGTTATGTCAGATATAAACAAAGAGGAAAAATAGGACATGAAACAGCTTTCTAATAGACATTCGGTAATCAATAAGGGCAAAAAAGTCAGAGTGAATGTACCTTGCCCTGCACCTGGTGTAGACTATTATACTGGTATAGAGTGAGTGTGAAGTGGCTCTAAGTGCTGCCATTGTGATTAGGTAATGTTTTACACTCACTTTGCACACACGTGCAAATGACTGTACCTTGATGTGCAGGGTAACAGTGTGTGTGCCTTGTGTAGTGAGTTTTCACAAACGTTAGGGAGACAGAATCTACCGCTTCCTTCCTCCTGGGGCACATAACAGCCCTATGACTGAGTAAAAAGGCCATGGCTTTTATGCATCCCTTGACACGTGTGCGTGTTGAGCAGAAGATCTGTATAGTCATGGACCCACTGGTCATAACTTCACCCTTAACTAGGCTTGTTTCCTTCCCCTCCCTTCTACTGCTGCTCTGAAGTGAAGCTCTGAAGTGAAGCTGCCCTGAAGTGAAGCATTCTTTTCCCAATGGAAGTCCCTAGTGAACAGCCCTGCTCACTCAGACGGTGGGCTAAGCTAAAGAAATGCTTCCAAACCCCACAATAATTCTGTTACTATAACCTTTATGTAGTTCCTTTGATTAACGTTGCTGGTACTGTTTAATAAAATGCATCTTACACACTGTGGTATTGAGGAGTGTGCCTTTAAGAGCAGAGCTTCCCAGACAGAGAGTCCTGGTGGGGTGCTGTGAAACTCTTCCTGCTGGCCATAGCCAGTGGAAATGGAACACAGAACGAAGTGGAGCTCTTGCAAGCAGCCTATGCACTGAGCGATCACAGAACACCACACACCTGTGGCCAGCAGGTGTGAATTTGCAGTGTTCTGTTGCCTTCCATGGAGCAATGCTAGTTTACGCCCACTGAAGATCTGGACCCTTGTAGTCCAAGCACATTCAGTGTTTTTGTGGTTCTCTGTAACTATAACCAAGCTGACAAAAGCAGAGTGCCGCCGCTGGAGATACATGGGGGAGCTAAGGAAAGACAGGCCCTTAATGTTATTTTTAAGTATGCTTTTTATAGACAGGTATACAAGTTCAGCTCTCGTCGTCTGAAGGACAGCGAAGGGTTTACAGACATATATTGCACTGGGTTACTTTGGAATCTCCAGAGAACTTTTTAATTTTTGTTCAATTAATTTTTGGTCGCTCTTATGCTCGTCTACTTACTTTGATTAGCATTAAACTATAACATTGTTAATGTCAGACAGAAAAAGTCCATATCTTCTATTGATTTTGCAGTATTTTTAGATGTGTTGTATGAGCATATCCTCTATATAAGTGCGGGCTACCTCCGCCAAGTTGTTTCCAAGTCCAGGCATCAGGAATTGCTCTGGACGCTAATCTTAAAGGCCCCTGATCCTGCAAAAGATTCCGCACAGACGTACCCCTACACCCGTGAGCCAGCCCATTGAATTCAATGGGCCTGCTGATGTCCCTGAGGCTAAGCACGTGTGCTTCTTGTAGGCTCATGGGTAAATGCTGCTGGCAAGCTAGCTGGTTACACACAGCAAAAAAGTACATCAGGTTATTAGAGTAAACATTTAAAAATACTATATCATAGTAAGATGCACCACATAAGCTCGTGATAATCCCCATGAAGGGTTATGCTGCTCATGCAAGAGAGAGCCAAACAGTAGGTAAGTAATAATGTGCTAGTACGGTATTCCTTGAAGGAGCTCTTTAGATAGCGGGTGACCAATGTCGTCTTTTTCCCCCTTCAAAACGGCTAGTTCTAAATTTGGCTTGAATTGGAGTTTCCAGTCTGATGATTTTGTTGTAGCAGGGCTTCTCAGTGTTTTCCACTGTGTGCACCACATCAACATGGAAAGATCACCTCAGGGACTACAGCCATTCAAACCTGCACGATCCCCTTCCATTTACAATCACAGAAGAGCCCTGTGGCAGCTACAGGAATTGCTTATATGGAACAGCAATAATAAGAAAGTACTTAATGCTCTCCACTTCCTAGGTCCCCTGTCTATATTTCCCACAGCAAAGAGTGTTGGATGATTTTGTGACCGACCAGGCTTCCTTCTGAAGTTTGCCTGAGGCCAGGCCAGCATGTCCAAAGTCTCCCAGGGCTTGTGTGGTTGGATAGGCTACAAATAACTTTTTTTCTAAAAATTTTTTGGAACTAAAAATACATATTTTTTGTTGTATTTACGTCAGTTCATCGGAAAACTCACACACTTTGTTGCTTGTGGGGCCATGTCTCTCTTAAACGGACAGAATTAGATGGGTTCATCAGGCACTTAAATATCATGGTGTTCGATGCCCTTGAATGAGTGAGAAGACACAGACGCACTGCTGAGGGAAAGGTATTTTCTTGTCTGATAGGGCTTCCAATGGTTAAACACAGAAATTAAAGCGGGGTAAAAAACGAATACAAATACTGAAAGAAAATGTTTAATTCTGGATATAAGAGGAGGGGGCATGTTAGTGAAAATTCGCCCTGAGGCAGAGTATAGAGTACATCTACAGTGGAGCTGGGAGCAAACCTGCGAGGCCGGATGGACAGACTCGCGGTAGTTTTGCTCAAGCTATCACGCCCAAAATACCAGGGTGGACTTTGCAACGTCAACGGAGGCTGAGGCTAGCCACCCAAGCTCAGAGCCAGTGGGTCACGTGGGCTTGGAGTCGGGCGGTAAGCCAGAGCCTCTGCCAGAACCTCAGCATCCACACTGCTCTTCTTAACATGCTAGTTTGAGCCCCACAAACAGGAGTCTGCCTGCCTGGGCTGGGAGACATGCTCACAGCTGCAGTGTAGACAAACCCATTGAGACAGGCCTGGGTATCCTCATTTCCGACCGTGAGTCCGTTTCGCTCAGTCCTACCTCACAGAGTAGATTCTAAGGGCCTGACTTTCCCTTCGTGTCAGTTCTACACCTGTGGACTTCTCTTGTTTTATAAGAGTGTGAGAGGGAAGAAACTCAGGCCCCAGGTCTTTCTAGGATAGGCAGTGGAGACTTAGCACAGCCATGTATATTTTATTTATATTCCTATTTGTTTGGTGGAAGCATTCTACTTGACCTTTATTTAAGGTAGTGCGTAGCAGAAACATGTTTCAGGCAGTGCAAAACCTCTTGCCTGCCTTCTGTAACCAAGTTATTTTGCCTCCATTTTTGCAATGAACAGCTCATTACTCTATGCTACAGTCATCTGAGGAGTTTTGGTACCTAGGGAAAATTTGCAGTCAGATTTGCACAATGTATGTGTAGGGGTTTGAGTTTGGTTTTTTTACATTATTATATTCTTTCTATTAATTGAATGAATTCTGAAAGCAGCATTCTTGGTTATTTATTTTATAATTTCTAAATTCTGCAGTCTTCCACAGTACATGGATCTTCCAGTCTGCCTATTGTCTGTGAATAACGAAACATGTGGCATTAACAAGAAACTGAAATTCTCTGTCCTGCCACATTTCCAAGCAGTCCTGGGCAGAGAGCTGGATGTATATGTTACAACTGTCTTTTCATAAAACTGGGTGTGCCTCATCATGTGTGCAGAGAACCTTTTGGCTACATATGCTATTTTTTTAACCTACATCTTCAAACTGAATTGGAGAGCCAAATAAAAATATCTAGCACTCAAGGTTGTCAGTATGGCCTTGTAACAGTCCCCGGAGGACTTAGGGTCTGTGATGATGGATTACACTGATGCGTTAATGTAGCAGTCTCATCTGTGAAAGATGTAATTGTGGCCTTACACCCTCAAGTTTTTGTTTGGTTAGAACATAGTGGTGTGCAGTAGAACGTCACAATGGAAATTGCTTATAAAGAATGTTGTAGTAAACATGTCAGGAACTTGGTAGCGTATTGGTGGGATATTTTTAGTCTGGCACCACACAGACATGTTTAGGATAGGAAAAAAACTATAACATAAACTTTTAAAATTTGTAATGTTATATATCCTCTCCAAAAATCTCACAGGAACAAATGGCTCGTGTTGCTGTCTGCTTCCTTATGGTTCATCAAAAATAATCTCTTACCACACATTTCCACAGACTATTTCTGTGTTGTCTAGGTCTGGCTCATAGTTACAAAAAAAATATTTATCTTTACCTGCAGTAGCACTGCCTATTTTACTGCATTAGCTACATTATCTGAAATATAACCAATGTTCTTCTTCATTACCAGAGTTTGTACAGCTAAACACAAAGATCATTACTTGACTGTATATTCCAGGGATGTCCAAACAGCAGCTTGTGAGCTGCATGCAGCTTTTTACAGTTAAAGGGTGGCTTGCGGAGTCTCCCCCCCACCGTTCTCTATCTATGGGTGGGGGGGAGGGGAGATTAAGGCTTCTGCCCCGCAGGGCTGGAACCCTGGCAAGCTCGCCCTACAGGGCTGGAGCCCCGAGATCCGGCAGGTGCGCCCCAGCTCTTGAACTTCTGAAGATTGTACTATGCAGCTCGAATGGTCAGCAAGTTTGGCCACCCCGATATATTCTTTCAAACATGGCATTTACAGTTAGTAAAATGGTAAATGTTATTTCAGGAAAAGAAATATGGAAGCCCACTCAGTGATTGAAAGGCAGAAATACGCACATTATGAAAACAAAGCAATGCTAATGGCACATAACGATTCAATGGGAGAATATAGGTTTAAACCTACCTTGTGTGTGTACACATTTTCTCTTCTTATTGATTATTTGTATTATATATACATACATACATACGCGCACACAGTGTATGGGTATATATAATATAGATGTATTGGCTAATAGTATGTGGATACAAACCCAGAGACAGTCAACTCTATCAAGACCTTTGGTATCTCATGTTGGTTGTACATCCTTTGTGACATACAGACATCTTCAGATATTTCACAGTTAGGTGTTTGGACCTCAGGAAGACTGGACTAGGACTCTGGGAGTGAATGTATATTGAAAAAGTTGTGAGGCTTTCTGATCACATATCTCAGCACTGTAGTGTTGCATCTTACATTGGTGTTATCTTGATTTCAGTCAAAAGCATGAAGTTTTGCACATGACTGCATCGAGGAAAGAATAGGTTGCTTGGCTGTCTTACAAAATAAAACTAAATTCTCAATGAAGCAGATGAGGATGAAAGAGAGTACTTCAGAATGCAAAAAATTAAAAACACTGTGCACGTTACCAAATATTATAAGAGCCTTACATTTTCTATGGTTGGTCTCTGCCCAAAGGTGAATTTTTCAGGGCCTTTTATGCAAAATTCTTTCAGTAGTTTGTAAGTTTTGCAAGGGTGAGAATAATATAATTTTCCCATTTAAAACATGCACTCCACACATTTTTAGACAGGTTTACAGAACAGTGATTTACATTTGAAACTTGACATGGATAAATTTGCCACTGAGGACTAGTGCCTTTGCTTGGTTAGTAAAACATTGGGCTTGGTACACCAAAGTTCTGTGCGGTTGAATATTATGTACTGAGCATAGACAGGAGATTGCCTGTTAAATATAACGATGTGCAGTTAGGGCCTCATCCTACACCACTAAGATCAGAGGTTTAAGGTCAGAAGGAACCACCACATCATCTAGTTTGACCTCCTGTCTATCACAGGTCATCAATATCATCTCACACTAAACCAATAGCATTTTGCAATTGACTTCAGCGAGTCTGGTGTCTTAGGCCAGGTCATGTCCTAAATAAACAGTCTGTGCAATGTGGAATGCATCTTCCATTCCCAAGCAAAACATTGTCTTTGCTGCACCTAACTGTCTGCAGTAGCTACTTAATAAGCGGTACCTGCCCCACAAAGCGAGAATAGTTGGATTTGCATACTTGCAGATTCTCCGATCCACCCCAAAATCCTCTCCTTCAAGATTGGGTACAAAGGACTTCTTGGGTGGTGTTCTTAGGACGCAGAGGTCTACCAAGTGCCTGGATTACCTGGAATATGATTTATCCTCCTCCCTGTGTAGCATAACCATGTTGATTCCACTACGTTTGTGACTCTTCTGAGCCATGGAGTGAGGACAGTTGCCAGTTGTGACAAGATGAAGGGCTCAAGAGTGCATAGCTAATTATATAACATTCTTCAAAACTGACTTTAAACACTCAAAACTGCTGACAAGCATCCCTTCTCAACTGGCTTTTTGGTAGATTTCTTTAAGACTTACAAGCCAAAGTCTAACATGTTTGGTTTCAATACGAAGGTTTTTAATTATTTGGAACATTCAGTTGCAAGTTGGAACTTTTTCCTTTGTTTTGATTTTCTTCTATTTATGTTTGGATTGATTAAAAGCCAGCATGGATATAAGAATAGTTGGAGTTTATAAAACAGCATAGCTCTTAATCAGTCTAAGCTGAGTTCAGGTGGTATCAGGACTTGCTGATTCTAAGCACCCATGACCTTAAAGCCATCCAAATGATTTTTGTGTACTTCATTTAATCAGTCTCAAGGAGAACTACAAAATAAATTGAGTTTAAAGCAAATCACCTGAATATTTTTGAAGTTATTCACATTTTGGTCTTGTCTTCGCTAGGAAAATAAACGTTTGTTTTTAAGTCAAGTTTGCTAACTCAAGTTAGAATCCTAACAAAGATAAGGCAATTCAGTGTTTTCATGTGAATGAGCAAATTGAGTTGAAGATTGTCTGCCTGGCTCCCTTGGCCTATGCAGAATCCTCTCCCACTGAAGTCAGTGAGACTGCATAGTTGAAAGAGTCTGCACTATCAATCCCTTGTGGGATCGGGGGCTTAGATTGGTGTACACCTCAAAAAATATTCCAGAATACATTATTTGGGTAAATGGTAATAAAAGGACTGCTAGAGTAGTTGAGATTGCATTGATGTAATTATGTAATATTGAATGAAGTTGAAATTTGTAGCCAAATACCTGAATTGGGACTTGCTGGAATATAGGAAGCTTTTCTGCTTTAATGCCACAAAGTCTTAATTCTCTGTGTGTGCACGCATCCCCCTATAACCTCTGCCTACCACGTTATTATTCCCCCCTCACCTCACACACACACACACCAGACTATATAGTGGATTTTGTTACATCAGTACAAACTCTAGTTTTGATTTGATATTATGAAAAATCAAACAAATTTAGCAAAAACATCTCAGAAACTTGGATCCATGAAAATGGGCCAGGAGAAATTATCAAACTGAATACTTCTCTGCTGAATATAACCTTCAGTCACAGAACTAAAAATACTCTGAAGTCATTATTTAACTGACATAAAGCTTTGAAATCCTTTGTAAGACCTGAGATGGTCTCAAAAGATAGAAACTGATAAAACGCTTGCTTTTTTCCTTTTGAAGCTGCCTTAAAAAAAAAAAAATCCCATTGTAATTGGTATCCTTTTTTTCCTTATGTTATCATTGGGATATCAGTTGCTGAGAAAACAAAATGCATGTTTTAAAAAATGATTCTAAAATAACCTTTTTTTAATTATTTTTTATTTTTAGCTCTCTCATCCAGATCTCTAGCTGTGGGTGGGGAGCAAAATGTTCCTTTAAGACATGTTTGCATTTCTACAGTCCTGGGTCCATCTCAGAGCCAGTTCGGTCTCCAGTATAAATTAGAGCAATCTCTTTGGCAAGTTACCACTAACTTCCAGGGGCCATTATGACAAGGAGAGATCATGAGGGCATAGTGTGTCCCAGCCTTGGTTTCTACAGCAGTGGCTGATTGACATAAATGCCCAGAGGTCAACTTTTCTTCACCAAAGGATCCCCTTCATGCAGGGACAATCCTTAAGAAGCTTGATCTGCTGGATCTTTGTGCCCACAGCTCCGGTAGTTTTTGTCCTTGAGTATTGATCAAGCTCCATATGGGGGGGTCTGTGTGACTCTTCAGTACACAGTAAGAAACATCAAGGGGAGGTTGATTTAAGTGGACATTCTTGGAATTGCTTAGGAAATCTTTCAAAATCAGCTGCTCAATTTCACTATTTGAACTCAAAATCTGAACAAGGAGGCTGTTTACAAGTTCTGAATAGCTCTGTTTGTTGAAGGGACTTGACAAAATGTATGCAACTTGTGACTCAGCAGTAATTACAGTCTGTGGATTCATTTTCTTCCTCCATGTCATGTTTAATATGTCAAATTTCCATACAGTATCTCAGCTTCAGATCAAATGTGTTGCTTATTGCAGGCTAAGCAAACTGCTGTTTTTCAGGCCAATGCTAAACTAAAAAAGTAGTTTCTAGGTTCTTTTGACAAACTAGGTACAATATATCTGTCCTTTATAGCATGATGGTTTAGGGCTTTGAAACAGCGAGAGCTGCAGGTGTGAGGGACCCTGAACATTAGGGAGTAGCAAGATGAATCGCAAATAATTTCAAACTTTTCATGTTTTACAGGGCCTGTTTATAGGTAGTACTATAGCAGTGGTATTTTTGAAACTAGGACCAGTTCTCAGAATTGTAAGTAAATAGAGCTGAGTCAGGGACAATGCAACTGGAAACACAGCAGCACGTGCTAACCCATTACAGTTTGGGGTGTGCCACGGTTTCCACTATAAATGCAGTTGAAGGTTTTTTAATTTGGCTATAAAAATTTACTACAGGTTGAAAATTGTCAGACAAAAGTGCTGTTCCTATCTCAGTCCTCAGTGTCTGCCTCATCTACTTTGCACTTGGGAATAGAGACCCTGGTCTCTGACATGGGAAATCTTTTAAAAAATAAATAATGTGATTAATTGGGTTGATTTATTTTTTAAATAGAAGAAAGCAATTTCCCCTCTTCCCCAAAATGGATCCCTACCTATGGGCTTTTGGCATGCTACTAAGCTACCATATAAAATATAAAATAAGAAACCTGGAGCTTTGCAGATGATCAGTCTGTGAAGTAGGCAAATATTTTAACTGTTTCCAAAACAAAATATTTAAAAGGATGAAATATGAAGGTTTAAAAAAAAAACCACTTCTGCTTTTCAGAAGAATTTCATGCATAAATAATATTAAAAATATTATGTAGTCAATATAAAATCAATAATATGCAATCTTGTATTGCTGTAATGATTTTCTTACCCTACCATTTCCTTTGCAGTTAATAGCCTACATATGGGAACCTTGACAGATCCATAATGCGACGTGTAAGTGGGGTCGAGAAGTCCTTATTAAAAAAATACTTGGTGTGTGATCTGCATCTAGGACTTCTGCTATTATCAAGTAGCCCCCTAGAGTTGTCCATCTAGTTGGGCTTTTTATGGCATTCCTATCCTTTTCCTGTACAAGGTAAAATTTATACACCGGGGCCAATGCAAAGGCTGCTTAAAGGATGGTAAATATTACATGTTGGTAAGGGGGTGGGGGGAAATGTAAGTTGGTGCAGTTTACACACTGTAGGGGCAGATGGGAGAAGACATAGCAGAAAAGAAAGTGTAGCATGCTTTCTGCTTTCCCTTCACAGCCCTCCCTCCTGCCCGCTCACTATGTGACGTACACCAATTGATAACCCCTGTCTGATCCAAAGGAGATGTCACCAGGGTAACTGGGGAGAATGAAGGGGGCAGTGAGAAAGCCAGAAACAAATTGGTGTCTTCCTCGATACCCCTGTTAGATGGTGAGACATGCAGTCACCTTGAGGATTCCTCTTGCAACCTGATTGTTGGTTGGAATCTTGACTTTTATTTGTCCAACTCTCCTCCCAGATGATGGTCGTGTTTTGGATCCATTAGCCAGAAGTACAATGTAAAGAGGAGCACAGTCCCTTTAAAAATTCTTGTGTGTGTAGAGCTCTTCAGTTCTCCACACACAGTTGGTCCCAATGACATCCCCAGCTGCCCCTGTTTGGGGTATAGTCACTGCAGCTGTCTTGTGGGCAAGGGATAGGTTTTGTCAGCATATAATTACCCAGAACCATCTCAGAATATAGCTGGTTCCCCTGGACATGCTCAGACCGGGCTGCTTACTTTTCATCAGGCTCTGTGATTTGCACTTGTCTTACACTAGTTCCATACTCAAGTGGGATTCAAATGGTAACTGTGAATGCCTTGCGATATGGTGCATGGTGGGGTGTCCAACAGAGCTTCAGAGAAGCTGAAATGAAGAGGAAAAATTAATTAAATATTACTTATGAGCTATATGAATACCTGCCTTCTTTTAGCTATTTGAGGCATTCAGAACCACAAAAAGACACATGAGCCAGAATTTTCAAACTCAGGTGCCTAGGCACCTAAATCAGTAGAAGTTTTGGAGGCAAGCACAACTGAAATTGGGCCAGTTTTTAGGTGCCTAAAGTGAGGAAACCAAGTCTGAACATTTTGACTGTAGTTCATTTAAATATTTTCAGGTTCTTTAACTTTTAACTTATGTCCGTAACAACAAGATAAACTCCTTATTTTTGTAGGGCTATTAAATTAACCATCCATAAAATTCCAGGTTTGAAGATGACATGTGAGGTTTCAGCCAGGAAGCCATTTATGGACCTTAGGGTGGGCTGTGGGGGGGAATCTGTCAATGGTTGTAAAATTAAAAACTCTTGCCATCGATCCTCCAGGACAATAAAATAATACAATTTTTATTTATTAG
Organism: Mesoclemmys tuberculata; assembly: GCA_007922155.1. NCBI lineage: Eukaryota > Metazoa > Chordata > Testudines > Chelidae > Mesoclemmys > Mesoclemmys tuberculata. The sequence continues at coordinate 55,544,806 of ML675610.1, read as the reverse complement.
ACACCCATGTAAACGAAAGCCACTGGATAATTAAACACAGAGTAAATGTAGGCAGCAAGGCCTGTTAAATATCAGAACTGGGGAAGAAGTGAAAAACAGGACATACATCAAAACCCCATCCCAAATGCACATAAATAACATATCCCCTTCAGATGAGGGGTGTCAGTGTTAATAATGCATTTTCTTGCTTTCAGCATGATGTATCTTCAGAATTTTTTATGAGAGAGGAGAGGGAGAGAGACCTTTCTGTGAGGGTGCCTTTAACGGGTAAAATGGCTGATAATGACTGCGTTTAATCCGGTTAGAACACGTACCAAGAGCAGAGAAGGCCTAGCAGTGCAGGCTTCAGTAGGGGCCGTACAAGGCTGCTGAGGACGCAGAGTATTTTAGCGTGGACTAGCTATCTGAGTAAGTCTGAGCCGCCTCGGCTTCACACACTAGCTCGATTTAAAGCTGATTTAGACACTGCAATCGCACCTCTGATTGCAGGGTAGACACACCCAATGTGTTGACATGCTTCTGTGACCTTTAGGTCAGTTTTTGGTCTGTTCCATCTGTGTAAATTGGAATAATTCTATGGTGGAGTTGCTCCCAGTTTATCCCTGTGTGACTGAAGTCAGAATCTGAGTGACTGATTTCCATGGGAGTAAAGACTGAACAATCCTGGCTAGCACTTGCAGTGGTGTTAGTGATACTGAGCAACAAAGCTTCTAAGTTCTGAAGCCTTAAAGACTGTTTTGGTCCAAATTCTACTATACTTTACTCTCTAGTGTAGTTCCACTGAAATCAGGGCTTATAACTTCGCTTTATTGTGTAGTACTTTGTATATGCTAAAAGGAAACCCTACATTCCACTGTTGCCAACTCTCATGAAGTTAGGTTGAGTCTTATCTATTTGGTGTTTTTTTAAATAATCCCAGATCCTGGAGTCACGTGATTATGTGAGACTCTCAACTTTTTTGAAAGACAGTTTCTAGCCTTCACGGTTGTGGAGGAAAGCTTGAAAACACCAACCCTACAAGCTCAAATACCAGAAGGCAAATAAAAAGAGCTCCACATTTTTTTCTGCGCTCTCATTTTTTTAAAAACCAATTTTCATCATTCTTTGTGGTCAGATTCATGAGCTTTGAGCATGTGGGTTGGCAACTGTATTGCTCTTCAAGCTTCTGAGGTACTGATTCCCATGGTTTCAAAGGGTTGTGTACAAAACTAAAAGACAACACATTGTTCTTGAATAAAACGTACAGTGTGAGGCTCCAATCCTGTCCTGCGTTCCGTGCAGGCACAAGGATCTGCCCATGTAGAGTTCACTACAGGGTTGGGACAGGACTTGTCTGTCTGCATCTTCTTTCCCCTCAAGCACCTTGTTTGTTGTTGTCCCACATAATGTTACAATGGCATTTCCACGTAGTTTCTGATAAAATAACATACATCATTGCATAATCCTATGCACTTAACTCCAATCACCATCCCAGGGGGAACCTAGCAGTCCTGTATTTATGCAGTCTGTTTTCAGTGCTGTGAGTTTTGTTTTAAATTAAAACAAACAAATTAAATATTAAACCGGTAAATGACATCTTCAGTGCCAGAAGCTCAATTGCTTGGTAGATGGTAAGAGGAAATTTTAAGATTTCATTGACATATATTACGTTGGAGCTTTACAACGTCTACATTAAATAAGCTGTCTGTGACATGAACACTGAAACATTATTCTATGAAATTAAATCTTAAGGGTATTTAATGAGAGAGACAAGGTGGGTGAAGTAATATCTTTTATTGGACCAGCTTCTGTTGGTGAACGAGACAAGCTTTTGAGCTATACTGTGCTATTCTTCAAGTCTGGGAAAGGTACTTAGTGTGTCACAACTAAACACAAGTTGGAACAGATTGTTAAGTGTAAGAAATTAACACGTCACAAGAGACCATTCAGGGTGAAGTGGGCAATTAACATTTCTGCTATCAAAAGACCATGGAGGATTAGCGGGTTGAAGATTGTTGTAATGAGATGTAAAACCAGTGTCTCTACAGAGTCCATAATTTTTAGTATCTAGCAAAGCTATGAATTTAAGCTCCCAGGCTCCTCCGTTGAAGCTGCTGTTCAGATTTCCTTTGAGAAGGAGGACTGAGAGGTCGGATGCGGAGTGATGGTTTTTGAAAAGTGTTTGCCCAGGGGTGATAGGGTGTTTTGTCATCATTTCTCTGTGCAAGTTCATTTGAGAGCATAGCGATCGTCTCTTTTCACCCACATAGTCGTTGGGGGAGCGGGGGAGGCATGTGATGCACTGGATGAGGTTCAACACCTGTTGTGATAGGCTTGTGTAGGGCCCATGGATCTTGAAAGGTGTGTTGTGTGGGGTAGTGGTTCCCAACCTTTTTTAGTGAAAGCCCCACTATTTAACACTAGGTAAAGCCCCACCCACCTGCCCCGGCCACAACCACATATAACCCCTATACACACACATAATGTTAATAATAATAATCCATTACATAGGTAATAATAAATTACTCATACTTGAGTAAGAAGTTAAGTCTTCCATGGCACAGCTCCCACCGTACGCCCTGTGGCCCTGCTTCTTCCCATCTTTCGTGGGCTGAGGGTAATTGAGGTGGGCTCTGGCGGGTTGGCTGGAGCTGCTGCAGGCCCTCACCGCCACAGGGCTTCTCCTCTCTGGCTGGGCACCTGGCCATTTAGGGACTGAGAGGGGCTGCTTCTCTGCTCCGGCTGGCATGTACCTCAGGAGGGAGGAGGGGGAAGTGCTGCACCTGGCTGGTATGGCGCTTGAGGTGCTAAATGACCTCAATGTTACTGAAGCCTCATGGACCACCTGGAATCTTTGGAGCCCTCCCCTTCTCCCACCAAAGGGGGTCCCACCCACCAGGCTGGGAACTGTTTGTGTGGGGTATGGATCATTGGAGCAGTGGAGATATGTCTGCAGGTTTTGCGTCTGCTGTTATGACAGCGTCTGGTGTTGCTTGGTGTTGGTGGGTCCTGATCTGTGGGGAGCTTGGTGAGGTTAGGGGTTTGTTGGAAGGCCAGCAGAGGGGAGTTGAGAAAGATTTCTTTCAGGCCCTCATCAGATATGGATTGTAATTGTTTGATGATATCCCATGTGGGTTCCAATGTAGGGTGGTAGGTGACAACTAGGCGTGTGCGGACGGTGATGTGTGCATGCGTTTTCCCCCCTCTGCATTCAATCATGTTCTCTCAGGTATTTGGGTAGCTTGTTCCATGATGAAATCTACTTCTCTGGTAGAATGTCATTGTTTGGTGAAGGTGGTTTTAAGGCATTTATCCCAGACTTTCTCTAGCATATTCTGATGTATCTGAGTGCCTGGCTGTAGATAACAACAGATTTTTTGGTGTGTTTGGGGTGATTACTGGATCTTTGAAGGTAGGTGTGGTGATCCGTGGGTTTCTGTAGGTTTCTTGTATCCGTGGGTTTCTGAAGGTTTCCATTGTTGAAGCTAATGGTGGTGTTTAGGAAATTGATGCTGGTGTAGGAGCATTCTGAAAAGAATTTGATGGGTGGGTGGTGGTGGCTGAAGTTGTGATGAAAATCTCTGAGGGAGTTTAGATTGTCTGTTGAGAGGATGAAAATATCATCAGTGTATTTCAGATATATCATTGGTTTTGTGGTGAACTTTTCCATAACTTCTTTCTCAAGATGGATCATGAAGAGATTGGCATATTGGGGAATGTAAAGTGGTTCTGGGTGAAAAGGAAGTGGATACATTTGACAATGTGTTTGGTAGGCAGTGATGCATCATTGTGAGTGATGTTAGTGTATAGAGAGGTGACATCCATGATGGCAAGGATGATGTTCGGAGGGAGATTGTTAATGTTGCAGAATTTCTGGAGGAAATTGGCTGTGCCTGGAGTGAACTGACCCTTTATGTGGTGAGTGATTTGAAGATGGTTTCTATGAGTCCAGGTAGCCCTTCAGCAAGAGTATCATGGTCAGATATGATGAGACTACCAGGTTCCCTTTTTTGTGTATCTTGGGAAACAAAGAAGATACTTTGACTGGGTTCATGGGGGTTGAGGTTGTAGAGTTTCTCTTGGAGTTGTTTGGGGAAGAATTTGATGATCTCATTAAATTCTTGTGTGAATTGTGCTGTTGGGTCTCCCTTGAGTTCTTTATAGCAGGTGGTGTCAGAGAGTTGTCCATTGGCCTCACTGACACAATCCTCATGGTTGAAGACTACAATGGCGTCCCTTTGTCTGCTGTTTGATCTGTTGCTGGTGGTTGGATTTCAGGACTGTATAGCTGTGGGGACAGTAAAAGTGGAGAGTTTGTGGTGGATGTGATGCTTATTAAGGATTTCACAATTGATTATTTTTCCCTGAAGCAATCAATGTAATGATCAAGTGAGTGGTTTTGTCTGCTGGGGGGGTGTCCAGTCAGCTGATTCTTTTTTTTAATGACTGTCTGTGGGAGCATGGTAGTTGTGGGTGGTATTATCTTCATTGTGAAAGAATCTTTTGTGGTGGAGTTGGAAAAAGAATTCTTCTAGTCCTCCACATATTTAGTATGGAATCAGCTTCTGTGGTGGGGCAGAAGTTCAGTCCCTTGGAGAGTACGGATAATTCATCTCTGGTGAGGGGTAGTCTTGCTAAATTAATGATGTTGGGGTGTTGTGCAGTGTCGTGGCGTCCTGGTTTCTCCCAGAAGTCTTTTTTTTTTTTTTTTTTGCAGAGAGAAATATAGCACAACAATGAATATCAGTATTAAAGATGGAAAAAGCAGGTCTTCCAAATTATGATTACATTTTGGATCCCTTAGCAAGGACGACAGGTTAAAGGAGAGCATGGTCCATTAAAAAATTCTCCTTGGATTCCTGGATCTTTTCAACTCTGCATTCACAGTACTTCACAAATGTACACACTTTTAATAAAATAGTGTAGCCAGCTCCTCCACCAATAAATAGGTAGTGCTGTAGCTATATTTTAGGACTAAGTTGTTGTCTTGTGTCGATATTTTGTCATTGTATCTGATCAGAGGGTGTATAGGGAGATTTAGTCCCATGTGTATATGCTGGAGTTGTTACTTACAGTGCCCCAATAAATCCTTTGATTTCTATAAGTGAGTGTTATGATATTGGGAATCTTCTAGTTGGATTGGCTTGTAGGCCAGAAACAGTGCTGTGGACAATTCTACTTTTGAGTCTATCGTATCTTAAACCCAAACTGTGTTTGTCAGACTGCTGCAGATTGTTTGTATATTGTTTTATGGTGTTGTGAAATATGAAAATATATTTTACATTTCTTCTCTTCTGGGATTATGTGCTTAAGAACAAAATGTCATAGAAATGAGCAAGGTATCCTTCCACATGTGTGTAAAGGGGAGAAACAGCATAGGTTTAGTTTTCTTGCAGTTTTACAGCTAATGTTCATAGGAGAGAAATGTTGGGAGACCACATCATGTTATAAGGACAGCGGAACTTACGAGATTGTGCCTTTTAACCATTATAATCTTTGTGTGTACAATTCTGATGCCGTTGCCATATCCCCACTACTGCAAAACCTGGTCAGTGTTTTAACCCTTCATTGACCTATATTTGTGAGCTTACTTGTGCGCTCTCCCTTCCCGTCCCCATGTGCTGCCTTTGATTTACTGTCTTGAACTGAAAATACACAGAGGTGGTCCTGATCCAAAGCTCACAAGCCTTTGTTCTCTTCAGTGGGCTTTTGAACATACCTCTAATGCATACCTCTAAATTTCCCAGACGCCTGTAAGCCAGGGGCTGATACAAAAGATGGGGAAGACTGCCAACAAGGTACAAAAACAAAGCCCTGCAGGGAAGCCCAGCTCTGCTCTCCAGCTCCCAGGGTTCCTGCCAGAGAACTACTGACACTCCCAGCTGCTGTTGCAAGGGGAGGTAGAGTTGGAGTGGCTTCCACTATTCCATTCCTTCCCGGTCCTCTCAGCTGCTGCTGGCCATGGTGAAAGTTGCTCTGTTATTCTGTCTCCACCTCTGGACCTTTTCTGATGAGAGATTGTCTCTTCCTTCCTCCCCGCCCCTAGGCACGAATGCCTGCCCTGCACGCCCCTGCTAAGAGCTTTACCAAGCAGGGGCAGCAGGATCGCCCACCCCAACAATTCTAAAACCACAAGGCTGTAAAAATAATAAACGTGGGGCTCTTTTACTTGGTCTTCTGGGGTTTGGAGCCTTTAGAGGTCTCATTTTCAAGCCTACAACCTCTGGAGCTAGAAATGTCGTCTTCCTTTTTAAAAAGAAAGCTGAATTTTTTCCTGTAATCCCCTGACTCCAGGAGCTGGGAGAGTGAGTAAAATTGTGAGAGTTGGCGATGCTGTGAAATGAAAATGGTTCTTACAGGTTTGGCATCTGCCCCGGCTGTTCTGTCATTCACTCTGGTCCACTAGAAGAGAGAGACAGCCAAGAATGAAAAAACCATAAACCGTACTTTATCTTTTAACATCGTTTAAAAACACACAGCATCTCCCCCTCTTCCCCCTTTGCAGTTTCCACTCCTACAATTCTGCATCTCTGGTACTGGCAAGCCAGAACCCTCAAGCAGTGCCAGAAATATTTTTAACAAAATATATATCCTAGAGACACACAGGACTCAGCGTGGAAAACATTATTTGACTGTGTTTAAAAAAATATCCATAGCCTTTTCTCCAAAGTGTCAGATTATGATACATGAGGTCTTCTTTCCCTGTCGAGCTATGTCCTCTGCCTCCAGTCCTGTAACATTTTAAGGCAGTAGTGTGGGGTTTCATTATGTTTTATACTTTCATCTCCAGCAGACATCCCTGTTTCCCTCCCAGAGTCTGTGCTGCATGCTAAGTCATCAAGTCTCTAATGTAGTGTATTTTTTACTCTATCTTCCCTATTATTTCAATGTCAATTGGACTTGGCAGTGGAATAAAAGGTCTTCTGCTGCCCCTATAAGATCATAATTTCCCATGAAACCACAGACATCTCTCTTTTAAAACAAATAAAAAATCAGAGAGATCCGACCTAATTTGCCAAGGATATAAAATGCATTACTGTGCGCCAAAATTTAGAGAAGCAACCAGATGGGTGGAAAATACAGTAGGTAAGGAATTTGAAAGTGACAATTAAAAACAGAGCAGAACAGAGGTTTAAAAAGAGATGCTTTTCCTGGCTTTTCCTAATTTACTAATGTGAACAGGAAAGTTTCGGTTTTTGAAAACTTGAACTTGCCAGGTGCTATTACCTATTATCCTTAGTTTTAGAAATGTTTGTTCTTTACTCTCCAAAAACAAGCTGGTGTGAGTTTTTGTTAGTTCAAACACATTTGTCACTGTTTGAATCAGTGATAGGTTTTTCTGTTCGGAAAGCAAAAATCTCAGTAACTGTTTTCTTTAATTTGCCTTTCCTAGAGCTGGGCAAATAAAACAAAACAAACAAAAACAAACCCCTGTATATGTGGATGTTTTATTCAAAGCATTTAATGAAATGTGAATATTTGTGAATTATTCTCACAGTTCTAGAAATCAGGTGAGTAACGGGAAAATAATGGAATAATTTGTTTCTAAAATAATAAAAATTTGATAAATTATTGAACTGTTAGTCAACCAACCTTAAACTATTGGCCATTCAGATATTTGTAGTGTGCCACACACCATGATACCTACATCCCAAATACAAGAGCCTTGTGGGGACAGTGAGATCATAATTTTATTTTTATTTTTTTCTGTCTTGGTCATTTATTTATTGATTTATTTTAGCCTTTGGATGTGTTTTATTTAGTCTTGGAAGGATTATATTTTTATTAATAAACATTCATTTCACCATACACACACAAGCCAATGAAAAAATATTTCCACCAAGAAGAATAAAAACGTACATATAAGTAAAGTAAGAAAAATGCTGCTTGAGAACTTACCAGAGTTTGATTTAAGGCTATTTAAGTTGTATATTTTGACATGTGATGTTGACAGTTTCTGTTTGAAGCTTTAACTTTTTGAATCTCAACCTCTATTGTCATTTAATAATTTTGGGGGACCCACCATAATTTCCCAATCTAAATTGATAAAAATTGAATCAGTCAAAATTATAAAACAATAAAAATAAAATTCTGTCAAGCCTAGTTTTATTATATCCCCTTTTAGCTTTTGGGTTATGGCCCCAAGTCTGCAAACCTTTCTGCATGTGAGTAAATTTACACCCATGAGTGAAAGTGGAATTACTCACATGCTTTAGGTTACTTACTTGCGTAAGTATTTGTAGATCAGACCCTAAGATGTCAAATTGTGGAGTTACATTTCACTTCGTTTTATTGCAAAATAAGAAATAGGACTGAAATAAATAAGGAGGAAACCCCTCCTGAACTGACAAGTTTAACAAATTCAGGAACATTAATGCAGATATAACTTTAGGTTAGTAAAATTCAAGTCAATGTAAGTGGCAATGTGAATTTGGAGTGCTCTTGTGCTTCCCCATGGTAACATTATTAAATACTGCATAGACAAATTTCCATGGCAATTATCATCACAGGATGGAACACTTTAGGAGCATCACCTTGTTTTCTTCTGTACTACTGTATCAAGAGATCCGAAAGGGAAGTCTGGCATATGCTAGCTTCCAGGGGAGAGATGGCATTCAATGAGTTCCCCGCCTTTATGGGAGAATCTTTTTTAAAAATATGCTAAACTTTCTCTGGGCTCATAAGGGGAAAAGGTCTGCACTTCTTATTAACATTTGCTCAGTTCAGATGAAGGATTAGCTTGTCCAAATAAATTTACAGTTGCTTTGATTTTTGTTCTTTGCAGCTTATTAATAAGTTGTCTGCTTCATATTACTGTCATCTAACTCTAGGGCAGGAGGTGAGTGCCGGATTTGGTTGGTTTTGGTTTTGTTTTTTTAGTGGGAAGAAAAGCATTGTTATCAAATAAATGAAATGGCTAAATTACAGTCATGTATCTGTGTGTGCGTGCGGGGGGCGGCGTGCTGAGCTACGGATGGCTTTTTGTTGTGCTGTTTACTGCAGTTTTACTGCAGCCTGATTTATTTTAGGATCTTCAAAGACAAGACAAGGATGATTAATTTAAGCTGAGGACCCTTTATCCACTGAGAGACTTCACAACCTCACAGTGGAATGCGTCTTAGTAGTTTATTTTTAGGATAGTTTGTTTTTATGCTTTTTATTGAGTTTAAACAGTGTGGCGTCTCTTGACTGTGCATACCCTGTCATTTCATGAAGCTTTGTTTAAAAATGTAAAATGTACTGCCTCAGTTCTTCTTTTATGCTGTGGACTGGAACTTTTTTCTTTGACTGCAGTTAGTTTCTTAGGCCTGTAAATTATCTTTGTTTATGGCTAAATATAAGTTCCCCAGAACTCTTCATGTAACACTCACAGATGTATGTACTGTATGTATACAGTATATATGTGTATAGAGTGTACAGAATAATGGAGCAGTTACCCTGAAGTGTGGAAACTTTTAACAGCTTTTTTGTGATAGGTTTTTTAAAGGCAGTTGCAAATATTATTTTAAGAAAGAGATTTATGCAGTGCTTAAAGTGTGTTTCTGTTTTGCAGGCCAAACTATGTTGGTGCAGATGTTTTGGCAGCCCTGACGCAATGCAGCTCCTGGTGACAGCAATGTAAACGCGAATTCTGCAAAGTCTCAGAAGACCTGTAAAATGGAGGAACTGTACAAGGACCCGCAAAATCTGCCCCTGGACGTTACCAACTCCCCATCCGCAATAGCCAACAATAAGCTAGAAAATGGAGTTGCTCAGCTGATAACGGCGGAAGCATGGAACATCAACTCGACAGACTTGATGAAGAAAGCACTTTCCCCACTTGTGACTGTCCCAGCCCCTTCCATCCTCACTCCACCGGCTGAATCCCAAAGTGGGGTCGCTCTGAAAGTGGCAGCCACAGTACTCCAGCCAATTTGCTTAGGGGACAGTCCAGTGGTTCTTCCAATACACCTGCAAGTTGCAGGGAGCAGCACCCCTCAGCTTGCTCCCAACAGCACCACTCCATACGTCATGACCACGCAAGGCCCAGTGCCACTACCTGTCCTCTTAGAACAGCACGTCTTTCAGCATTTGAATTCTCCATTGGTGTTACCTCCAGGGGCTCCCTGCACGACGAGCCCCCTTCACAACAACCTTTTCCAGGGTTCCTCTGCCCCGCTTGGACAGCCCCAGTTACTGGACCAGAAGCCATCCAACCAGAGCCAGGAGCCCATCTTACCCCCAGTATTTCAGACGCCAGGATTTGCTGCCGTTCTTCAGGATTTGTTTCCTCCGCAGGGTACCTTAGGGTCCTCACCGTGTCAGCCACCCCCAGATTATTCCTCTCTTCCACCCCAGGCCTTCAGTTCCCCTCTATCTCCGCTGGTTCCCCCTGCCACCCTCCTGGTACCATATCCTGTCATTGTTCCCCTCCCCGTCCCAGTCCCCGTCCCTATCCCCATCCCCATCCCCGTGCCTCACGGGGCTGAATCCAAGGTCAATCCGGACTATCCCAAGCCGCCATCGTTCACCCTGTATTCATGCAAAGGCACCCAGACCCCACTGGAGAAAGAGGAATCCAAACCCTTTGATTTCATACACCAAAGGGAATTTTCCCAGCTCAATCGTCACACAGTCATCAAGATGAGCAACGAGAACGAGGCCCTGGACCTTTCCATGAAAACGGTGCCCTTGCTAAAGGTGAGAGAGGTGACTTCCCAGCTCTCCCCCGAAGATGGTGCTTTAGACCTGTCAATTGCCTCTTATCGGAAGACAGGGAGTGCCGGGGTCCACGCTGAGGCAGCGAGTGCCATTTGCTCTGGCTCCACGATGGACAACGCCGCTCACTCTATGATGGATAAACTCTCCAGTGCAACAGCCCCCTTTGCCCCTCTGAAACCTCACGAGGCCTCAGCCAAGATCGACAGCAGAATAACCGGGAGCAACTCGGCCGAGCTCCTGAGGCAGCAGCAAAAGTGGTTGGTGGATCAGACTGGCAGAGCAGCTTGTGAGCCCAAGGCTGGGAATAATATTGAAATTGTGAGCACTTCACAGACTGCCAAAGTAATAGTCTCTGTCAAAGATGCTGTGCCCACTATTTTCTGTGGTAAGATTAAAGGTCTCTCGGGAGTATCCACCAAAAACTTTTCCTTCAAAAGGGACATGCCCCAGGACTCTGTACTGCAGTGTTATGATGTGAAAAGCCAGCCAGAGCCTAGGGATAATTCAGAAGCTCTTAGGAAACCAATCAAAAACAGGAGTGTAAAGTTAAAGAAAATGAACTCACAGGAAATACACATTCTTCCAATCAAAAAACAACGGCTTGCTGCCTTCTTTCCAAGAAAGTAAATTATGGGTTTTTAGAATTTTAAGATATAATTATTATGAAAAATAAAAAAGATGCACTTGGTTTAAAATGCATTTAAAACTTTAAACTATCTTTGTAAGTTATTTTGGGGGGAAGCGGGAGAGGATCAGATGTAGATTCCCTGTAAAGCTGGGGGGTTTTTTTGTTTTGTTTTGTTGATTTTTGTCTTTTCATGAAAAAGTAAATAAAAAGCAACCTATTTTTCAAGCGGATTGCACATTTTTGCAGCTTTAATGGAATAATGGATGAGTCAGAGGGGTAAGAGCTATTTTCACTGCCATAAAGTGCTTTGATGATGTAATTCTTAATAATGGGTACAATGGAAATTTCAAAATAAATGTTTGTATGTGTTAATTGGTTGTGGTTATTTTGTCATTTATAAATTGCTTTAATTATCTGGGAAGATTTGGCAAAAGTCTGTAAACTGTAAAGCACTACAAGTTTATCTTTGTTATAGCCCTGAAATGTTAAGATGACCAGGCTAAGAAAAATTATATTGTCCCATAACACCACCTCTGAAAAGCCAGTAATGATGTGTTTCAACAATCTTCGGTAAAAATGAAAGAACGAGATTACTGTTACACTCTGTGGCACAGTCCAATGCATAAAAAAAAATACTAGTTTTATGATTAGACGTAAATATAGATCAGTTTTTAAGCATTATGTAAACATTAATGATGCTTTTAACAAAACCTAAAAATCAAGGAAATTTGGTTGCCAGTGGGTGAGGAAAAGTCACATAATTTTTCCCAGCCTGAATATAGATATATGGAAAAGTTGTTCGTTGTAAGTTTTACCATGTCTTGGTGGCTGACATCAATGCACATGAAAGAGTAGAACAATGTAAGTTTATGACATTACAGTGTAAAAGCCAGCCACGTGAATGGAGAAATGTGAATGTAAACTTAAAATAAAAACCTGCTAGGTGACAGTTGCACTTGTATGTGAAAATGGGCTAGAGATGTATTCTTGCATGTCGGCTTCTAAATTTACACCTCTTGCAATTAAAATCTATCCAGCTGTTAGCGTGAATACGAGTGCAGGAAAGTATTCCAATGGATACTGACTACATTGATGCTAGTCCCCAGGCAGTTTAGGAGTTTATTTTTCAGCTGTTCCTGGCGTGTGCTGCAGATGAGATTGGAAACAAACAAGCAGAATTCGGTATCCGGTTTCCTGGTCCTTACTCTGCAGGATTGCAGCCGGCCTCACTACTTCCAGTCTGCTCAGCATTTCTGCACTTTCTTATCTTAATTCCTAAGCACTGAGACAAAGACACTGGAAAGTTAGGCACCGGCTTTTATTTCCCCCCCTCCTAAAATATGGAGCACCCGAAAGGATGGGGCCTGGAGCTGGCTTTAGGAAAACCTTGGCCCCCCAGCATGTTCCAGTTAAAAGTAATATAGATGTTGCATTTTCATTAGTAAGGTAAGGAATCCTTTTTGCCTCTCATATCTTTTCCCTGGCTAGAGTATTGCTGCTCTTTGTGCTTTACCTGCAATGCCATCTTGTTTACTGTAGGACCCGCGAGCATCAGTCTTCAGTGCCTGTTAGTGCAATATGAATGTTTGCTTTGTTACATGGGTCTTTTTCCTTCAAGCTAAACCCTTCACTTTTTCTAAGGCTGGCTGAACGGAAAGTGTACAAAATAATTGGAGGTGTCAGCCACTCAGTTGATCTTTATTAATTCTTTTAATAAGTCTGAAAAGACTTGGCTTTCTTCCCCTTGGATACGGCTTTGACTAAAGAAGAGAGGTGCATCGTGTGATTTTTGCAGGGCGCAGACACAGGCGTTCCATTGGGTGGTATGAATGCTCTTTCCAATTGCCACTGCCTCTCTTCCTGTTTCAAGTGGGACATTTTCAAACTGCCAAGATCTTCCGAAAATGTTGCTCATTCCAAGAGGGAGATTTTAAAGCGGGAAGTCATGAAATCAGCTGCTGAAACATTTAGTTCTCACCTCATGCAAAGAGAAGTACCTGTGGGAAGAAATGTGCCAGGTTAGCGGTTCTTCCGTATAGACCAAGTGACCCTGGTTAAAATACGGTACTCGATTGCAAAGGGCAAGTGGGCTCCTAGTCACCAAGTTCCTCCTCGACTCCAATAATTCCTCGTAGCCATTGTGATAGCTGTGCTGATCCCCTTTGCAGCCGGCTTAAAGAGGACGAAGGCCACATGAACTAAGTACCTTCTTAGTTCGCACCTGCAGCAGCCATTCAGCACGCAAACGTAGACCATAGCCTAACTAAAATCGGTTTTCAAAATCAAATGAGTCTAACCAGGGCCGGCCCCTCTGTGGACACGCTTACGTTGGTTCCCAGCCAGCTTACAGCAATGTAGCTTAATTCACTGCCAGTTGTTCTACACAAGGGAAGTTTAAGCCAGTGTGTATCCAGACTGAATTTTTAACTAAATTATCTGAAAACCAATTTTAGTTACAGCTTTCGCTAGTCACAAAAATTGCACCCGTGTGCTAGGCTGTCTGCCAGGCATGATTTAAAAATCGAAACCACTGAAACGGCACAACCAGCATCTGCTACTAAAGGAAAGAAATCCTTCAAAACCCCTTTTCAAATATTCCTCTTGCTGCGCTGCTGCCACAAGAGCGAAATGGCCTGTGTGCCGTTCACATGGGTGTGTTTTTAAATGACCAGATTGTCTGGAGTTACTCACGGCTTGACCTGCTCTTACGTTTGCCTACAAACCATCAGGAGCAGCTCATCTGGCTCAGTTGCAAGTGGGCTGACAGTGGAGGTGTTCCTCCGTTAAACTGCCCTCTCCTCAGTGTTATTTTTTAAGCTGCAGCATTAGGTGGTGGTGTTTGGAAGAGCATCTGAACCAACAGTAAGGACGATTTGCAGAGGACTTCGTCCTTTCCCCACCTGGCTGTTTTTAATCTGCGAGGGATACAATGTTAAGTACAAAAGGAAAGGTGCACCTTTTATACTTAATTCAGGGGGGCAGCCAGGTTAGTCTGTTTTCAACAAAACAAAGAGAGTCCTGTGGCACCTTAAAGACTAACAAATTTATTTGGGCATAAGCTTTTGTGGGCAGAAACCCACTTTGTAAGGGGCATTTTGCTTTCATATTTAGGGTAGCTTGCTCAAAGTAACACATGTTCCAGGGTCTCTCTTTTCCCTGCTCCTACTGGAAGTGTTCCAAAGCACAAGTAAAAGTGATATGGATTGTTAGCATGGGGGAGAGGCAGCCACAAAACAAGGCACTTAATTACCCACACGCCCCCCCACTCCTCTCTAGTAGCAATTACAGCATTGCTGTATTGGCCCATTAATTATCAAAGTGGTTACATTTTAAACATGTCTAAAACTTTTGCCTGGGAACCAGGAAGCAGAGCTGTTTTATTGATACATGCTACTTCCATTTCTGCTAGCTATTACTGGAGACATTAATGCCTTTGTGACGCTGGAATGGAAGTCATTATATCAGAGGTTTTCTCGGGCCTCGTGTACATGAGCACTTATGCCAGCAAAACTTATGTCACTCGAGTGGTTTGGTTTTTTTTTTTAACCCCCCCTGAGCACCAAAAGCTTTGCCAGCATAAGTGCTAGCGTAGACAAGGCCGAAGAGGCCTGCCAGCATGCTATTGCTGACGCTGAACAACAATTAAAAGATACCCACGTGTGGCCAGATCAACAGTAGAGTCACATTGGACATTTTTCCATCCTCGTTTTTTCATCATCTTGACTTTTAATGGCTCTCTTCATTTTTGAGTAGCTGCCATTGCTCAGGGCAGGCCTGATGTTAGGGCTTGTCTGCACAGGGAAGTTAGTGTGGGTTATGTTAGGGTGTGAATTTAAAGGCCGTCATACAAAATGGCCATGTGGACACGCTTACCCTGCACGGAGTGTCTCTGTGTGCTTTCGCTTTAATACGCTTTGGAAGCATCTGCTCCAAAGGCACTTGTTGCAGAGCACCAGAGATTTAGACCTGATCTACTCTGCTGGTGGCCACTGATGGGAAATACGCACACTGTGGAGTGGAGTGTGTGTATCTCCCGGCGACTTACTAACGTTCCTTTACTGCGGCGTCTCCACAGTGCTGTGCTGTCAGGAGATGTCCTCCAGTCGATGCAGCCTTATGCTTTCCACGGGGGTTGATTTACGGCATCGACCGGAGAGCACTTCCGGGCTCAAATGAGCAGGTCTCCGCTGCCCACTCAGTCGATCCCGCTGCATCGATCCTACAGCCCTGGCAGTGTAGCCATACCCTTCGTATGGAGGAGCTCGGACAAACGAGCTATGCCAACCTTTCTCCCAGCTAAACCCTTAGTGGAAAATCTGGTGTATTAGGGCCTGAAAAAGTCTCTTGCTATCTTCAAACAGCTGGGGGTTGGGCCCTGAACATGTTTTGGGCCCACCGAGTCTTAGCCTGAAGCAGTCTTTTTGAATCTCTTGGGGGAATGTAGCTGCTATGAAGATTCATGAATTGGATAGGAAGTCCTCACGGTAGTTTGTTCCCAGATTGTTATATGGCTGGTATATGGAGACTAGGACCTTACATTCAGGCAGTGGGGCAATGTGTTCATGTCTCCTTTTGCTGGGTAGTAAATGGGCTACTGCACGAGTTTCATCTTCCTGGTGGTGGTCATGTTCATTCTTGGTAGAGTAAATGAGGTGGCCGAATCAGGGGTTAACACATACACATGGATGATGATGGCAAAGTCTTAATGGGAGCAGAAGGACTGTATTTTCCTGGCCAAAGATAACAGGAAGCATGCCTTGCCATTGATGCAATGTGCAATCCAAGAGCTTGAGGCGACTGTAAAAGAGTATCATGTTGGCCTTGGAATCTCTGTCGGTGCAGACCGATACAGAGCCGTTGGACACTTGCAGCCAGCCCAGAGGATTCCTATTTAGCTGCAACCCAGCATCTAAAAAGGGGGGTGATGCTCTTCTGTGAGCAGATATAACTAGGCACAGGACAGAAGGGGCCTCCAGAGACAGCCAGCTGCACCCAGAATATTAGTTCTCAAAGGAAACCAAAGGTAGGGTTAAGTTTAGGCCTGAATCAGTGCTACTAGCAGAGTGGAATTCAACCGACTACCGTCAAGGTTGAAGGCAGCATTCCAGTAAATGCTTCAAATTTCTCCCTTCTCACTCAGAAGAATCAGAGCTGTCCTCCCCGGGAAGTTTGAGCCAGGTGGTTGGTGTTATTTGATCACAAAACATTTGGCATAAAGGTTTGGGGTCGGCTTATAGGGTCAGGTTTGTCGTCTCACAGGGCATTTTACACTCTGCCTCTTAGCCTTCACCTCAGTCAGCAGTTCTCCTGCAGGGAACGTATTCGAGCAGCAACCTCGCTTCTCTCTAGTCTCGTCTTGTTCCACGTGCAGCTATGGCACACCACGTACTGCCAGGTACGGAAGCTAGACCAGGCCCAGGCCAGCTGTAGAACACCTCAGCAGAAGAGAGCAGAGGTAACTAGGCCTGCTGTGAAATCAGCAGCTCTAACTCGAACAGGTCCAACGTCGCCCAACGCTGGTGGGTGGCAGCGCTGCGGCTGGGCTATGCGGAACTGATTGCATGACTCCATTGGTCAAGTTCGTAGTCAGTAAGGTAAGCCCTGGCAGCAGTGTGGCACTGAACTGGAGCAGTGATCACATTGCGCATTCAAATACCCTGGTTCCCGTCTTTCTGAGGAGATGTAAATCCAAAGAGTTCACCAGATTGGTATTTTGTCTGTCCTAATGTAGTGGTTGACCCTTAAGTGCTGATATTTTTAAATCGGGTTCTCAAACTGGGGGTCGAGACCCCTCAAGGGATCATGAGGGTATTATGGGGGAGGGGTCATGCACTGTCAGCTCCCGCACATGTCATGCATGGCTGTCAGCAAGAGCCCTGCACAGCTGGGTGGCCAGAGAGCAGTGGCTGCTGGCCGGCTGCTCTAACGGTAGCATCGCCCCCTCAGCAGCAGTGCAGTGCTAAGGGTGGCATGTCATGGGGGAGTGGGTGGTATGGCATGGCCACTTTTTTGAGGACGTCATCACAGCCTGAAATATTTTCAGAGAGGGTCCCAGAAGAAAAAGGGTGCGAACCCCTGTTTTAAATAGAGCTTGAGGGAGAGGAAGAGGGGAGGCGAGAAGTAGCCCAAGAAAAGGGACGTCTTCCCAGGATTAGCGAGCGGTGTGAAAAAGGCACACAGCAGCAGCAGCAGGAAGAGGTGCAGGGACGTGGGCAGATTGGACATAGGCCAGGGAGTGACGTGGAGAGCAACAGGAAAGGAGAGATGTGGGCAGGAGCAGAGCCTGCTCCGTGACGATGAGGCATTTGGACTTTGATAGAGAGGGAACCAATGAAGGGACTCAGAGAGAGTTGCCACGGTCCAAGCCGTGGAAGAGGGAGAAACTCCAGCACCTTGGGAACTGCAGTTGCTACAGGGTTATGTGGCCATTGAGTTGGGGTTCGGAGGATCTAATATTGGCTTTAAGAACCAAAATCCATTTATGGATCCAGCCCTTGGTGAGAAAGGTGAAGAGGTGCCTGTGGTAGGCTGAGTGACGATGTCATTAAACAAGGGCAGTGAACCTGAGGGGAGAGAGCAATGGCTCACACGAGGAAGGGGCCTGGCTAGCTGCCAAACCTAGAGGTGGTAGCTGGAGAGAGGCTTGGCGATCTAGTGGGGACAGCAGGTTAAAAAAGGCCAGTAAGCGGTGTGGTGGGGGTGGAAAAGCTCTGGGGGAAAAGGCAGAGCTCCTGCCAGATCTTGTCAACACACTGCATTTAAAGACGTTAGCAAGATTCAGGGTGGAGAGAGAGACAGAGGAGGGAACAGAGCAGGATTGCTTGGCCAGAGAGGGGACAAACATAATGGATGAAGTTGGCGGCGTCACAGCATTTCCTCCAGAGGTGCCCAGCAGAGCGAGAATAGGAGCAGAGATGACAAAGAGGAGAAGAGAGCAACAGCTTAGGAACAGTGCAGGGTGTGAGAGGGGGCACAGGATGAACAGTGGAGAGTTAGGGGTGGTAACCATGGAGAAAATAGAGTTAGGGCAGAAAGGGAAGGGAGTCAGGCGTTGGCGAACATCAGAGGTTGGGACTTGAAAATCTTGCAGAAGTAAGGGGTGTGGGGGTAGGGAGTAAAGAATGAAAACTTAGAAAGAGAACGTGGTGATCAGATGCTGATGAGTGAATAGTTGTGAGCAGTAATGGTGCAATTTTGTACTGATTGTGCAACCACTGTATCCATGCAACATACATGCCAAGAAATCTATGCTACACTAACTCCTCTTCTTCCTCATTGGCATGCCCTCTGATTACTAAATCAGTGTAAGTCACAGTCATTTACCACTTACACCCATTTCCTGCTCATCTTCCACTGCACTGACAAAAGTTACACCCCGTTGTATGTTCCTGTACAACTTGGCCTACTGGACTTTTCTAAGTCTTAATACAAAATCCAAGCTCTCTAAATTTAGACACTGGAAACTGACTGGCATCGTTTGGCATTGCTGAAATTCCATTTTTGTGTTGGAGATATTTGCACTAGCCTTCAAGCAGAGGCAGACTGAAGGACACCAGTGACTCTAATTACATACATTATTTTTGCTAACAGCCTACCTGATAATCTCAGAAAAAGTCACAACAGAGCAATAACATGGTAGCATCTTCTTGGTATCCTGGTGCCAGATATTTTAGTTTTTCCTGGTGTTCAAGGTTTATTTAAAATACGCTTATATAAAATATGAAATCTTTAGCCAAATGCCTTGGTTTCGGGCATCTAGAATCAGTTACTGCCATCTCAAATCCAGCCAGTTTGGCACACTTACCTCTAACAATATAACCCTAGAAGTGCAGCATCCTATTTTCATTCATTAACTCCTTGAGAACTACAGTACGGACTTGGTAAGTTCGAAGTTTTAAATCCAAACTATTTTCGAGTTGTCCAGCTACACACAAAAAAGCTACTCTATTTTTTCAGTTTCTGAAGTTCACAATTTTGTCCTGCAAGAGTAATTCAGAAAAGCTGAATGGATTTTCTTCAAATTTGACAGTGAGGTACAGTATAAGAAGACATCAGCTCAATGGAGAATTATTTTAGTCCAAGTTAAAGTCGTTTTCACTATAAATGAAAATGAACTGGGATATCACTTATAGCACTCCAGTGATGTGGCAGTAACCATGTGATAAATGGTACTGCTTCACTGATATTCTGTCCACTGGGATTCCAAACCGCACAGCACCTTAAAAATGGCTACTATTAAAGAAATCAAGAAATAGTTCCCATTTCCCACCTCCAAACGTGGAGTCCCCGCTGCCTTCTCCACATAACTGAAGATGGACAATGATTCATCCTAGTCTGACTTCCACCAAGTAATTAGGGCCAGTAATGGGTGCTTTTTACCTGCAGAAAGCAAGGAATGTGCTTTTCCCAGAAGATGGACAAGCCAGCCCTTGCTTCCGAGCCTTGATGGAGTGGTGTACTTAAAAAATGATCTGCGACCTTTCCCATACCTAGTGCTGACATTTTAAATGTTTCTAAAAAGTCTTAATTATTTTTTCTCCTGTTGTATGCCTGATACGAAGAAAAAAGTCCCAATTTAAAAAAACACACATGGCCTGTGGAGAATCCTTGAAGGCTTGATGTGGGAGGAAGGATATAATGTTTTCAGGGCATGATGCAGTCATCCCGGACTCAGACTGATAATCTTTATACAACACCATTTCATGCTGTCTCTCAGATACCACAATGGGGCCATGTACCTACCGCCTTAGATACAATAAGGAAACCTTTCCTTGGTACCACCCTTCCTCTGTGCCTGGGAGGGTACTTTGGGTGATTAACAGGAGCTCTAGAGCAGGCCAAACCCCCCAAGAAACCTACATGAGGCGTAGCTTTTTAAGGCCCGAAATGACTGTTAGATCATTGAGTCCAGTCTGGCCGCATCCATAACACAGGCCATAGCTTTCCACCAAGTGATTCGTCCCTCAGGCCCATCACTTCTAGTTGCGCTACAGTATGTGTCAAAAATCAATCTCCATCGAATGACTTCACATAGAAGAGACTTCGCCATGTCCCTAGGTAAGGGCTCCACTGGGGAATTGCGCACTCCTAGAAATTAGGGGCAACCTTGTAAGATGGTAGGCTGGGCTTGCTACGCCAGACGAAGACATGTTAGAGGAAGGGGGGCAGAACCAGCTCCCTGCTAAAAGGGTAGGGAGGCAGCAGCTGAGATCTTTGTAAAGCGTAGAGGTAGGACATTAGAGAGGAGAGGTTTGTGATGGTGAAGGCTTGGGCTCAAGCTATTTTTTTCTGAGCTGTGATCATGCGGCTGTGCCTTAGTTAAAGGCTTTTGGCACCAAACGCGCGTGACGAGCTCGGTAGACGAGAGATGGGACAAAGCTATTTCGCTAACAGTTTTAAGTATCCAGAAATGCTGAATTTTCATAGTCAGTCAGCGGACAATAAAGCCAGGAAAGCAGTTTTACATCCCTGACGTGGCCAATACTAAACCATGGGATTTGCTGTGCACTGTCGTGCTACTGCCATACGTTTGTGGTATGGCGCAGGGCTCAGCGAGCACACGTGAAAGAGCACCTGTCTTAGGTGCAACAGGAAGGCAGCCATGCCTTAGAAAAAGCCTGTCCCTCTGTAAAAGGTAAGAGCTCAATGCAAGAGGTGACGGGCCAGCAGGGCAGTATTAGTCAAAGAATGTCAGAAGGAAGTGACCTCGTGGCAGTTATGGGAAGTCACACCATGGCCAACGTTTGGCTAAATAACCTGGCCAAATTCTTCCAACCTTGAGGTTTTAAATTACGCTCCTAAATCCATATTATGGTGGGCCTTTCAACAGTGCTGAGCATTAGCTTAACTCTGCTTGCACTGAAGTTAATGGCAGTAGATGTAGGTGCTTGTTGAAGGCTTCTGAAAATCCCACCCTTGGGCATGTCAATCACTGAAACAATTTTTCGTGCAGTTCTTATTGATCTGCAGGTGATCAGCTCTTTTGAAAAATGATGCCATGGCTATGTGGGAGCTCAAGGCCAGATATACATCCCTAACTTTAGGCACCCAAAAGTTGGAAAATTTTAGCCCTGCTTTTTTTAATGCTTGTCTGCAAATAGCTCCTCCATAGTTTAGCCACAAGACTGGTGCAGGATGGAGAGCATCAGTGCAAGCTTCCTCTACTGCCTTGCCAACATGCATGAGCATCTAGCTGAAAGGGTTGTGCAGCATTTATTCACTCCTTGACCTCATTTCTGAGCCTGTGACCATAGGTGCTGTTTGGGACTGGTTGTGGTTATGTGCATTTTTTTCTCTGCCCTTGGAGCTAGAAAAGAAAAAAATGGCAGAAGAGGGTATTTGCCACCTTTAAGCTATACCATTTTTTCTTCTCAGCTCAAAGGATGTGATGTTTCATCCCTCTTTGTGTTGAAGTTTCCCCTGCCGCCTATTTATCCAGGAAGGGTTTTTCTTTGAAAACGTTGAGCTAGGCAGCAGAGAGATGAATTCACATCCAGGGATAAAAACAACGAGAGTCCTGTAGCACTTTAAAGACTAACAAATTTAATTTCTGCAGGCATAAGCTTTCATGGGCTGTAACCCACTTCGTGAGATGCAATGAACAGAAATCAGATAGGGGTATATATATATATCCAAGAGTAAGGAACAACAATGGGGAGGGTAAGTGTAGGAAAGTCCATTCAGTTAGAGTAGCTAAGGCCTAGTCACAACCATTGATGAGAAGGTGGGAACAGTGACAATTACTTCTTGTAATGAGAGAACCATTCCAAGTCCAGGGATCAAGGTTTCTTCATGCCAGCTTTTGAACAGATGGTGGCAGTAGACAGCCTTCTGCACAAGCACTGAAAACGCCAGCACCAGGCGCCCCGCTTTTTGAAGTAAAACCTACCATGTTTCTCACAGATAAACTTTGACTTAAAACTTTGATTCAGTGCAGGGTTCCTTATCTAGTGGAGTTGTGGAATAGCAATGTAGTAGGGGCCTGGGGTTTACAAACGCTATTTCAGAATAAGATGGAACAATTACAGTTCATCAAAAATCTACTGGGACGAGGATGGATGATCCAGGTAACACAGGGGATTAGAATCCATGGGCAGCAGGGATTGCTGAGGAAAAAACAGATAGACTACTTGTGCAGTGGAATACCTAAAGTATTTTTAGGACTTTCTTCACCTATAAGCACCATAATGGCCATCTACACGTCTTAGGAAAAACTCTCCTTACTTTTTAAAAGATGAGACTCCCTAAGCCTCCCAAAATATGATCAATATTTTGTGCCCATTTTATAGATGGGTTATCTGAGGTAGGTGGACAATTAAGTAATTTGACCCAGGACTAGTCACTGCTATAAAGAGAAGATGAAAGTATCAGACTAATATCCCTGCATGCTATTTTTTACAACACATACAGGAACCAGATGTTGTCTAGTCTGTGAGAGAACCTGCTTTACAGGGTTGGAAGACTACAGTCAAGTCTGGTGAAGAACAGAAGGCTGTTCCGCTGCAAGCCTTCATTTAAAATCCTAGTATCCTTAAAGCTGCGTAGTCCTTGAGCAGTTCAAACGGTTATTTTTCATTCACCAGCTAAATTATTTTCCCTCCACTGAGAGCTATGAAAGCTGGAAGGGATGACCTTGGAAATTTATCTTAAGGAGCCATTTCACTTTTTTTTAACCTTGTTTTTCCATCAGAGTGGAGGACGAGGCTTTATCTTGCTTATTTTTCAGTGCTTTCAACACAGTAGAAATGTAGCAATACCTTGTTTCATTTGTTAGGAGAAGTTCCCACATGCTTCAGTTACTGCTTTGCTCCAGTATCTTAACTCTAAAACTACACAGCCAGTGGGGCAATCAGACTTACAGAGAAAATGGAAAAAAAAAATCTCTTGCACATCCACCTTTGTCTTTTTAACATAATGAACTTTAATAGCTAGATTAATGAAATGATAGATTAATGAAAACAGTCCTGGTCTGTCCAACATTTATTTAGACATGTACAGATGTGGAGAGACACCTTCCAGATATGGCAGTTTATCATATGCACTGTTACAAGCCAAGCAATTCTTTACATACTTAAACCTTTCATGGAATGCGAAAATCCAGTGTTTTATTCTGAAGAGTGTTCTTCCTTTTTCCCAAGATCACTGCCTTTCCAGCTCTTTGCCAGCATCAAGTTTAAAAATTACTTTCTAGCATTCCCACTTCTTAGTATATTTTTTCTTTATGACTTTCCTAAGAATACTTTAGTTAGGATGTGGACATGACAACTGAGCAGATTTGAGATGAGTTTTGAATAGTATAAGACAAGCAAAACCAGCCAGTGCAAATTCAGAAACAAAGACCAAGAAAAATAGTGACTTTCAGTCTTTGGGCCATGGAGCACTTGCTGAAAGTCCCAAGAGCTGACCCAGGAGGACACATGGTGCTGTCTCTGCTCCTTGTTTCTGGCTGTTAGTTGTAGAAGTCCCCATAAACATCCACAAAGCTACTTCATTATCCACTATCAAATCCCTCCACAAAACTCTCCCCTGACATGAAGCCTAGAAAAATCTTGCCAAAGATTAGGCTGTTGGGCAATACACTCAGCAGTAGTCACCTGTCTGTCTTGGTCACTGTCTCATACTTCAAGTGTAATCCCCTTAGGGTAGGGATTCTCATTTTGTTCTGTGTTTGGTCAGTGCCTAGCACAATGGGATCCTGGTCTATGATTAGAGCCCCTAGGTGCTCCGTAAGACATATAAGAACTTAAAACTACAGTGAATGCTTTCCTTCCATTACTTCTCCATGTACAAAATGGCAGTATTAGTTAGCATAGGGACAGGATGGGATTGTGCAAAGTGGGTTGGGTGGCTGTGAGTGTGAATGAGGAAAAGATTAAGATGGGGTCTACCCTATGAAAACGCTTTAATGCATTCAACCAAGTCATTCCACCTGCAACTAAAGAAGAGCACACACAAATAACCCTGTTAAATGGGCCAAAAGCCTGAGGTCCTTACTCAAGGCTCCATCATCCCTTTGCAGGAAAAACCAAGGTAAAATAATTCCCGTAATCCTCAGTAGGCGCAGCCATCACAGTAAGGAGCCTTCAAGCATGAATTTTGAATGCCCCATACACCAACATCAACTCCAGCAAGATAAGCATGGCTTTCAGGCGGATTTAGTTCATAAATGGTTGGGGGGGAGGGGAGGGAACTAAGTGGTCTTTTAATGCCTGAGTAAATAATGGACTACCACCTCCTCACTATTCAGCCAAATCACAGTTTTCAGTGGGCTGCTGAGTTTTGGTCTTTTCCAGCAACGTACTGTAATAATGTACAGTTATTTGTAATGAGCGTGCTGCAGTTGTAACCATGTCAATCGCAATAATTGAGGGGCCTTATCTTAGATAACTCTTTTGTGTCTGCTACACCGCATCACTATCTGTTACAGGAGTTACAAGACTGGTTAGGGATGTTGTAAAATATCAAACCCTCATCTTAATGCCAAGGCGTTAATTTTAGGTTGAATAAATATTTACAGAGTCCTATATAAAATGTATTGCTGCCTTCTAACAGCAAGAGAAACTAGAAAAGAATCATAGAAACAGGCAGCAAAACCACACTTGCAGCGGAGAGAACATTGCATGTATAATCTTCCTTTGTGCATGCAATCGATATATTTTGAGAGACGGGATTCAAACCACCTCTTGATTTTAGCTGGATCCCAACTTCTGTAGTTTCCTGTCCATGTTTTGCTTTGAAGTTACTGTTCACTTGATTAAGTTACTTCGAAATTGCAAGCCAATTATTCAGTGCTGGCAGCAGAACAATAGACTTCTGTGTAACAGCATTACTGTGTAACCGTCATGAAATCTGAAGTACATTAATTTGTAATTGAGGTCTATGTCCGTTGATATTAAAAACATTTGACTTAAATACTTCAGTTTTTGCTTGGACACAGGACACAAGTATTGGGCAGCGTGTACTGGGAGAACAACGAGCCAGATTCAGACGTGATGATCACCGACCTTTTCAATAGAAGCCCATGGGAGCACTGGTGCTCAAATTGAGCCCCACCAGAATACATAGCAAATTGCAAGTCTTTTGAATTTAGAAGCTCCCTGTGGGAACCACAGCCACAACCAAATCCACGTCCAGTCTCCTGAAACTCAAAGGCCAGAATCTGATTTAATTTCTGTATGCAGTCTGTCTGTAGGTTTTTAACTGCATTTTTAAGCATGATCCAGATTTCATTATATATTTATAAATAACATGAAGCACGAGTATAAATCCAAAAGATTCTTATAAAGCGCACTTGGCGTACCAGTTCTGAACCTCATTTAATCAAGGCAGACATTAAATTGAAAGGAAACATTTCTACTCTACAGATCTCACCATTAAAGCCTTGGAAAGAAAAGATATACAAGTAGTGACTGATCATACAAGATGCTCCTAGGGGTCTCCCTTCCCTTTCAAATTAAAGGGTGTTTGTGTAGAAATTTTGTGAATGATACAAGCTGCAAAATGCTGTATACAGCTATAGACTGTCACAAATATTTCAAAATTGTTATTTTTAAAAAAACCCGGACCCATTTCAGTTAATATATTCATTGCTTTTGATAAGCAGATGTTGCAAGGTTATATTCCTTTAATAAAAAAAACTTTACAGCAGAAGATAGATGAAAGGCCGAGTTCTGCAAAATGCTGGATAATACAGCAAACTATAATGTCTACACACATTTTTGTTGAAACAGGAGTGTATACACAATGTCAAGCAAAATGGACAATTACAACACTGAGCAAACTTTCTTTTATTATTATTTTAGATAAGAACATCCAGTTGAAAATAAACAATTCAAAATATATTCTGTTACACTGCTTGGATCTCATGCTATAATACAATGTAAAACTCTAGTACTATGACATTCTACCGTTTCATGTGCATGTATGTGCACACAAACTTGGTACATATATTTATACCACAGCCATGGAGTGTGAAAAAGAGGCTAAAACTTCTTTGCTCCACATGGACGTTGTAGCAAACAAACAATTTAAAATCTTTATTTTATTTAGACCAATTATTTGGACAATGCAGTAATATAATTTCAGACCAAATTACTTCAGTGAAGACCCGCTCAATCAATCCAGAAGTCAACTTGTTAAAACCACCCCCTCAAGTGGCGCAGCGAAGACATTGCGCACAACGGAAGTTAAGTCGTCGATGGGAGTTACGCAAGGTACTCTGCATAGCTTGCATAACTCCCATCGACTGCCATCGAATTTTAAGATGAGTGTAGACCAGGTCCTAGATATAAAGCGCACGCGTGTGTGTGTATTGTCCATCAAAACACATATGTTCACAAAGGATATGTAAAGTAAATCACACAATATAACCCTTATTGTTAAATGTTTTATAATAGCAGAATAAAAACAATCCTCATAAATGAACAAACTTCTACATTACCATTGTGTTGCAGTTATTTAATGTCTGCTTGAAAATCTGAGAACTACAAAATATGATTTTGCAGTATTTCTGCTAAAACCTGAGAAGTATTAAACTAGCAATAAGCAAGGCATTTTCAAATAAGAAATCTGTAAAAAATACACATTTTTTTTTTACTAGAAGCTTTCATATAAAAAGGCAATAAGAAATATCATAAAACCTACCCTTTTAGGACTACATCTTCCCTAGTAAACAGTTCTTTATTCTCACTTGTACTATTACATACAGTACATTCGGTTTCCTACACAGAAAATGTACATTCTTGTCCCTGATGTATATTTTATTGGCAGTGACAGCAAGCTGTTTTACTATCAACGCTCACTTTTGTAACTTATATAAACAGCACCAAGTTTTATGCAAAACAAGACTATTAGTATGTAGAACAAATTCTCTGTGACAAGTGAAATATTTAAATTAAAGAAGTAAAAAAACAAGACAAACATCAGAACCAAAATGCATATTTCCAGAAACCATACCAGAATAAATGGCTCAGAACTAAGTAATGAGTAACTGGGAGTTTTGCATAGTACAGGGAACTCTCCTGTATGAATCCACCCATCCATTGATTGTTCCTTACCCCCCAGGAATGGAAAGCAAAGTGGACAGGTGCTAATGAATACAGAAGTATACAAAATGTTTACTGGTAAAAAAAATTGAACTGTACAATTTCTCATTACCTCTGTCACAGTGCAAAGTACCTTTTAAACACATTTTTAAAAAAACTGAAAACATATGTACAGTATATATGTATGCACACCACACACACATATAGAAGCATGAATACAAATATCCATGCCAAGCTCAGCAAAAAGACAGAAAGTTTAAAATGTGGATATTCTGTTCCATAGAAATCTGGAAGTCTGTTCACCCCAGAACAGCTGGCTGTTTTAAAACGGCCAAGAAAATGCCCCCTCCATGAAACAGAAATATTGCCTGCATAAATTGACAATATACTGTACATCTGTCCTCATAATTTACCAGAGAACTGATAAACACACTTTATAAAAGCTTATATTTGTATTAAAAACACACAAATGAAACAATTCATATGGCTATTCCCTTTATGGAAATCTGTATGGCATAATTTAGATGAATATTACTTTCCTGGAACACCAGATAAAGAACATTCACTGACGAGATGAAGTCGACTGCTGCGTCTTTAAAATTTTCTTATAATGTAAAATTTCACAGCCACCCCTGTAAAAGTTATCAAACACCTGATGCTGTTTTTCTCCTTTGGGATTCAGCTGTTTTGGTTCTGAATGTGAATGTGTCAGTTGAAGTCTGTAGCAGAGAATGCATTTCTCAGCACTGTGTGAAGCGTAGTACTCATGAAAGCACCGCATTTTTCTTAAACACAGCACCGATTGCCTTTTTGTGACCCTGTCTAGAACAGTTATTAGAGTACTAGAATGTAACAGTCCTTTTCACTTGGTAGTAATTATTTTATCACGTTTTGAGAGGAAACTTCTGCAGACTGGATACTGTTTATGATGGCATAATATTCTTAAATAAAGAAAATGTCTGTGAACCTGAGAGCTAAGTCTGATATGAACACGTACGTTAGTGTCTCTCCACTGGCTAGTACTTTCCTTGTTTAAGTCTCTCAATATGGTAGCATAGCTTTAATGCTGGCCCCAACTTCAGTCCCATATATTTCATTACCATATCGCTCCTTAGTAACAGTAGTGCTTTTCCATCAATTTCCTACAGAAGGAATAAATACAACATACACCGCTTTAACAGGTTACATGGTAAAACCAAAAAGTACTTTGTATTAGTTTATACGACAGGAAACTTTATGTAGACTACACAAAACAGTAATTTACTATAATTTAATATCGCTGATGACTATTAATACAAAACTGATTTTTATTTAGATATTTTAGAGTTTTCTAAGGCACCCTTTGGTAGATATTGGAGATAATGTACAAGCCAATAACAACAGGAATTGGACAAAAACAGGTAACCAAACCAAAGGTAATCGGGTCAAGAGAAAAATCCAGAAAGGAAGGGCTGCTGAAGAAGGGAGGCCTCTCTAGTCAAAGATGAAATGACCCAAACACTGAGGCCTTGCACTGAACCTTGAAAACAGCTATAGAGGGACTCTGGAATGCACACAAACACACACACAGAGGAAAGGAGTTACACATCATCTAGGTCTGTGACACAAGACAGATCTGTGTCCAGCCTAAACCAGATGGAATGTTAGGATCAAGAGCAAGGAAAACTGAACAAATTTTCGCTGCCTTGAAGAGAAGCTGTTGGAGTTGGACAGGCCTGGAGTATTTAAAGCTGTACATATTACTGGCAATTCAGCAAATATTGCCCTAAAATTGCATAGTGAAACTATTCTCTCTCTCCTTTTTTTAAACATAAAAGGCTGAAAAATACTATGAAATTTGTCCCTATTCAAAAAATGTACAGAAAAACAAAGAAAGGGAGTGTCTTTCTTTCTTTCTTTCTTTCAGTTTTTTGAAGTTTCCTTTGTACCTAGCTTACTCCAAACTTTAAGGAATTATTATTATGAACTGGTGCAGAGTGAATGCGCATTTTGCCCAGGTGTAAATACTCAAGACAGTAGAGAATCTGGCCTGGGGCCCACAATAAAAAAAGCCAGCCACTTGTTGGTGGGGACCTAGGCAGCCCATCAGATAACCATGCAATGAAAGGAGAAAGGGCAGAATGAAAGGAGTATACGGGGACCAATATGCAGTTAGAGCTCCTAACTGTTGACCTTCCTAAATACATCATATAGCTAGTTCTTGTGAAGATTTGCACAGTCTTGACTAGCTTAGATCAAGTAAATGCTTTTCATTTTTGTTTTTAACCTTTCTTCTCTCTAATAAAACTGTGTTGTTTAAATGCAACTCAGCTTTGCATCTGACTGTTAATATTAAGAATCAACTATCCTGGGATATAAGAAAAGCTCTTATAGGGGGCATAGGTGGTGTCTAAGTGGCCCATAGATACCCAAAGCCCATGAATGAAGATCTCTCTGAAAGAGGAGATTACTTACCTGTAACTCTAGGCTCTTAGAGATGTGTGGTCCCTATCTGTATTCCACTCTGGGTTACACACATGCACCATGTGCCCGGAGCTGGAGAATTTGAAAGTAGTGTCCCTTGGCCCCATGCACGCACCTTGGCTCACCTCATGCCTCCAACTGAGGGATAAAGAGTGGGACATCTCCAGTTCCTTCTGTACGGCAAATCAGATAAGATCTGAATGAGAGAGGAAGGAGGATGGGTAGTGGAATACAGATAGGGACCAGGCATCTCAAAGAACCTCCAGTTTCAGAGGAGTAACCCCCTCTTCTTCTTCGAGTTATAGTCCCTAGTGTATTCCACTGTGGGTGACTGTCCAGCAGCACCTAAGTAGGAAGAGGGAGAGAGGAGTAGAGGGAGGGCTGAGCAGAGTACCACCACCCTAAAGAAGGCAGCAGCAGACGTGCCCTGCACCAAAACGAGAGGACTATCCAGAGTCGCTGGGAGAAGGCGGCCTTTTTGTTGTGCACTTCCATTTATCTAGGTAACATTTTCTAGTAGAGTCCTTTTCACCATTGGAGAGGATGATGTGTACGGCTGTGGAGAATACGCATTCTAAGGATGAGGCACATCTAGATATCAAGCCCTAAGGGGGAGCAGACACAGAGCAGGGCGCTGGATCCCGACACTCCACGGGGTCAGGAGCTCAGGGAATGCTGGGAAGATGATGGGTAGTGGGGATAACATGCACAGGAGGTCAGGAAAACAGAACTGCCTGGGCCAGAAGGGGCAATCAGGATTGCGCAGTACTGAACGGTGGAGCTCCCACTTATGGTGGACTACAAAATGCCTGCTGAGGAAATCTGTGAGCACATTTTGCTTCTCCATAAGGTAGGCTGCTGCTAAGATGATTTGACTGTTGATGCACCAGTTCTAGAGGCGGACTGTTTTTGCACACACAGAGGCAGATCTCTTTCCCCTTTGCCTGTTGATGTAGAAGTCAGTTGTGACGTTGTCTAACATTACAAGGACATGGTGAGCACAGATGAACAGAAGAAAGGACCTGCATGCCTTCCATGCTGCTCGTAACACCAAGATATTAATGTGCATCTTGGCCTCTTGAGATGTCCAGGCACCTTGCACTGTATGGTTGTTCCTATTGGCTCTCAAATATAACAGGGATGTGGTCTGTAATGGTGGTCCTGTCCAGGGAGGAAGCGAGAAAACCTCAGAGAGGAGGGGACAAAGGTGACGCCCATGCATACCTGATGAGAATTTGTCCACCACAGAAGGGAAGACAACTCTGGCCAGAATTGTCATCATGATGTTCATGGAATGATGGCTTGGGGAGTATACTGACTGTAGCCAAGTCTGAAGGCTTTGGAAACCTGGATGGTTGAACTGGAGGAGCTAAGGGAGATAGAGAGGTACATACATGAGACTTTCTGGGACACAGCAGAACGATCCCACCCCTGGTATGACAGCATCTGTACTCTTGAGTAGGATGAAAGTCTCAGGGAAGAAGAACATCAAACTGGAGTGGAAGGAAACGATCCCATAATTGGGACCCTCCTTCAGATGATGTCATGTTATCCTCTCGCACTGAGGAAACCTTTCCAGGGGAAGGAAGTCCAGTTATTGGGAAGAGACAGGTAATGGGGGACTCAATCATTAGAAACATCAAATGGGTTTGTGATGACTGGGAGAACTGCATGGTGATTTGCCTGCCAGGTGTGAAGGATGCGGATCTCTTGAGACATCTAGACAGAGTGTAGTGCTGGAGAGGAGTCAATGGTTGTGGTACATGTGGTACCAGTGACACAGGAGAGGAGAAAGCTTCTGGAGGCCAAATTTAGGCTGCTAGGTAAGAGATTGAAGTCCAGGACCTCCATGGTAGCATTCTCTGAAATGCTTCCAATTCCATGTGCAGGGCCAGTTAGACAGGCAGAACTGCAGGGTCTCAATGCATGGATGAGATGATGGTGTAGGGAGCAGGGGTTTAGATTTATTAGGAACTGGGAAACTTTTTGGGAAATGGGAGCCTATACAGGAAGGATGGGCTCCACCTAAGCCAAAATGGAACCAGATTGCTGCCATGTAAAATTAAAAAGGTCGTAGAGTAGTTTTTAAACTAAGGGCTGGGGGAAAGCTGACAGGTACAGAGGAGCATGTGGTTCAGACAGAAACATCCATTGGGGAGGATCTATTAATGGAGATTCTCTACATCCTAATAAGGAAGAGAGGATGGAAGAGGATAAAATATGGGTAGGATATGACGAGAAACAACAAATGAAAAAGAGTCCCATTCAATTAAATCACATAATAGCAAACAGCTAAAAAGTGACAATTTTAGTAAGCACTTAAATACAAATGCTAGAAGTCTAAATACTAGGATGGGTGAACTTGAATGCCTCATATTAAATGAGAATATTGATATAATAAGCAACACAGAACTTGGTGGAATGAGCATACTCAATGGGACACTAACACAAGGGTACAAAACATATCGTAAGGACAGAATAGGTTGTACTGGTGAGGGAGTGGCACTGTATGTTAAAGAAAACAGTCAAATGAAATAAAAATCTTAACTGAATAAAATTGTGCCACAGAATCTATACAGATAGTAATTCCATGCTCCAATAAA
Source organism: Mesoclemmys tuberculata (assembly GCA_007922155.1). Taxonomy (NCBI): domain Eukaryota; kingdom Metazoa; phylum Chordata; order Testudines; family Chelidae; genus Mesoclemmys; species Mesoclemmys tuberculata. Next base: position 55,512,389 of record ML675610.1, on the reverse strand, counting down.
AAGATTGAGCTTGGTAAGTTTATGGAGGGGATGGTACGATGGGACAGCCTAATTTGGCAATTAAGTGATCTTTGACAACTAGTGGTAAATATGCTCAATGGCCTGTGATGGGATTTTAGGTGGGGTGGGTTCTGAGGTACTACAGACAATTCTTTCCGGGTGTCTGGCTGGTGAGCCTTGCCCACATGCTCAGAGTTTAGCTGATGGCCATATTTGGGGTTGGGAAGGAATTTTTCCCCAGGGCAGATTGGCAAAGGCTCTAAGGGATTTTCACCTTCCTCTGCAGCATGGGGCATGGGTCACTTGTTGGTGGATTCTCTAGTGGAGTGTCTGTATCTTGAAGTCTTTAAACTATTATTTGAGGACTTCAATAACTCAGTCATAGGCTAGGGGTCTATTACAGGAGTGAATGGGTGAGGTTCTGTGGCCTGCGTTGTGCAGGAGGTCAGACTAGATGATCGTAATGGTTCCTTCTGATCTTAAAATCTACAAGTCTACAATACAGGAGTAGGGATATACAGTGACTGTGAAATAGTCAGGGAGATTATGGAGAAATGAGGAAGAAAATTAGAGATTAGGAAGAAAACTCAATAATAATGGAGGGATTTCAACTATCCCCATATTGACTAGGTACATGTCATCTCAGGGTGGGATGCAGAGTTAAAGTTCCTTGACACCTTAAATCACTGCTTCTTGGAGCAGCTAGTCCTGGAACCCACACGGAGAGAAGCAATTCCTGATTTAGTCCTAAATGGAGCACAGGACCTGATCCAAGAGGTACATATGGCTGAACCGCTGGGTAATAGTTACCATAACGTAATAAAAATTAACATCCCTCTGTGGGGGAAAACACCACAGCAATCCACAACGGTCGCATTTCATTTCAGAAAGGGGTACTACACAAAAACGATCAAGTGAAATCCCTGCAAGCTGCATGGAAACATTTTAAAGACACCATAACAGAGGCTCAATCTAAATGTAAACCCCAAATTAAAAAACAGAGCAAGAGGACCAAAAAGGTGCCTCCGCAGCTAAACAACAAAGTAAAAGAAGCAGTTAGAGGCAAAATGGCCTTCTTTAAAAAAGTGGAAGTTAAATCCTATTGAGGAAAACAGAAAGGAACAAATTCTGGCAAGTGAAGTGTAAAAATAAAATTAGGAAGTCCAAAAGAGGTCCTGAAGAACAGCTAGCCAAAGACTCAAAAAAGTAACAGCAAAAAATTGTTTAAGTACATCAGACGCAGGAAGGTGGCTAAACAACCAGTGTGGCCACCGGAGGATCGAGATGCTAAAGGAGCACTCAAGGAAGATTAGGCTATTGCGGAGAAACTAAATGAATTCTTTGCATCGTTCTTCATGGCTGAGGCTGTGAGGGAGATTCCCAAACCTGAGCCAAATATGAGGAACTATCCCAGATTGAGCTGTCAATAGAGGAAGATTTGGAACAAATGGATAAATTAAAGAGTACTAGACACCAGGACCAGATGGTATCCACCCAAGAGTTTTGAAGGAACTCAAATGTGAAATTGCAGGACTACTAACTGTGGGATGTAACCTATTCTTTAAATCAGCTTCTGTACCAGATGACAGCTAATGTAACACCAAATTGTAAAAACGGCTCCAGAGGTGATCCTGGCAATTACAGGCCAGTAAGCCTAATTTCATTATTAAGCAAATTGGTTGAAACTATAGTAAAGAACAGAATTATCAGACACATATATTAATATGATTTGCTAGGGGAAGAGTCAACATGTTTTTTGTAAAAGGAAATCATTGCCTCACTAATCTACTAAAATTCTGTGAGACAGTCAACAAGCATGTGGACAAGGGTGATCCAGTAGATATAGTGTACTTAGATTTTCAGAAAGCCTTTGACAAAAAGCCCTCACCAAAAGCTCTTAAGCAAAGTATGTGTTTATGGGATAAGAGGGAAGGTCCTCTCCTGGATCAGTGACTGGTTAAAAAATAGGAAACAAAGGGTAGGAATAAATGGTCAGTTTTCAGAATGGAAAGAGGTAAACAGTGGTGTTCCCCAGGGTCTTTACCGGGACCAGTACTGTTCAACATATTCATAAATGATCTGGAAAAAGGGGTAAACAGTGAGGTGGCAAAATCTGCAGATGATACAAAACGACTCAAGACAGTTAAGTCCAAAGCAGAGTGCAAAGAGTTACAAAGGGATCTCACAAAACTGGCTGACTGGACAACAAAATGGCAGATGAAATTCAATGGTGATAAATGCAAAGTAATGCACATTGGAAAACATAATCCCAACTACACATATAAAACGAGGGGGTCTAAATTAGCTGTTACCACTCAAGAAAGAGATCTTGGAGTCATTGTGGATAGTTCTCTGTGCAGCAGCAGTCAAAAAAGCAAACAGAATATTGAGAATCATTAGGAAAGGGATATATAATAAGACAAAAACAGATTGCCTTTTTATAAATCCATGGTACACCACATCTTGAATACTGCTTGCATTGCTGGTCACCCCATCTTAAAAAAAGGTATATTGGAATTGGAAAAGGTACAGAAAAGGACAACTAAAATGATTGGGGCATGGAAAACATTCCAGATGAGGAAAGATTAATAAGACTGGGAGTTTTCAGCTTGGAAAAGAGATGACTAAGGGGGAGTATGATAGAGGTCTATAAAATCATGACTAGAGTGGAGAAAGTAAATAAGGAAGTGTTATTTATTCCTTCTCATAACACAAAAACTAGGGGTCACCAAATGAAATTAATTGGCAGAAGGTTTAAAATGAAGAAAAGGAATTATTTCTATACACAATGCACAGTCAACCTGGGGAACTCCTTGCCAGAGGATATTGTGAAGGCCAAGACTATAACGGGGTTAAAAAAAGAACTAAGTAAGTTCATGGAGGATAGATCCATCAATGGCTGTTAGCCAGGATAGGTAGGGATTGCTGTCTACTAGAGGCTGGGAATGGTCAACAGGATGGATCACTTGATGATTACCTGTTCTATTCATTCCCTCTTAAGCATCTGACATTGGCCACTGTCGGAAGACAGGATACTGAGCTAGACTGACCATTGGTCTGACCTGGTATGGCCATTCTTATCTCCCTGGAAACAGAGTCCCAATAGAGGAAGGGATTCCGGATCCAGGAGAGTGAAACTGTCCTGTGGTGTATCAACAGATTCAGATCTCCCTGTGTGAGAGGGATTCTGCTTGTCTGGGCTGCCAGAGCCAGCGAGGAGAGTGATATCCAAAGTTGGCAGTGATCAGACTTAGCTGGTGCTGACAAATCCAGGGGTTTATTAGGTGCCAGGGATGATGGTACCAATGGAACATGATCCGGTACTAATGGAGCCCAGTGCTTATGGGCTTTTTTATTGTACTTCTGGGACTACGTCCTCATGGGCCGAGCTGGTAAGCTTCCTTACAGCCAAGTTAGGCTTCTCTGAAGAGGACTTTGGGATGACTTAGTTTCATGCTTATATATGAGTGCTTCCTGACAAGGGGGTAGATTCTCCTGCACCAGAGTCAGTCTTCACAGTTAGAGATGCACTCCTTGCTGAGTCAGGACAATATATGGAGTTGTTCCCTGGCCTGGGTCTAATTGGGGTCTCATGACCTTCTCCATGAGATATTTGTGGAGTGAAATTCCTGCCCCTCTTGGGTATGGCTCAAGAACGACTAGCAAATACTGTATCTCACCATAATGTTAGCTTCCCCAAGGCAGTACAGGCAGTGCTAGTGGTCTTCACTGATCGAGAAGGATCGTGGGCAGAAAGCACATAGTTTGAAACCCAGAGTCCTGGGCATAGTCCAGTACCTGAACAGGGTACAGGGGAGGAGGGTCCCCTCAGGAGACTAATCTAATGCTAAACAGCAAAAGCTACTAAAACTATTAAATTATTTACACACTAGATGATTCTTATTTTGTAGGATGAAGCCAAAGCTGCAGACACAAAAGGTTCCAGCCCGGATCAATTGGCAGTGAGAAGGAACTGGTGAGGCAATTGGTCCACCCTGCTCTTTATGTCCTCAGTCAAAGACATGAGGTGAGCTAGTGTGCATGTGTGGACCAGTGGACATTAATTTCAAATTCTCCAGCTCCGGGTGCATGTGTAACCAATGGTGGAATAGAATAGGGACCATGACTCCAAGGAGAAGCTATAGTTACTATCCCTAGAAATACCATGGATGGAGGTCCTTGTGGCCGTCAGAATATGGGGCGCCAGGGAACACTGCACTCACTGTACAGCTAGTTAGGCCTGGTCTACATTTAAAAGTTAGGCTGATATAGCTACGGCAATCAGGAGTATGAACAATTCACACCCTTGACCTCCATAGCTATGCAGACTTAACCCCTGGTGTAGCCCCAGCTAGACTGACAGAAGCATGTTTCCATCAAGCTTGCTACCATTGCTTGGGGCGGTGGAGTTCCTACAGCAATGGAGAAACCCTTTCAGTCACTGTCGGAGGTGTCTACGCTACTGCACTACAGCAGCATAGCTATGGCAACATAGCCATGTCACCGTAGTGCATGAAGTGTAAACACGGTTTAAGCAACGGTTGTTTAGAGCAGTCTAACAAGGCCACTGTGCAGAGCAAGTAAATTGGAGGTAGGAGTCCCCAGGCTTAGCAAAGCTGGAAGACACTTTCTAGAGAATGAAAACTCCTCTCTCATGAACTTGCATGTTGTGGCATCTGCTCCACCTTTCACTTCAAATGCAACAACAGCAGGGAAACTAACAAAGATTCCCTGTAAAGGTTAGTAATGTGCTCAAGTCTAATAGAATAGAAATACAGAAAAGTATCATACATGTCTCCTGAAGAGTTCTGCATGGGGTGCTAATGCCTGAGGATCAGCTTCTTTCACAAATTGCATTACTTCATCTATTGACCAGGTAGAAGGATCTTTATTTGGTACTCGTGAAGGTTCCCGTTTTAGTGCACTGAGATCAGGTCCAGTTGTGGAACTTGCAGCTTAAATGTAAAACATTGGCAAAGGGAGAAATGTTGTAAGTGTCAATATAATAAAAACACATGCTTGCAGACTCAAGTGAAAGGAAAAATACATTTAATTAAAAATAAGACATTGTTAGTGTCCTGTATTAACATCAGTCCTCTCTCTTTTACCAGTGGATCAACTTGGCTAAGATCACTCAAAATTCTTTTACATTTATGAAAATATTTGATTTTCCTTCTAAAAAGTCACTAAAATGTTCTATTTGTGTCACAGCATGAATTTGTTTTCAGATGACTTCTGTAACTGCTGATACACACGATAGTATAAATATTAGCCCTATGTATCATCAAGGAGTGATTAGTTTAACACTCATTTGGTTCCTAGCTCACAAGACGCCAAAAGCTGGGATTGCAGTGGAGAAATGCAGTGCTTCCTGGGGGAAGGGAACCCCTCACAGCAAATTTTAGTGACCCTTTGGCCAACTTGGCAGCAGTTCTTTGGAAGCTGAAGAAGGAGCAATAACCAGTGCATCCCAGCCAGGCATGCTGCAGGGTCTTTGATAACTAGCAGAGTAAAAAATAGTATGCAGGATTGGTCTGTCTTGTACAATATTAGTGTTAACAAGCTTATATTCTGTATTCTGAAATTGTGTTAGCTGGTCTGACATGTTTGACAACAGTGTAAAGTCTGATTCCTTATGTGAAGTCTTGGACATCAAAGCACTTTGCTTCATAATTCATAACCCACTGACTTGGCATACCGCAAAAAGCAGTTAGCAAGGCATACATTTTTAAAAGGTTAAATGTATACCATACCTTCAATCCTCCTCTGCATTCGATTCCTGTTGACTTCATAGTAACTGCTGTTCCCACCAGAGCTCGATGACAGCCTGTGTAGGATCGGGGTTGAGTTTGAAGCAGCAGTCACTGGCTGAAGGGAATTCCTATAATATGCTGCACTCCCTAAGGTACGATATTCAGTGGAATTTCGATGGGTTGGGCTTGAAGGATTTATTGAATTGAGTGCAGAATCCATGGAGTCCTCAGAAAACCGGTGTTCTTTGGGGGTGCCATTTTCTTCAGTTGGCAATGTTTCTGCTACATAACATGAGTAACACAAACACTGATCTGTTCAACATGTTGGGTTTTTGTAACCTTGTTATTTAATTCCATGCCACTTATTTTTAACACTAACTACAATTTTCAAGCCTGTCAACAAGCCCTTCATGAAGCAAACACTAATACAACTAGCACCATTCTCCTTTAAGTTAAAGTAGTCAGTAGGGAGTTCCAAAAATACATTTAAAGATACAGCTGTGAAACAAAAAAACAAAACGACAACAAAAAAGATTATTATAGAGTCTGATGACAGCTTAGGGTTATTTTGGATACTATAAAAATATATGAATTTTCATTTCACATTTCACAGTCATTTCATTCTATGCAAAACAAAACTATATTACCAACAAGGGGCGAGCACTGATTCTCTACATTATTTGAAAGTACTATCAATACATTTGCAGTTGTGGGCATGGACATAACCACCAAGGAAGCATATCCAAGTTTAAACTTTTTTTCTAAAGCACAACCAGTAAGCCTGTGTTATGTCTATTAATTTGCCAAGTCTAAGCAATACAGAAAACCATCAGCTTCTAACTGGAAACAAGGTACAATTAGGTATCTATAAGATCATACTATCTTCAGATATAGTGTCCATCTTTACAAAGCAAACAGATCGTGCACAGTTGCCACAATTATTTCCTGTAAGAAGGAAAAAACCCTGGTATCTCAGATACTGCTGTGCTAATTACAGGAAATACTGACTGCTGTACTCCGCTTACACACAGGCAACTCTTCTCTGGATACAAAAATATAAATGAAATGAACCAATTAAATAACAACTCTTTGATAAAACTTGAAGAGGGAAGTGTTTATCAGCTAATCTCTATTCTTTAAAATGCATTCTCACCTCCCTCTTGGATGCTTCACATGGCTGACACCAGAGCCTACCAATACCGCTTCTGAGTACTATACAGCAACAGAACATACTCTTTCCACCTGCCTGTAGGGTCTGAATGTTCGATCTATTTAGATGTTTTGAAATGATGACTGTTAAAGAGTCCATCTTTAATGTATCCTGATTGAAGTATGGCTTGGACTGGTCAATATGCTATTTCAGGAAAAAAGTTAGTAGGCAAGAAAATTGTTTGTTTATTTTTAGCAATAAATCTGTCTCTCTGCTCACATTAGACAAACATCTAGCACTAAGAAATAAAACTGAAAGGGAGTGATGAATAAAATTAAGAAAATCTTTTCCCTTCAAAGAAAACTAAGTTGAGATCACAGCATAGAGACCTGCCAAAAGCAGCATCTATAGGAGAAAATCTATTTTACACTTGCTCATGAAAGTGCAAATGCTAAACCCCCTGCAAATCTTTTAAGTATATGTGTACACATGAAGTAATCTTTACTCTTTTGGAAAAGGCGTATTTCTCAGAAGTTATCAAAAACACATGCTCTTTACTCTTCTAGCAATTGTAGCTTTCATTTATTTCCTGCACCACAACAGCATCTGGAATTAAAATGAAGGTAAAAGAACCAAAGTTTTCCTGAAAAGTTGTGATCCTTCTCGCATGTGGCTTTAGAGGTCTGCCATATACCAGATGTTCTCTTTTTTGAAACCTGATTTAGAAGTATTCTTGAGATCTGGAAGAACTGGGTTTATTTTAGCAGTGATTATTTTAGCATAATCCTGAAGGAAAATAAAAATAGATTCTCTATAGTTTAAGCAATTAAGAAATCCTTCTTGCTGACATAACCCAATTGCTCAATGAAGAAAGAAGGCTTACAAGGACTGAGTATTTGGTTACCTCTGATTAGAAGAACACTTTTCTGTCACAAATATTGAGTAAGGCTGATTCAGGCCTTAAAAGCTCAGACCTTCCAGAACTGGACTAAAAGGCAAACTATCACCGTGCAAGAGATTTAAAAGTCTGCTAGATATGTACCTATATCAAAAGGTGAAAACATCCTCATCTTGGCTATTGAGGCCTGCACATAATATATTCCCACCCCTTTAAATTCTCCAGTTTAAAATATTACTGAATTGAAAACCAATAGTAACCACACCAATAGTAACCTTCGCAAAAATTAAGAGTCTTCAAGATGTGTAGTCAATGATTAGCAATAAAGATAAAATAAAATTAGAGTGTTATTAAAAACAGGATAAATTAAAGAATGACACAGAATTGCTGGAAACTTCAGCCTGGAAAGCAAAAACAAAGGGGAATCTTAAATGCATATATAAATGCTGAATGGAAGAGTTTGAGAATCAACTGTAGATTTAGATCTCAGGACTTCTGGTTTGTAGAATAAATTAACAAGAGGGGACATACTGCAATAGGGATTAATGACTAGAGCTCTTTGGGTTTAACCAGCATACAATTTCCAGTGCCTTAGAACCAGTCCCTTTTATTGCAAGGAAGCAAAGGATCCTGTTAGGGGGGAAAAAAAGGATTTTTTTTACCTGAGACACTAGGATTTTGAAAGCAGAAAGACTTTCAGTGTGGGTAATGTTAAATGACACTCATATTTTACTTATCTAGATTATTCAGCTTTATCTTTGAAGTCAGAGACCTTGGAGATAAGGAAATCTTAGTCTCCACCATTAAGACATCTTTATGAAATTCTCTCACAGATGAGTTTTTTCTTTTCAAGGCATTAGGGGTTTGAACCTATCCTGAAATAGACCCTGAATTAATATTTGGAGGGTAGGAAGATTCATAGAGCCAGAAATTAAGGCCTGAAATGCCACCAGATCATCAAGTTTGACCTCCTGTACATCACAGGCTACGACCACCACACAAGAGCCACACACTAAACCCAACCACCAAAATTAGTCCGAAGTATTACACCCTAAAGGACACTAAACTATTCTGTGCCAAAGGGAGAGATTAGGAGGAATAAAGTGCACCAAGGCCTGAGGCCCCTGCAATGGCAGGGAATGGATTAAGAGAGAAATACTCAGATGATCCTAGCATGCTGCACAGGAAGGCAAAAAACCCTCCAAGGCCACTGCCAATCTGACCTGGGGATTCATTCCTGATCCCACATATGACAAAAGTTAGTCAATCAAGCACTTGAGAGAGACAATGCTCCCTACCATCCCAGTGCACATGGGCCTTATAATTTCATGGACTTTATACTGTCATCAGGAAAAAAGGCTCATCAGCTTCCACATGTGCTGTCTTTGTCAAATTTTTGGAATCTTCCTGGAGGGACAGAGGTGCTCAAGCAGGTCAGTATGCAAACATTCCTTAACCAGAGACACCTTCACTGGCTTGGGCATGTGTGCTGAATAAATGATGGGCGCATCCCAAAGGATATCCTCTATGGCGAACTGGCATCTGGAAAAGACCTAAAAGATGCCCAAAACTGTGTTTCAAGGATGTGTGCAAGCGAGACCTCAAAGAAAAGGACATGGATATGGATAAATGGGAAGATCACACTTTGGCAACAAGAGCTCACTAACTGTCTCCCAAGCTATGAGAGGAAGCAGTCCAGCTTAGCAGAGGAGAAAGAACTCAAAAGGTAAAGCCCTTAGGGGTGAAGCATCACCTTTAAATTTGACAAATATGGCAGAGATTGACTCTCCAGTGGGTCTCTTCAACCACAGCTGTGACTGCTATAAAACCAACTGAGTACATTTTCTACCTCTCAGGAATGCATACCCATAGTCTCTCAAAACTGAAGGATGCTTATTATTACTACTACCCCAGCACATCAGCCCACCCCATCCAGCATCTCATCTCCAACCATGGCCATCTCGTATACTTCAGATGAAGGAGATAAAACAATCCAGAGTAACTGGGGCAAAAAACGACCTCCCTTGCCCCTAAAGATAACCATCTGAAACACTGAAGCATGAGATTATAGGGATATAAAACAAACTGGAAAAAGATAGAGCTGCCAAACCCTGACCCCCACCAAGCGATCCTGGCATAGTCATACTCAAGTTTGTCCACCTTTCTCAAAACTAATTAAGCTGTTTGCCCCCACAGCTCCTATTGAGAAGCTGTTCCAAAAACTCATTCCTCTGATGGTTAGAAGCCTTCTTCTAATTTCCAGCCTGAATTTATTCATGGCTAGTTTATACCGATTAGTTCTTGTACCAACACTGTTTCTAGCTTAAATAGCTCTTCACCTTCTCTGGCGTTTACCTCTCCCATGTATTTATAGAGAGCAATCATATCCCCTGATAGCCTTTGTTTTGCTAGGCTAAATAAGCCATGGCCTTCCAGTCTTGGCTTATAAGATAGGTCCTCTATTCCCCGGATAATCACTGTAGCTCTTCTTTGCACCTATGCCATGCTGAATTCATCTTTCTTGAACGTGGTTGACCAGAATTGTATACAGTATTCCAATAAGGTCTTACCAGTGCCATGTACAGTGGCATTAAAACCGCTCTCTCTACTGGAAATGCATCTCCTGATGCATCCTAGGATTGCATTTGTCTTTTCTGTAGCCACCTCACATTGGTGGCTTGTAATTATCCTGTGAATGACCAACACAAACAGATCTCTCTCTTCCTCTATCGCTTCCAACTGATGAGCTCTAACTTGTTGCAAAGAAAGACGGTTACTCACCTTGTAACTTGTTCTTCGAGACGTGCTGCTCATGTCCATTCCATCGTAAGTGCATGTGCATTCCCATGCATGGTTACTGGAATTTTTTTCCCCTTAGCAGTTCCTGTAGGGCCAGCTTTGGTGCCCCCTGGAGTCCCGCATACATGATGTGGTATATTAGGCACTGCCGGCCCTATGCCCTCTCAGTTCCTTCTTGCCATCAACTCCAACAGTGGGAACAGAGGACAGGTCATGGAATTAACATGAGCAACACATCTCGAAGAACAACAGTTACAAGGTGAGTAACCGTCTTTTCTTCTTCGAGTGCTTGCTCATGTCCATTCCACTGTAGGTGACCGGCAAGCAGTACCTTGGAGACAGGTTCAGAATATACCTTGGAGACAGGTTCAGAAGTTGGCCGAAGCTGCCGTCATCCCGTTAGCTGAACGATGGAGTAGTGGGATGTAAAGGTGTGCACCAATGACCATGCAGCAGCTTTGCATATGTCCTGAATAGGCACTCATGCTAAGAATGCCGCAGAAGAAGCCTGCGCTCTAGTCAAGTGAGCTGTGACATTGCCTGGGAGGGGAACCTTTGCCTGCTTGTAGCTAAAGCATATGCAGGAGGTTATCCAGGAGGAGATCCGCTGCAACGAGACAGGTAAGCCCTTCATCCTATCGGCCACCGTGACGAACAGCTGCGTGGACTTACGAAATAGATTTTGTCCTCTCTCTGTAAAAGGCCAGGGCTCTGTGTACATGCAATGTGTGCCACCTCTGTTCATCTTCTGAAGCATGCAGCTTTGGGAAGAATACCAGCATGAAGATGTCCTGGCTGGTATGGAATTGTGACCCCACCTTGGGCAGGAAGGCCGGGTGTAGCCTCAACTGGGCCAGGTCCTTATAAAAAATCATATAAGACAGCTCTGAGGTAAGTGCTCTGACCTCAGACACTCTCCTAGCTGAGGTGATGACCACTAGGAAGGCCATCTTCCATGATAATAGCTGAAGGGGGCAGGTAGTCAAAGGCTCAAATGGTGCCCCCATGAGCCTAGAGAGGACTAAATTTAGGTCCCAGAGGAGTAACGGATCTCTGACCTAGGAGTAGAGTCTTTCTATACCCTTCAGGAACCCAGCCGCCATTGTGTGAGAAAAAACTGACCTTCCGTGGAAGGCTGAGATGGTGGCACCTTCAATGACGCAGTAGCTAGGCCCTGAAGCTTTAAGGTGTAGCAGGTAAACCAAAACCACCTGAATTGGCGCCTGGTGGGGCGTGATTGCCTGCGCTGTGGCCCAGCAAATGAATCTCTTCCGCTTGGCTAAATACGATGACCTTGTAGAAGGCTTCCTGCTACCCATTAGTATGGCCTGCACCTGTGATAAGCAAGTTCATTCCTCCATTCCTCAGCCATTCACAGCCTCCATGCATGCCGTCAGATGCAGGGACTCCAGATCCGGGTGCAGGAGGTACCTCTGATCCTGAGAAAGCAGGTTGTGCCAACACAGCAACTCCGGGGGGGGGGCTGGAAGGATGCAACTGACAGCTCCAGGAGCATCATGAACCAGTGTTGCCTGGGCCACGTGAGCACTATAAGAATGATCCTCGCTTTGACTCTTGATTTTTAACAGGACCCTGTGAATCAACGGAACGGGAGGGAAAGCATACAGAAGCCTCCCCGACCAGGGAAGTAGGAAGGCATCCAACAACGCTCCCTTGTCTAGCCCTCAAAGAGAGCAGAACTGGCTGCACTTCTTGTTGGGCTTGGAGGTGAAGAGATCCACTTGGGGAAACCCTCCAAAAGATCATGTCGTCTACTGACGAGTGGAGAGACCACTTGTGGGAAGATAAGACGGTCCTGCTGAGATGGTCCACTGTGGCATTCTTGATACCAGGGAGGCATGAAGCTACCAAGTGAATATTGTGGACTATCGCCAGGTTCCACAGACTCACCGCCTCCTGACAGAGGGCTGCAGAGTAGGCTGCAGAGTGCCCTGCCTTTTGATATAATACATTGCGGCAGTGTTTTCTGTCAGGACCTGAACTACCTTGCCTCTCAGGAAGGGAAGAAACACTCTGCACGCTAAACGGATCGCCCTGAGCCTGATGTTTATGTGCAGCTCCTGGTCCTCCCTCAACCGGGTCCCTTGGGTGCAGTGGCCGGAGCTGATGTGTGGCCCCCACCCCAAGTCCAAAGCATCTGAAACCAGAGTCATTGAGGGTACCAGGTCTGCAAAGGGCATCTCCCCATCACCGCCCAGGCATCCTACCACCAACCCAGGGAGGCTAGGATCCGTGGGGACACCATAACCACCTTGTCCATGCGGTGCCTGCTCAGGGCATACATAGAGGTCAGCCATAGCGGGAGCGGCCTGAGTTTCACACGTGACCATCTGTCACATGCCCAGCAACTGCGGGCAAGTTCATACCATTGTAAGGGGAAAGGGGCATAGGTTCCTGATAAGGTTTGTCATGGCCTCAAACTGAGCCTGTGGCACAAACGCTCTGACCCGCGTCAAGTTGAGAACAGACCCGATAAATTCTATTTTCTGTACTGGCACCAGAGTGGTTTTGCTTGTTCACCAGTAGGCCCAGATGGTGACAAGTGATCCTCACTAAGCCTACACTGGCTTGAACCTGGGCCCACTACTTGCCTCTGATTAACCAGTTGTCAAGAAACAGGTAAATCTGCACCCCTTGGCACCTGAGATATGCAGCCATTACTGCCATGCATTTTGTATATACCCTTTGGGCAGATAGGCAAATGGGAAGGCCATAAACTGGTAGTGGGAGCCCCCCACCACAAACCGGAGAAAGCGCCTGTGTCATGGGAATATCAATATATGAAAATATGTGTCCTTCAGATCGAGGACTGCATACCAATCTTCTTGATCCAATGAGGGGATGATTGAGGCTAGGGAGACCACGCGGAACTTCAGCCTTTTGATGTATCTGTTTAGGTCCCGCAGGTCCAAAATGGGTCTGAGGCCCCCTTTAGCCTTGGGAATGAGGAGATAGCAGGAATAGAAACCTCTTCCTCTCACGTCCGGTGGAACCTCTTCCACAGCTCCCAGTATCAGAAGGTTCTCCACGAGGAGTTGATCCTGAGAGGGGTCTGTGAAGAGTTATGGGGGAGGGAAAGTATGTGGAGGGGGGGAACAAAACTGTACGGTATAACCTGCTGCAATGGTACCCAGGACCCAGTTGTCAGATGTTAGATGGGCCCATGCTGGGAGGAAGGGACAGATTGGTTCAGGAAAAGCAGAGACATAGGATCCTGGCGTGAGTCTGGAATGCTGTCCTTGGGAGCACCATCAAAATGACTGGTGCTGTCTGCCCAAGCTGGAGGGAGCCGGCTGGTTAGCAGAGGAAGGAGCTGCCTATCCCTTCTTCTGTAGGTCCCAAAGCACTGTGCCTGGAACCTAGGCTGCTGTTGCTGCTGCAGGCGGAAGTGCCTTCTTGCAGCCTGGGGTGTGTAAAGGCCCAACAAGCGCAACGTTGCCCTTCAGTCCTTCAGCCCATGGAGCTTGGTGTCTGTCTGCTCCGAGAAGCATGCACTTCCATCAAACAGCAGGTCCTGTATGGACTGTTGCACCTCTTGGGACATACCAGACGACTGCAGCCACGAGCACCGGTATATGGAGATCGCAGAGGCCATGGACCTTGCAGCCAAGTCAGCTACATCTAAGGCTGACTGTAAGGCTGCTCTGGTCACTGTCTTGCCTTCCTCCAAGACAGTGGAGAAGTCCAGTGCTTACCCCAGGGGCAGGACTCCCTGGAACGCTTGAGGGAGTCAAGGTTATAGTTATACGTCCCTAACAGCAACTGCTGGTTGGCAACATGGAATTGCAGGCTGGCAGTGGAATGAATTTTTCTCCTGAACAGGTCCAGCTTTTTGTTGTCTTTATTTTTGGGAGCTGAGTCAGGCTGCCCCTCTGTCCTGCTCGTTCGCAGCTGCCACTACCAGGGAGCTTGGTGAGGGGTGTATGAATAAGTATTCAAACCCCTTTCCCGGGACATAATACTTCTCCTCTGCCCTCTTTGAGGTTGGAGGCAGAAAGGATGGCGTTTACCACAGACCCTTAGGCAACTTAAGAACCCCTTCATGTACTGGCAGGGTGACCTGAGCAGGCACGACCGTTGCTATGACACTGAAGAGCTATGACTACCCCTGCAGCTCCTCCACTTCCAACCCCAGATTCGAGGCCACCCTCTTAAGAAGCTCCTGATGAGCTCAAAAATCGTCCAAGGGGGCTGACAGTCCCAGCACAACGGCCTTGTCCAGGGAGGAGGAGGATGACTGTCCCGGGGCCGGAGGAGGTGGCACTTCCGCGGGGCGCGGGGGCACCTCTGTAGATGTTCCCTCCAGCGGATCAGATTCCACCTCTGGAGGAGAGCTGAGGGCCTCCACAGAGGGTGTGGGGCTGCAGACTGTTTCCCTGACAATAGGAGGGAATGGGGCCCTGTGGTCACAGGGAACCACTAGGGCTTCCAGTATGGCCACTGGGTTGCCCACTGGCCCTGAAGCCAACCTGGAAAGCCTGATAGGGACCTTGCTGCTGCCCCCCAGGGCGATGGGTTTGAGCAAGGTAGGCCACTGGGGCTCTGTCCTCCCCAGAGCTGTCAGACTCACTCCCGGGTGACCTGTGCCTGACCCCTTTCTTGCGGGCAGTGCTGTGGAGAACAGGAGCCGTGTCTGGTGTCCCTGTCTCGCTAATGCTCCGATGACTGCTGCCTTAGAGACAGGGAGTGAGAGTCCGGTGACCGGCAGTACCGCTGTCTGGAGTGGTGCCTTGCTGAAGCAGACCTTCAGCCAGGGAAGATCTCAGAGCCGAAGTCCAATGATAACGCTGCTCCTCCCTGGGCAAACACTCCGATGCCGGTGACAGCATTCGGCGCCATGCAGGCATGGGTGAACTCTTCGGGGCTGGGGACTGAGATCTGTGCCTAGGCCCTGATGGTGAGCAGGACCAGTGCCATCCTGCTGAAGCCTTTGGCACAAGTGACCAAGAGCAGTGTTGTGTCGACACTGCTGGGCTCCTCCAGTACCAGTGTTCTGCCTCTGGGGACCATCTCGGTGCCGGAGAGCATGCCCTCAAGGATTGATGCCTTGAGGGTGGCGATCTTCTCCACGGTGACCTGGACTGCGGAGAAGCATGTTGGGGCTCCAGAGAACGGTGCAGCCACTGCAGAGGGGTTCCATCAGGAATTTCCCCTTCAACGCTGGTGCCCTTCCCTTTGCCTGCTCCATCTGGGGCATTGGCATTAGAAGTAAGGGCAGGGCCATCAGGTCACTTGCCGCTTGAAATGCTTCTGGCGTCAACGGCACCACAAGCTGCAGGGGCCCTCTTCCGCTCCCCAGAGTTGGAGGGTGTTCTCTGACAGGGTGCAGAGCCCTAGGAGAACCAGTTCCTGCAGGGACTGCTCGGCCTGCTGGGTCTGTGGCACTCCAGGCCTCGACCCCGCATCTTTGGCCTTCCTTTGTGTGAGGGAGCAGTCTCTCTCCAAGCGCTTCTTTTGCTTCTTCAATAGCGAAGAAGCAGCTTGGTGCCGCTATGGTTCCGGTACCGGAGGAGCGCTCTTCACCGACATGGTGCTCAGGACCAAGATGGAGTGGGACAGCTCCAAAGCCAGTCTCAAAGCTGCCTCCATCAACAAGGCCTTCAACCAGATTTCCCACTTCTTTTGAGTTCGTGGTCTCAACGTCTTACAAACCCGACACTTGCCCTTCCTATGTGACTCCCCAAGGCACTTCAGACAACTGTTGTGGGGATCACTAAGCGGGAAGAGTTTTCTGCAAGAGTTGCAAGGGTTGATGCCCAGTGATTGGGGCATGTCCTGCCACTAGGTGGAGGTCCCTAACAGGACTACCTTACCTACTAAACTATTTACACTATCAACTAACACTAACTATTTAACAATTACTTAAGAGAACACTTAACACTAAATTGCTAAGAGGCACTTGCAGAAGCAACAAGCAAGACAGTTCCAGTAACCATCCATAGAGGAAAAAAGGAATTGAGGAGACATAGGGCCAGCAGCACCTAATGTACCACACCATGTGCGCGAGACTCCAGGGGATGCTGAAGCTGGACCTATGGGAACTGCTATAGGGGAAAAAATTCCGGTAACGATGCATGCACCTACCATGGAATCGACATGAGCAAGCAATCGAAGAAGAATTCTTATTATTACGCCCTAAGTTCACGACCTTGCAATTTGTACTATTGAATTTCATCCCATTCCTACCACTTCAGTCTTCAAGGTCTTCCAGATCTTCCTGTGTAACATTCCAACCCTCTTCTGTATTTATTTATGATTCTTCCCAACCTTGTATCATTAGAAAATGTCATTAGTGCTCTCCTACTTTTTGTGCCAAGATGATTAATAAAAACATCGAATAAGATTGGTCCCAAGACAGATCATTGAGCACCTCCATTAAACCTCCCTCCAGTCTGATAGTTCACCTTTCAGCACAACCCAGCGCCTTTTCCCCTTTAGCCAGTTCCTTATCCACCTTACAATTTATGTTAACTTAGAGAAGATGGGGATTAACACTAAATTTCCCATATGGTACCATATCAAATGCTTTACTGAAATCGAAGTATATTAGACCTACAATTCATTCCCATTTATCCACATAGGGTGGGGGACATCTGAAACTTTTGTATAACTGGATGTTTAGATAAATAGAAGTGTTATTTTGAGACAGATTCCTGCTGTGGGCTGGAAGCCGGTGAAAGTCTGGGTACCGATGGCAATGGTGAAGTCATGCAGGGGCATCGCTTTACCCAGCTGGCTGTTGTTGTTACCATTCCAAGCTACGAGTCAATGAAAGGTGGTGCTCTGTCTCAGCTCTTCTCCTGCACACCTACCTGCCCTGTGGCCGTCTTGGTGCCGAGGTTACCTGCTCTGAGCTGTGGCTTGAATGGCTCCTGAGTGGTGACTGTAATGTTGGTGAGACCCCCACCCTGCTGGTCACGGGGAAGGGCTGTGACCCACACTGTGGGGCCCTGTAACGGGAGAGGAGTGTGAGCTATGGATCCCTTGTGGATACAGCTAGATACATGGACTGCACTTTGAACTGGACACAATGTTGCAGCCATAACACCACATGAATCAGACACTTTGCTGTAAATTATCTTTCTCCAGTCCTGCAGTTCCCTGGCAGGTAGATGCTGTCTGCAGAGATTTCTTTAAACAGAAGGTCAATATCAATGCCATACTCTGTCACTGTGGATATACAGCCTGTGATTTGCAGGGCTACATGGGGGGACACACATGGATTCAGATAACTAGAATTTTCAGATAAAGGGATTTTGGAGAACTAGGGGTGTACTGTACTGCCTTTTCCTTATCTAAAATAACCAGTTATCTTCTAAAGGAGGAAATCAGGTTAGTCTGGCATGAGCTATGTTGCATTACATCCCCTTTACCATTTATCTCCATGAATTTAATTTAATTATTTTTCCTTCACAATTTGTTCGAAGGTGTTGCATACAACTGAGATCAGATTAACAGGTAATTACCCGGAACCCTTTCCCCCCCCTTCTTAAACATTAGCTATTCTCCAATCATATGGTACTACCCCATAATAGAGGGATTTACTAAAAATCCTTGCTACCGGACTACCAATCTCATGTGATAGTTTTTTCAGTATTCTGGGGTGGAAGTTATCCAATCCCCCCTGATTTGAGCACATTAAACTGTTCACATTTCATTTCCACCTCAGATGTGGTAGTTTCCATTTCTATACTCTTAATTCCATCAACCACACTGCCTTCGTGATTCATATTATCATCCTTATTGAAAACCAAGGCAAAGCATTCATTCTGGTTTTGGGCCATACCTAGATTATCTTTAATCTTCCCCCCATTCACACTGCATAGCAGCCCAACCTCATCCATCCTTATTCTCTTTTAAATGATATAACTAAAAAGCCTTGTTATTTATTTTAATTTCCTGAGCAAGAGCTAATTAAACTAAACCCAGCAATTCTCACTTTATTCCTACATTTTCTAATCTCCAAGATGTAGCTTTTTATGCAGATCAATCCTTTTGTCCACTCCCGATAGGCTTTCTACTAACTCTTTTGGGGTGGTTACTCATCCAGGTCTGGAGGCTTTCTGTACAAGATTTTTCTCTGATCCCCATGCCTGGCCATCTGTGTTAGGGATTGTCTACTCTCGGCCAGCTGCTTCGTGTCCTTTCCTAGGCACTGGGGACAGTGACTGGTGCCAGGACTCTTGCACGGCAGGCAGAGCAATCCTGATCAACGCCAATGTACTTGGTGCAGAATGTGACCGACAAGGCTCGGAGAAAGGTCTCAGTGCCAACGCCATGAGTAAAAACTTCAGCCTGACTTCTCAGGTCCTTCTTTGTGTAAGGCTTAAAGTCCCTGCGGATATGGCAGCGGTCCCCAATGTGAGCCTCTCCCAAGCACTTCAGGCAGCTAGAATGTGGGTCGCTCAGGGACACTCTCTTGTTGCAGGAGCCACAGGACTTGAAGCCTAGAGTCAGAGGCATGCCTCGGCACCAGGTAACGGACCAAACTCCGTTATCTAAGTGAGACACACAAACACTACGCTGACTAAAACTGACTGACAATTTACAGCTAACCAGCTACATACAGTTATAGGAAAAGGAAGATCACTGAGAAAGCTTACCAAAGCACAGAGAACAGTTCCAGTGATTGTCAGGAAGAAGGAACTGAGGGGACACAGGCATTTTATATCGGTGCTATGAGCATGTGGACCCAAAGGCTGCTCAAGCTGTCCCGATGGGTATGACTGAGGGGAAAATTTCTGGCGACTGTGCTCAGGAGACGCGCACAGTGGAATGCACATGTGCAATCTCTCAAAGAACCACAGTTGACAAACTTTATTGATTTGCTTTGATTATCCATCTATTTATTTTAAACTGAATCAACCCAGGATCACTCAATCCCTAAAAGGCTGATGGGGAGACATACAATGTCAGAGAATATTTTGCCTCATCAAACACATAAAAACCTTATCAAACTGTTTCAAGTTTTATCAAAAACTGTTTGTGTTTCAAGACAACACAAATTCTGATCCTCAAATATGGCAACACATTTATTTTCCCTATAGATTTTTTTGGAAATCCAGGGAACCATGCTGTATAATAAATGAACTACTGGTTCTTAAAATTTCCTTGTACTATATAGTTATTAGACCAATATATCGACTGGGGACTGGAACATGATCAAGCTTATTTTGAGTGCACGGGATTCCTTATTGGACACTGCAGTAACTGGCCTATCTTTGAATCATAAATGTTGGTTAGCTCCAGTTTGAGCAACCCTATTTTAGTATAACTATGTGTACTATACTTATTCATGGACATATCCAGACGCCTTTAAGTTAATTAGGAATGTCTGACTCAATTCCACAGATGTATTGTATGTATAAAACAGTATCTCCTTTGTAAATCAATTCTAAATTTGCTTCCAATTTCTGTGTCCCTGCTTCTGGTATTATTAGACTAGATGAAAAGGAATGACTGATCAGTCTTAAATAAACCTAGCATTTAATATCATCTCTTCTTGCTTTCTAAATATAGTATAATGACTCCATCCAAAGAGGAGCAGAGATCCCACTGAACCTAGTGGGAGCTGCAGGAGCTCAGAGTCAGGTCACAAATCTCTAACTGACTGACATAATCAACCCTTGCAAATCTCCTGCCATCCTAACTGACCTTCTCTGAACTCAAGTTAGACTAACAACAGACACCGCAATACTTCATATGTGCAGAAAGTATATGTATTTTACATAGTTGTTATAGCAGTTTATTTTCTATCCCATTTTAATGGGATGTAGCACCCTATTGGCTTTTTAGCAAGCTGTTGCACATTAAGCAGACATCTTCATTCATCAATGGTCTGCAGTGAATCTTAAACCCTTTCCCAAAAAGGGATAGTTGGGTTAGAGACCAAAGCTCATATTAGTTCTCCCAAAGTGCAATATTTGTGCCCACTCACCAATAATTACTCACCCTCAACCCACACACATCCCTCCCCACTGTGACTATGCATTCAGTCAACAGCTGATGGCTGAGGCTAGGCAAAGTTGGTTGTGCTTGTTTCTCTTTTATTGGAAATGCTATGAACACAAATAACCCTCCCACAAACTGCAACAAATACACTCAAGTTACCTTCCGATGGGTGAGCTTCAGTTCTGGGGAGTTTAGGGGAGAGAGGGGCAGTGTAGGGTGGAGAATCCTGAGAATATCGTTTTGTACTTCTGTTTTCTGATATTTCCTCTTTTGCTGTCAATATAAAAAAGTCACAGTCTTTTCATTTCAGAACTAATACAATTGTTGGGAGAAAGAGGGAAAAACACAAAAGTGAGGTGAACGTGTGCTGTATTCACTCACTGGATTTGAGTTCTGCTCCCCATATTGTGTGCCTTGTCTGAGTGTAGCATAACTCAGATAGTAGTAGCTTACACCATTTTGAATCAGTGATAATATATTTCACTATTAGCTTAACTTTATCAGGCAGGCTCAGCTATCGTCACAAAAACGTTCAGGGCTAAAATATAGTTTGGTTAGACAGTTATCACCCAAGTTACCTTGAACTGGCTTCACCCTGAAGAGAGTTCAAAATACAGAGCTTCTTGCTTGACAGACAAGATAAGACAAGATAAGACAAGCTTAATGGCGTATTGCCTCTATTTTTCTACCTTATCAACAAAACTTTTGAAATTACAGCCAGATTACAGCTAGTTTTAAACTATTAACTCCGTAAGAGGAAAAACACTACTGACTTCCAAAGGAGCTCACAGAAACACAGGATCAGCTTCTACACAGCCCTCCAAGTTTCTCCCTTAATAAGAATCATCTAAGACTGCAGCCATGCCAGATGTTTGCAGTTGTGATCAAGTGGATAGAGCACTGGACTGTGGGACTCAGGAGACCTGGGTTCTATTCCCAACTCTGCCACTGACCTGCTGGATGACGTTGCGTAAGTCACTTTTCCCATCTGTTAAATGAGGGTAATGAGCGCTTTGAAACCTACTATTGAAAAGTGCTATGTAAGAGTTAGGCAGTATTATTATATATCACATAGATGGCCACTACACTTCTCATAGAAATATTTAACTAAAAATCAAGAGCTAAAGGACTAGGGCAACATTAGTGTGGCTTCTTAAACAATCTATTTTTCTTTCCTTTTTGGTTGCCTGTGCAGAAACACTTAAACATCTCTAACATTAATGGTCTTGGTTTCTGTGACCTTCATTATGAGAGATGATTTGGGGGGTTTTTTACATTATTTTCTGTTCTTATTCCTTTACCTTTAGAATTACTTCATTTAAACTCTCACTTTTTCAGTTCTCTATAGAATTATCTTAGTCTCATTGTGGGCTACGTCCTGAACACTACTGACACTAGTCAGTGGCTGAGTGCAGAAAGAGACTGGAGGGGTAGCATGCTTTTTCTTGCAGTCAAGATAAGGGGTGCTGTTTTGGGTGGGGTGTTGCATTCTCTACTTGCAGAAGTGGGTTTTTCATTTCCTATACCACCACAGCCAACACTCTATAAATCTTGGTTTCTCTCCCTACCTATGATGGAAATACATATGGACTACATGCAGTCTAACAGCTTTGAAATAGTCACAGAAGGGAGAGAGAGAAGCAGGAAGAGGCACCTTTCAGTTGGGTAGATCAGTTGGCTGCCTTTAGTCTGATAGGATAAATTTCTTTTAGGCAGGTAATAAATATATTTTGCTGCTAAGACTTAAATGTATTGTACTATGCGTGCATAAATCAAGCAGATTAAATGTGAAGTTTAAATTAGATCTAGCAGCATGACAGTGGTGTGACATATACATTTCTTTATTTGCCTAAAGAGAAGACCTTTCTGAACAATTAAATTTTCAAAACTGTGGTTTAAATCACCACACCACACTAGGACTAATTTTACAAAGAACCACAAAGTACTCATTTCAATCAGTTTAAGTTGTAGGAAGACAGAAAAAAAAATGAATTACACAAAATAACCATGCATTCTGTACTTGAAAAAGAAATAGGATAATTTAGTATTACCTGGTTTGTTCCTATCGTATTCTGTAGGATTATGTGCACTCCCCATGTAAGGGCTGAAGGGCTGGCTACTAAAAAGATTATCACACTGCAGACTGTGGCAGAGTTTCTCCAAGAAACGCAGGACAAACGACGCACTGTTTACAGAAGGAAGATTGATGGCGTGTTTCTCCCCATCAAAGGAGGCTGTCAGTAAGAAGAAGATGTCAGACACCATCCAAACACCAGGGAATAGAATATAACACCCCCACTAACTAAAATATAAGAACATTCTGCTTTGATTTAAACAAAGTCGGAGGAAAAAAAAGAGAGGTAAACAATTGTTCTTATGAGACTATTTAGCAAATTTACCTTCAAAGGGCCAGATTCTGATCTCAGTTACATCTATGTAAATTCAGATCGGCTCCACTTATACTGAGTGTTTAATTTCTGTTATTTGCTTATTGAACAGCAAGAAATATCAAATGTTTACAGGAGATAAGACAGAAGAAACTCTTATAGTACCTGAGAGACCTGATTTCTTAAATGGAACTGATCATACCCATTGTTGCAGACTGTCATCGGTTACAACTACAGTGATGGCCACGGGGTAACTGGCTTGCCATTTTAAGAAGCTGTGTTATTCAGCATTATAGAACCCAATCTAGTAGTCATTGTGCAGGTCAAGCTCCCATTTATTTCAGTAGGAACTCAGCCAGCGTAAAGACCCCAAGAACAGATACCAGTGGTAGTTAAGTTGCTTTAAAAGACAATAGTTTATTACATGCATCTTCGACAACACAAAGGGTGATATGTATATACCTTATTTTATATTTGTTGTATTAAAAGAATCAATAGGAATTCAAATGTTTTAGGAAAAAGCCAACCATCTTCTTCTGGCAAATAGTGAGATAAAAAAAATAGTCTTAAGAACACTAATTCCAGGCCACTAGGTGAGCAACTATCATTGCATTAGCTGTGTACTTTCTAATCACAGCAATAATGTATAATGTAACACATCACAAATTTAATAGGTAACAAAAATGTAATTAATGCTAAACAGAAATGGCTATGAATGTTAAAATTTCTACTGTTTTTCCTTTTTGCCTTTCCTACTCATTACATATGATTTGGGGGTGTACAAGTATTTAGTATAAGAGTTCCACTTTCTCTGAAAAAAATAAGGAAAACAGGTGTGCTTTCAAATAATGTCAATAAGTCATTAAATCACAGAAATCAATTAGAAGCCATGCCATGCTGAGCATCACTTCAACATCAACAAGGGGTAATGTATTCAGTTTTAAAAACATATCTAATGTGATTTAAACTAATATCAGAAATAAAAAAAGCGATACAAATAACACCTCTAATGTGAAGCAATGTTGTACAGGTATTTTATAAATGTGATAAATATAATTTAGTATAAAAATGCTACAATAAAACCTCCCTCAATTTGCTCTCATAAATGGACTCTCATTGTGGATTACTGAATTATAAGAATCAGTGAATTAGTGACAAATCCTGGCCCTCCTTTCCTTCATGGCAAAGAAACCACGGATGTCACTTGGGTTAATAAGACTCTCAAATCCAAATGAAATCCTCAGGACCCACTGTACCACTTCAGGATCAGTCACAGAAGACTCTCTGATCCTTGTGGATTATCAGAGAACAGATGCCATCTAGCTCTGAATCAGTTACAGAGACTGAATGGGCTACGTGGCCTCTCATACATCTCCTGACAGAGGGACTGCAAAACAGAACTGTCCATCACAATGAAAATCCACGATCCATCTGGATGGCTTGGTGGTCTACCCATGTGACCTTGGGGAAGCCACTTACTCTGTGTGCCTCAGTTTCCCATTTACAAAATGGAAATAATACTACTTTATCTCACATGGGTGTTGCAAGGGTAAATCTAGTAATAGTTGTGAAGCAATCAGTTGTTATGATGAGGATCACCAAAGAAGAGACCTAATAAATAATCTGGGCAAAAGAAGCTCTCCCCAGGCACCACAATGTGCCATGGTAATCACTGAAGACAGGGAGAAGAGTGTGATATTGTCCACAAACCTCCGAGCCCAATGAAAATACTATTTTAAAAAACTATTTTAAAAAACATTCATGGGAACTCTTCCTGATCCCTACAGCTGTTGTCACAGAATCTAGAGGTGGAAGAGATTTAAGTTCATCTTGTCCATCTGCCTGTCAGTGCTGGATTGACCCTACTGAAGACAAGAAAATTTGTCATGACAATTCACCAGTCCACATACAATTTACTTGCTTATCCTTTACTATGATAAAGTTAATAAAAGAAATATTTTTTTTTAACCAACAAATCCAAAGATACTCACTCTCAGTGAGTGGACAACTTGAATTTTGCAAAGTTGCCCAACCCACTTTATATTTACTCAGACTCATAGACTCATAGGTCAGAAGGGACCAATATGATCACCTAGTCTGACCTCCTTCACAAGGCAGGCCACAAAACCCTACCCATACACATTTATAACAACCCCGAACCCATGACCGAGTTGTTGAAATCCTCAAAAATGAGATTTGAAGACCTCAAGCTGCAGGGAATCCACCAGCAAGCGACCCATGCCCCATGCTGCAGAGGAAGGCGAAAAACCTCCGTGGCCCCTGCGAATCCGCCCCGGAGGAAAATTCCTTCCCGACCCCAAATATGGCGATCAGCTAAACCCTGCGCATGTGGGCAAGACTCACCAGCCAGCACCCAAAAAAGATTTCTCTGCAGTAACTCAGTTCCCATCCCATCCAGCATTCCCACAGACCATTGAGCAGACTTATCTGCCGATAATCCAAAATCAATTGCTCAAATTAAACTATCCCATCATAACATCCCCTCCATATACTTATCAAGCTTAGTCTTAAAGCCAGATAAGTCATTTGCCCCCACTACTTCCCTCGGAAGGCTATTCCAGAACTTCACTCCCCTAATGGTTAGAAACCTTCGTCTAATTTCTAGTCTAAATTTCCTAATATCCAATTTGTACCCATTCGTCCTCGTGCCTATATTAGTACTAAACTTAAACAATTCCTCTCCCTCCCTAACGTTAATCCCCCTGATATATTTATATAGAGCAAGCATATCCCCCCGGAGCCTTCTTTTGGCCAGGCTAAACAAGCCAAGCTCTTTCAGTCTCCTTTCATAAGGCAGATTTTCCATTCCTCGGATCATCCTAGTAGCCCGTCTCTGAACCTGTTCCAGTTTGAATTCATCCTTCTTAAACATGGGACACCAAAACTGCACACAGTATTCCACTATTTACTAGTGTTTTGCCTGGTCTATTTAGAAAAACTGCCCAACACTGGAACTTCCATCACCTTCCTTGGGACGCCATTCCACAAGCCAAAGGATTAGTTTTTCCCTGATAGTCAGACTTCATATTCCTTTTCCTAATTCATTCTACCACTCCTCATTTTATTCTGCTATACAATTCCTCTCCTTTCTCAGTGGTCTACACCCCAGAGCTGGTTGGAAAACTTTTGACAAAACATTTCTTCAACAGAATCTGTCGATTTGTTGAAGCTGAAACATTTGTGGATATAGTTCAATTTCAGTGAAATTCTTCCAGAAACCATCTAGGTTTCCAATGTTTTCCTTCCAACCTGAGTTTGGCTCCTTGGCAGCCTGATTAGCGGGCTGATAGATAGCTGAGAGCAGAACTCCCAGGTTCTCACTTGTGGCTTCTCATCCGCCTGGATTTCCAGTAGAGGTGGACAAATAATGGTAATTCCCTTTTGTGGAGAACTTTGAAATTTTGGGCTTTTGTTCCAAATTGGAACTAAACCAAATTTCAAAATCACAGAATTAAGCTTTTCTGCCCAGCTCTATCCACACCCCTTACTTATACATTCTCTTGGGCCAGGATTTAGTCTCTTATAAACAATCAGTAAAAAAGCAAGTATAACGTGCATCACAAATTGTATTTTGTTTTTGCAATATGACAGTTTTTTTATTTTAATTATTTGACAATACTTAATGTGCTAGTAAGCATCCTATAGTACATCCTGTACAAATAAAGATGTCTTAGTAACACAACCTCACTTGTACAGAGCTGCTGAACGTTTTCTGAAAAATAAGGAGAGAACTCCATTTTGTGAACAAACTTGTGTGCAAATTGTGTGTGAGGATTTGAGAAGTTCTGCTGCATGTGGGTCAGGATGCTGTATTTTAACAGTTAGGCAGCGAGTTCTTTTATGACAGCTTAAATAAACCTGCCTTCCACTAATCATCTTTTACATCTGGTGTAATGTAAGGAGATTAAAGAAAGACAAGCCCTTTTTACTGTCATTGATGAAATTATGAATTTATGTGTTTACTACTACACCGAAGATTGCCAACCCAGGAGGAAAAAAATGACAAGATGCAGCTATTGAGTTTGAGCTAAGAGGATAATTTATCAACAGAGCTGCCTCTAGAATAAAGAAGAAATAAACCCATTCTGTAGTAGAGGACATAGGTTCTCAAACACTGACCCTAAGACGCCTCTAGAATATTAGTACAGGGAAAAAAAAGAGAAGTAACAACAGTTCTGTTTAACATATGGAATCAGTTATCTGGAACCTAAGAAGATTAGTTTGAAACTTTTCACCCACTTGGTTATATCATTAAGAAGACAAACACCACATATGGATAAGACTAAGAGTGACTTGAATTAATAAAGCTGAACTTTGATTTGCATTGAATTTACTTAACAAATTTTGGCTATGTCTATTTAGAGTAGTAAGCAATTTCTACTTAGTAAAAAAAACAAAATGCTGTAGGGGATATGTAATTTCACATTGCTAGTGCTGAATTCAAATTTAGAAAACTGGTTTGTATCATTTTACACTCTATATTAAGAAATAAATTAAGTGCTGGCCATTGATACACAACCAGTAAACATGGCCACAATGGGGTATTTTTATCTATGCTTAAAGATTTACAAAAAAGTTACATAAAAATATTAAATCCCTGCTTTGCTACTACCTCAACTCCACTACCCCACACCACAGTCACATTTCTCAAACATAACCCAGTGAAGAAATTGGAAAAATGCAATGACTCCGCATACCTGTTATCATCTCTCCTCCATGATGCCCTGATTTTAGGAATCCAAAGACTGTTTTGGATAGATAGGCACAGTCTACACAGGCCTGCACAGCTTGCTGAAGTACCACATTTACAGGACCTGGTCCAAAGTGGTCTGGAAGCTGCTGAACTTTCTTCTTATCCAGGTGAGGTCCAGCTTTCCCATGCTTGTTAACATAGACACAAACTGAAAAATTACAAGCCATATTTATGGAATCAGTCCACTTCAGGCAAAGTCATCACACTCAATCAAAATTTATGTCAGTGGTTCTCACTGAAAGTCATACTGAATTCAGTTGATGCACACAAAACACAAAAACATCATGTACCTTCTGCGTATATGCTTTTTTCTCTAAGAACACAGTTTACTAACAGTTAACAACTTAGCTTGCAATGCAGCGAAGGATAAATCATGAAATCTTGGTAGATTAAAGTTCAGACAGGATTTTGACTAGTTACCAAAACCGTTAGCTACATAGGCTTCCCCTGTCCTCTTTAAAAGATCCCATTGCACTGAAGTGTCTCCCTTTGCATTCCAGTATATTTGAAAGCAACTCTAGGACCAGTTGCCTCTGCACTGGGATACTTAAAGTGGCACCTTCATTGCACTGTGTCCTCACTGACACCAAATGCAATTATGTTCTCCAGTATTTTCACTTTTAAAATTGTACCTACTGCACAACAACATGCTGGTGCCAAACCTCATGACAAGTATCTCCAACCCAGTAGCCATACACAGCAGCATTAATTTCTTTCTTTCTTTCTCAACCGGATGAAACAGCCTTTAAAACCCTCCTACATCACACTAGCATGACGATTTTATTCCAGCCTACACTTATCTATGCTCGCCACTGAACTCCATCTGCATATGGATTCCGTTATACTTCAAAGTTAGTACCAGGTTAGACGTAGTGTAAGAATACAGAGGTCAAAGTGAAGACTGTAACTAAATACATTGCTCTAAAAAATCTTGTTTTATTTCCATAGTTAAAATCTGCCAAAACAACGGTCAAGTTCATGTTTAAGATGATACTTTCTATAGAAACCAAAAAGCAACTGTCTGTTCAAGAAAAGATGGGTGCTTAAAATAACTCAGACCTGCCATAGGGATCATGCTCTGTGGTTAAGCAACAAGACAAAATACGGGGTGAAAGCCTGACCTCACTGAAGTCAATGGAAGCTTTTCCATTAACTTCAATGGGACCAGGATTTATCGTGATCTAATAAGAATATGTCTTGGTGGTAAGGCAATAGACTGAAGCATTAAACAAGATAAAAGAAACCTGCCATTTTTTAATGAACTACAGTATTATTTGGGCTCAAATGAGATTTGGATTTTTAAAACAACTGACATTTGTAAAAACACTCTAATGCTCCTGATCTCTACATTCATGTCTATTTTCTGTTTGACAGCAGAAGCTGCAGGAGGCACAGATGTGGATGTGAAGAGAATTATAAAACTATAATATACTTTATTAAACTCTTATTTTGGCTCAGTAACATTTGTAAACCTGACAGGTTTCTTTTAGCACGAAATGTTTACCTATTCTGCCCCAATGTTGATTAGCATTGAAGGAGGGGTAGCCGTAAGGAGATGGAGGAAGCAAAGCAGAGGGACAGTTTCTTTGTAAAAGCAGCTTAAAATGGCAAAAATTGAAAACATAGTAAACTTTTCCCATCAGCTTTCTAGGCACTTTATTTAGCAGGTGCCCAGAATTTGGTGAGGATCAAATTGCTGACAATTTACAAATTGTCCCATTACAGTGTAATAATGAGACTGCTCAGAGGGCTGTTTAGCTCTGACTAGATTACACCTTTTCCACAACCTGTTTTAGAATAAAGTTCTTTGTCTTTCCGTTTTAAATGAGATCTTGGTTTAACCTGGCCCATTTCTCCTGAATTTTGTTTTTTCAGTGAAAAACGATGCAGACAGCCACATCTTTATCTCTATTTTCATACTTTCTGGAGTGTAATAGCAGTGTCTGTTGGCCTTTTGGTAACAGCCATTTCCAGTACATTTTGCTTCTGTTTGGGATGGAAGTAAGGCAAGACAAACCATGTCCTTTCTTCTTTATCAAGCATTGTACTCCAGACTGTGGCAGACTACTGAAAGTGCAATGGACTTTCTGATTTACACACCAAAAAGCATGCTAACCAGGCATCAAACTCCTGAAGTTCTGGTACTTCTTGCCATTGCACATGCACCAAACACCAGCCTTACGTAAGTACATTTGGAGAACTGCAATATAAAATATATTTTAATGTGAAGATGTTAGTGAAATATCCATTTATAATATTTTCAGCAGGTTTTTTAGAATAATAGTGGCATAAAGCAATACAATTATTTTTCTTTAAAGGGAGAAGTAATTTCATGCATTCAGAGTGCCCTTTTATACCTGTGGATATAACTGCTGCTGTTGCACCAGCAATGCCGACTCCATCTTTAAGTATCTGTGTACTGTCTTTGGCCCCATCAGGAGAAGTAAGTGGAGGAGAAGGTGCAGGAGGAGATTGCACTGGCAAGACTTTTATCTGTTTAAAAAACCCAAACACAAAATCAGCAAGTGACTTTCTTAAATAATTCTCATCATGAACTATCCATTGCCATTAGCTATTGAAGTAAGGAACATGCATCTTCAGGGTTCCACCTACTGCAGTGAAGCTCCCCAATATGAAGACATTGTTCTAGAAACATTAACCCCTTCAGGGTATTTAACTAAAACAGGACAGCCAGACCTTTGCAGCGTGGCTGTGTGAGATGGTGCACGGAAGTCATCTCTGGGTACGTCTACACCGGTGTAATTTCCAGCTTTGATAGATGTGTCCGCACTAGCTGTCACTGAACTAGCATACCAAAAAATAAAAGCATAACCGTGGTGCCACAAGTAGAAGCATGGGCTAGCCGCTCCAAGTATGATCCCATCTGAACCCCTAAGGAAGTGGTTGGGTGGGTAGCCTCTCCTATTGCTATGGCTACCCTTCTATTTTTTCATGCACTAACTCGTTCAGAGCTAGATCAGGAGAAGTAAGTGGACGAGAAGGTGCAGGAGGAGACTGCACTGGCTGTCCGAGCTAGAAATTAAACCTGCAGCTCCAGCGCGTCTGTCTAAGAAAGGAGCGTAGAGACGGACAAACATAAAGGGGCCAAGAAATAGGGAGCTCGTATGCCCGTCTAACTCTTATCAACCACACACATGGCGGCATGTTGGTTTACTCTCCCCCACGTCACGCGCTGAGCTGATCAAGTCTCTGAATGAGCTGGCTGGGCTGTCAGGCAGCTCCAACAGGCGGCCTCCTGAGGGCTAGGGTACAACAGGAGAACACAACAGATGCCGGACAGGGCCCTTGTGGTGTGAAAGGAAGTACCAGACAAGCTGCCAAGACTAGAAGAAATAACACACGCATAATCAGAGGTTGCTGAAGTGAAACAAGGAATTACTTGTGTCAAATCAGTAGCGCGCCAGTTGGTGGCACCGCATTTGAAACGTTAATCTTTGCACACCAAACAAATCATTTAAAAAAATATTTCTGAAAGTTACAGCCTCAGTTAAGATTTGTTTCAATATCATAACTAGCTCATCCTTCCAGTGGTGTTAGTGTCATTACACTGGAGCAGAAGCACAATCATACAAAGTAGCATAACAGTACATTTGGTGTAGAAATGTTAACAACGATCGTGTTTCACTTGCATGCTAAATGAAGAAAAACACCATGCAAAATGTATCTTGCCTTCTGCTTTCAGTTCCACTTAAACTTTTCTTTGCATCTGCAATTGGTTTTGAGAAACATTCGTACGTGCGGATCTAAGAGTCAGGCCATGTAAGAAGTTAGGGGAAGAAGGGCTGTGGTGGTGAGGGAAGATTTACTGCTCCCATAAGGGTAGCTGGAGGCTTTGAGCCTGTGAAGGTCAGAGAAGGCATATGCCTCCAGAGGTGCCGGGTGGAGGGTGAGAGAGAACACGCTCACTGTTAGCTGCTACTACACTTGTTCCGCAGATGCAGATTGTGCTTCCCAAAATACTGCCCTGCACAGAGACATGAGCATAATATTTCCAGTGCAAAATGTTAATAGATACAGGCGTCAGGCCCCCCTAAAAATATCCTAAAAATAATAGATTTGGTGAACTTTATTTGCTTTCTCATTTAAGTCTTTAAGGTACATTCAGGTCATATTTTCAAACTTTTCTCCACAACCAGGAGCACTAGAAATTTGCTGAGATTCTCACATGATCACTTGTCTCCCAGGAGTTGGCACTTTAAGTAAAAACACCAAATGACCAAACTTGTGATAAAATCATGAGAGCTGCTAATACTGCATATGGTCTATACCTTCTTCCCTAAACAAAGCCTTACTGACAGCCTAGATCACAGCTCACGGCGCAGGTTGGCCACGCTCCACCCCTTTATGCTACAAATTATAGCTGTCTCCTGCATTGGAAAAATGGAACACAAGGATTCTCAGTACAAACAGGCATAA
This sequence comes from Mesoclemmys tuberculata, assembly GCA_007922155.1. Classification (NCBI taxonomy): domain Eukaryota; kingdom Metazoa; phylum Chordata; order Testudines; family Chelidae; genus Mesoclemmys; species Mesoclemmys tuberculata. The sequence continues at coordinate 55,480,219 of ML675610.1, read as the reverse complement.
AACAGCCACAATCTGGTCCTTTATTACATGTTGGAAGCTTTCTTATTCTAATGTTCTAATAAACTTTGTGAGCATACATGAAAATAGAGGGGATTTTAAAACAGTTCTAACCACATTCCCCATTTTTCATTAGAACAGTGACTTCATCAGTGATGTCATCACTTTAAAAAATAGCTATTCCCATGCATTCATACGTCTCACAGAAACTTATTATTGCTAGTACTTAAACTAACATTATGCCCTAAGTTAGATGTACCTCAAACAGAAGTTTGACCGCCCTTGGCAGACAGCAGAGAGCTGGCTGGTAATGTGGTGGGGGGTCTCTTAAATTCTAGCTGCTGACCTGTATTAAAATCTAAACTTCAGCTAAAATTCACTAAGGCTAGAGTTTTCAAAAGGCGACTACAGCAGCTAGAAAACTAGCTACCATTGACCTTCAATAGAATTTGGGAACACAATGCCCTCAGATGTCTGTGGAAAACCCAAACTAAATGTTTTTCTGTACCATTTTTCCATGTAAACAATTGCTTTTCCATGTAAATAGTTGGCATGAGGAAGTTGAGATCACAAATGGAAAGGGAGATGGTCTGTGCAACTGTGAATGGGAAAGGATAAGAAAATATTCACAGCTTTCTCTTAAGCCACGGACCAATGCAGATTAACTTTGGCCAAAAATTGTATTAAAAAGCTACTCAGATATTAAAGAACTAATGTCAGAATTAAACAAGTTTTATGATAGCTACTGTCATTATTTGATTTCAGAAACAATTTTATATTGACACGGTGAGATTTCACTTAAATATGTAATAACAACCAAAATACAAGACTTTGGGTTTATGCTTTTCTACGTGCATTCACTCTGAAAATTGCTGCAACATCTATAAAGAACTGCTTTAGCTTGTTATAAAATCCATGGTATATGGCGAGGATTGAAATATTTGGTAAAGGTCAACAGGCCAGAAAAGGCTGACTGGAGAGCCTGTTTGGCATTGGGAGGTGATTGAAGTTGCTATAAGGATAATATATATAATGGCAGGAGTTATATTGTTCTGATGATGGACACAGATGGTTTAGAATAGATTGGATAATATTCTACTTGAACAAGTCGGTCAGTGACAGCTTCCCATAGTGAGGCAATACATCTAAATATCAAGTAACAGAAAGGATTCAAACCATCCTGGACATAGAGAACAAACATGTAGTTAGCTAGAGCAAAAGCTCCAACTTCCTAGGTATGACACTCCAGAAAATCTCTCTACAAAACCACAAGAGGTGATTTCACTCTACTTTGGGGCCATTGCACAGAAAGCCATGGGTGACAGAGAGGAAAATTCAACATGAGAAGAGATGGAGGCATGAGAAGGAAATAATATGAACGCTGATGCTGGAGTCATGGGGGGACAAACATTTTCAACAACTAACACAACAGTAGTTATGCTGACTGGCTACTCCCCACATCCTCAGTAAGGACCAAGTTATAGCTGGTAGTTTTGAAATACTGAAAGGCGGTCTGTCTATTTGACAGTAATCTTGGTTCTTGTGTTGCTAAATTAAAGCATACTTTCAAAAAGTACCAGAGGGGTAGCTGTGTAAGTCTGTATACAGCAAAAATAACGAGAGTCCTGGAGCACTTTAAAGACTAACAAATTTCTGCAGGCATAAGCTTTCGTGGGCTGCAACCAAATGCATCTGATGAAGTAGGTTGCTACAGGACTCTGGCTAAAGTGCTACAAGACTCCTGTTTTTTCAAAAAGTAATACATAAAAACAGATATAAAAAGGGGACAAATGTTTTCCTTTTGCACTAGAACTGAAATGAATAAAAAAAAAAACTACATATTGCAAACTGGGAGAAAAGGAGTCAATATATACGTAAGGGGGATTTTGCATTGAATTTTACTGCAGCTGTTAGGAAGCAATTGGATGAAAGACACCACATGCAAAATTATTTTCTATTGCAGACAGAAGAGAAGATAACTCACCCTGTGCAGTAACTGAGTGTCTTCGAGATGTGTATCCCTATGAGTGGTTCACTTGCAATTGTGGCAGCGTCGCCTGTACCTGAAATTGGAGATCTTCATCAGCAGTGCTTGTTGGACCGCACATGCAAACCGTCCCCCTCTTGCATTGTGATCAGAACGTATATACAGCACTGTGCAGTTCGATGGCCCCAGTTCCTTCTCTGCCACAGAGCGTATGTTTTTGGCTCCAAAGCAGAGGGAAGGAGAGCAGGTAGTGGAGCACCCATAGGGACACACATCTCGAAGAACCTTAGTTACTGCATAGGGTGAGTAACCTTCTCTTCTTCTTTGAGTAATGACTCTATGGTGCTCCACTTGTAGGTGACTAAAAGCAGTGCCCTAATTGGAAGGCTGGGCTTTCAGAGCGATGTTCACTGTCGATGATAGGACAGCATGTCCTAAGAGAGTGTCTCCTGTGAAGTTGTGTGTAATAGTTTAGTGACGGGCAAAGGTGTCTGTTGATGACCATGGAGCTGCTTTGCAAATTTCAGCAATGGGGACATTACTGAGAAAAGCTATCAAGGTGGATAATGAGTGTGTGGAAAGTGCTCTGATTGTGGTAGGAGGTTGTCTACTGCGGAGTTTGTAAGATAAATGTATGTACTTTGAGATCCACTTTGAAAGGCATTGTTTAGATGTGGCTGTGCCTCTGGATTTTTCGGTGGTGGAGTGGAATAACCGTGATTTTCTGAAAGGTATAGTCCTGTCCAAGTAAAATATTAAGCTTGTTTCACTTCTAGAGTGTGCAGAGCTGCCTCCTATTAGTTACTATGAGGCTTCATAGACTCATAGACTCTAAGGTCAGAGGGGACCAATATGATCTAGTCTGACCTTCTGCACAACACAGGTCACAGAACCTCACCCACCCGCTCCTGTAATAAACCTCTAACCTCTGACTGAGTTATTAAAGTCCTCAAATCATTCTTTAAAGACTTTAAGGTACAGAGTATCCACCAGCAAGTGAGCAGTGCCCCATGCTACAGAGGAAGGTGAAACCCCCCCAGAGCCTATGCCAATCTGCCCTGGGGAAAAATTCCTTCCTGACCCCAATATGGCGACCAGTTAAACCCTAAGCATGTGGGCACCACTCACCAGCCAGACACCCAAGAAAGAATTCTCTGTAATAACTCAGAACCCACCCCATCAAATGTCCCAACACAGGCCTTTGGCATATCTACCACCAGTAGTCAAAGATCAGTCAATTACCAAGTTAGGCTATCCCATTATACCATCCCCTCCATAAATTTATCAGGTTCAGTTTTGAAGCCAGCTAGGTTTTTTGCCCCCACTGCTCTCCTTGGAAGGCTATTCCAGAACCTCACTCTTCTGATGATTAGAAACCTGTGTCTAATTTCCAGTCTAAACTTCCTGATGGCCAGTTAATCTCCATTAATTCTTGTGTCCACATTGGTGCTGAACTTAAATAATTCCTCTTCCTCCCTGTATTTATCCCTCTGATGTACTTATAGAGAGCAATCACATCTCCCCTCAACCTTCAGGAAGAAGCAAGGAAGGTCTTTTGGTTGGTTGAGATAGAAAGACGTTGGAACCTTAGATAGAAATTTTGGATGTGGGTGTAGTGTAACTTTGTCCTTATAAAACAATATGTATAGTGGATATGCCATAAGGGCCTTGATTTCACGGACTCATTGGGCAGAAGTGATAGTGACAAGAAAGGCCGTTTTCATTAATGCACATAGGAACAGGTTGCCATTGGTTCAAAGGGAGTCCAGTCAGAGAACACAGGACAAGGATGAGGTCTTGGGTAGGGGTTGGATCTCGTATGTGAGGATGAAGATTTTGAAAACCCTTCAGAAACAGTTGCATGAGCGGATATGTAAAAACAGAATAACTGTCTATGGGGCAGTGAAAAGTAGTGATTGCAATCAAGTATACACGAATGGAGTTGGTGGATAATCCTGGTGGAGAAGTACGTAGACCAGACCTGTTGTGGCCATGTTGGAGCTATTAATATGACTTGAGCTTGGTCCTTCTGTATCTTGCGAAGTATTCAGAATAGAAAGGGTAAGGGGGAGACATAAAGGAGTGATGCATTCCCATGTTATGAGGATTGCATCCTCCATAGATCCACATCCCAGCCTCGCTCTGGAACAGAATTGAGGGCAGCATTGTGCTGAATAGCAAAAAGATCTATGGTGGGGGCATCCCCATTGTTTGAAGATGGGCTGAAGTGCTTGCATGTTCAGTTCCTACTCGTGATCGTGGGAGAACCTCTTGCTCAGTATGTCCATGGCGATGTTCTGGGGTCCCAGGAGGTATGCTGCTGAAATGGTGATGTTGTGTTGGATACACCAGTTTCACAATTTGAGTGCCTTCAAGCATAAAGAATGGGACTTCGCTCCGTTTTACCTGTTGATGTACTACATGTAGGCGAGACTGTCTATCATGAGTCTGAAGGTTAGATGCTCTAACAGAGGGAGGAAATGTTGGCAGGCATTGTGGACTGTTTGTAGCTCTAAGAGACGGATGTACAGGATGGATTCAGTTAGTGACCATCTGGCCTGCACTGTGTGATTATGGAGATACACTCCCCAACCAATTAGGAAGGCATCAGTTGTTAGGATCATGGTCGGTAGTGGTTGGAGAAAGGAACTCTGGCACAGATGTTCTTGGGCTGTGTCCATCAAAGTAAGTTCTTGACTCATCAGTATGGATAACAGCTTGTGGAAGCTGTGTTTGCGGGAAAGATATACAGTACAGAGCCATGCTTTAAGACATCTCATATGTAATTTTGCATGTCTGACCACGAAAGTGGTAGCTGCCATGCATCCTATAAGTTGGAGACACATTCTGGCAGAGATCTGGAGACAGACCCATACGTTGGATACCAGATTTACTATAGCCAAGAATGAGGTAGCAGGAAGGCTCTAGCTTGTATGGCATCCAACTGTGCGCCGATGAATGCCAGTTGTTGTACTGGTCCTAAAGTGGATTTTTCTAGGTTCACAAGGAGGCCTACTTTCGTGAACAGGTCCATTGTTATATAAATGGCTTGGAGGGTGTTGATTTTGGATGGGGCCTTGAGGAGACAGGAAAGATGAGAGCTCCTTGTTTCCTTAAGTAAACAGTGACTACTACCACTAGGACCTTGGAGAACACCCGAGGAGCCATGGACAGTCTGAAAGGCAGCACCTTGTACTGAAAGTAGTTGTTGCCCATAATGAATCAGGGAAGTATGCATCTTGGAGATTGAGGACCGAGAACCAGTTCCCCTGTTCCAGTACTGCGATCATAGTGGAAAGGGTCACCATCCGGAAATGTTGCAGTTTGACAAGCTTGTCTAGATTGCAAAGGTCCAGGATGGACTGCCAGCAGGTGGTTAAAAATCAATATATTTTTTTTTAAATAAAAAAAATTGGATTTTTTAAATTTAAAATCGTTTTTATTTTTTTTTAAAAAAACATCAATAAAAAACGTAGTTACTTACCAGTAACTGTTGTTCTTCGAGATGTGTTGCTCATATCCATTCCACTTTGGTGTGCGCGCCTCTCGTGCACGGCCAATCGGAGAACTTTTTACTAGCAGCCCCTGCAGGGGCCGGCCTAGCGACCCCGTAGTGTCGCCGCCCTGCGGCAGCTCAACGGTCGCTGCCGGCCCCTCCCTCTTCAGTCCCTTCTTTCTGCCGACTCCGACAGCGGGGACGGAGGGTGGGTGTGGAATGGATATGAGCAACACATCTCGAAGAACAACAGTTACTGGTAAGTAACTACGTTTTCTCCTTCGAGTGGTTGCTCATATGCATTCCACTTTGGTGAATAACAAGCCTTACCTGGAGGCGGGTAGGAGTCATCGACGGGCTGTTCCCAGCACTGCCCTGCCGACGCGTGCATCGTCTCTGGCCTGCTGGACGATAGCGTAGTGCGTGGCAAAGGTGTGCACGGAAGACCAGGTGGCAGCCTTGCAGATGTCTTCCAGGGGAACCCTCTCCAGGAAGGCCGCCGACGCGGCCTGGGCCCTTGTCGAGTGTGCTGTCACCGGTCCGGGAAGTTGGACACCCGCACTCTCGTAGCACAGCCGGAAACAGGTGGTGATCCACTTGGCAATGCCCTGTGATGACACTGGGGAACCCCTCATTCTCTCTGCTACCGCGACGAAGAGCTGAGTGGTCTTGCGGAGCGGCTTGGTTCTCTCGAGGTAGAACGCCAGAGCCCTCCTCACGTCGAGGGTGTGTAGCCTCCTTTCGCCCTCGGACCCGTGTGGTTTTGGAAAAAACACAGGGAGGAAAATATCTTGGTTACAATGGAACCTGGAGACCACCTTAGGTAGAAAAGCTGGGTGAGGCCTAAGTTGTACCTTATCCCGGAAGAACACCGTATAGGGGCGTTCCGAGGTTAGGGCCCTCAGCTCGGACACCCTCCTGGCCGAGGTGATGGCCACAAGGAAGGCTACCTTCCAAGACAAGACCAGTAGGGGGTAAGTGGCCAAGGGCTCAAAGGGGGGCCCCGTCAGTCTGTCAAGGACTAGGTTCAGGTCCCAGGGAGGCACCGGGTCACGGACCTGCGGGTACAGCCTCTCGATTCCCCTGAGGAACCTCACCGACATGGGGTGAGAGAAAAGAGACCTCCCCTCCACCGGCTGGTGGAAAGCCGAAATGGCTGCCAAATGGACCCTTAGGGAAGCCAGCGCCAACCCTTGTTGTTTGAGCTGCAGCAGGTAGTCCAGGACCGCCTGCACGGAAGACGTACCGGGGGTTATGCCCCGCGAATCTGACCAGCAGGTGAACCTCCTCCACTTGGCCTTGTATGCACTCTGGGTGGAGGGCCTCCTGCTTCCCAGGAGCACACGTTGGACCTGCTCCGAGCAGGTTCTCTCCTCCTCCGTTAGCCAGAGAGCCTCCAGGCCGTCAGGTGTAGGGATTCCAGGTTGGGGTGCAGTAGGCGACCGCTGTCCTGAGAGAGAAGGTCCGGTCTCTTCGGTAGCTCGATCGGGGGAGCAACCGACAGGTCCTGGAGCAGGCAAAACCAATACTGTCTCGGCCACGATGGGGCGATCAGGATGATGTCCGCTCCGTCCCTCTTGATTTTCAAGAGGACCCTGGGTAGGAGCGGGAGGGGGGGGAACGCATACAGGAGGCCCCCCGTCCAGTCGATCAGGAACGCGTCGGAGACGGAGCCCGGCTCGCGACCCCTGAGCGAGCAGAACCTGGGGCACTTCGCGTTCCAGGCTGATGCGAATAGATCTAGATGGGGAACACCCCACTCGCGGAAGATCATGTCGACCACCTCCGGGTGAAGAGACCAGTCGTGTTTGGGGAGAAATGACCTGCTGAGGCGATCTGCCTCGTCGTTCCTGACCCCCGGGAGGTGAGAGGCGGTTAAACAGAAGTTGCGTCTCACTGCCAGGTCCCAAAGTCGAAGCGCCTCTTGACATAGTAGCGAGGAGTGCGCGCCCCCCTGTTTGTTGATATAGTACATCGCAGTGGTATTGTCTGTCAACACCTGAACCATTTTCCCGAATAAAGCGTGGCGAAACACTTTGCAAGCCAGTCTTACTGCCCTTAGTTCCTTTACATTGATATGTAGGGCAGTTTCCCTCCGGGACCAGAGGCCTTGCGTGGTCAGACCACCAGTGATATGGGCTCCCCATCCCCGGTCTGAGGCGTCCGTGATCAGGGTGACCGAGGGGGTGGGGGTCTTGAATGGAATTCCCTTCAATACGATTCTGGGGTCCAGCCACCAGTTCAAAGAACCCAGTACCGCAGGGGGGACTGTTACCACCCTGTTCAGGGCATGCCTGTTGGGTGTGTACACTCTCTTTAACCAGCTCTGGAGGGGCCTGAGCCTGAGGCGGGCTAGCTCCACTACATAGGTGCAGGAGGCCATGTGGCCTAGCAGCCGTAGGCACTGCCTGGCTGTTGTCGTGGGACACCTCTGGAGTTGCGAAATTATCGCTGCTATGGCCTCGAACCTCGAGCGTGGGAGGGAGGCTTTGGCCCGCACCGAGTCCAGGCGAGCCCCTATGAACTCTATGTCCTGTACGGGATATAGTGTTGACTTCTGCTCGTTTATGAGCAGCCCCAGGGTATGGCAGGTGGTTTGGGCGAGGGAGACCGCCTCGCGTACCTGCAACTTGGTCTTGCCCCTTATTAGCCAATCGTCCAGGTATGGGAAGATCTGGACTCCCTTGCGCCTCAGGGAGGCAGCCACCACTGCCATGCACTTTGTGAACACCCTGGGGGACGAGGCCAGGCCAAAGGGAAGGACCGTGAACTGGTAGTGGCCACCAGCTACCGTAAACCTTAGGAATTTTCTGTGGGCGGGAAGGATGGAGACGTGGAAGTACGCATCCTTCAGATCTAGGGCGGCGAACCAGTCCCCTGGGTTCAATATTGGGATGATGGACGCTAGGGAGACCATGCGGAATTTCCGCTTTTCTATGTACCTGTTGAATCTGCGCAGGTCTAGTATGGGTCTGAAGCCCCCTTTTGCCTTGGGGACGAGGAAATACCTGGAGTAGAATCCCCTCCCCATCTCGAGTGGTGGAACCACTTCTATGGCACCTTTGAGAAGAAGGCTGAGAACCTCCTGACGGAGTACATGCTCGTGAGAGGGGTCCCTGAAAAGGGACGGGGGGGGGAGTGCGGGGGGGTAGCCTGTAGTTGGAGGGCATAGCCCCAGCGAATGGTGCTGAGGACCCATTGGTCCGATGTAATCTCCCGCCACAGGCTGAGGTACGGTCTTAGCCTGTCCCGGAAAGGCGGGGGGGTGGCCCAAGGAACAGGGAAGGGAACCACCCTTGGACACAATGTCAAAATTGTCTTTTGCCCTTAGGTCCCCGGGAGGGGCCTTTGAAGGAGGACGAGGGGGTCGCGGTTTGGTCGCGTCGCCCTGCGCCCCTGTTTCTGTCCCTACCCCTGGAGGGGGGGTAGGGTCTAGGCTGCGGCCTAGCCTGCTGCTGTTGCCGCTGAGGGGTTTGGTGTGGCTGCTGGCGCGTCTGCAGCCTTGCCACCTGGGGTGTATAAAGGCCCAAGGAGCGTAGCGTGGTCCTTGAATCCTTTATGGCGTGCAGCTTCTCGTCTGTCTTTTCTGAGAAGAGGGCAGCTTTAGTGAACGGCAGGTCTTGTATGGAGTGCTGCACCTCTTGAGACAGTTCAGTCGACTGCAGCCAGGCTGCCCGCCGCATAGCGACAGCGGAGGCCATAGCCCTGCTGGCAGTGTCTGCAGCGTCAGAGGCAGTTTGTAAGGCTGCACTGGCCACTGTCACCCCTTCCTCTAAGACCATGGCAAAATCGGCGGCCTGGTCAGGCGGCAGGGACTCTGAGAACCTTTTCAGGGAGTCCCATAGATTCAGATTGTACTTGCCCAGGAGAGCCTGATGGTTGGCTATCCTGAGCTGGAGCGCTCCTGTGGAGTAGACCTTCCTGCCGTAGAGGTCTAGTCTCCTACCCTCCTTGTTTTTTGGGGTGGCGCTCTGTGCACCCTGCCTGTCTTTTTGGTTGGCAGCCTCTACCACGAGGGTGCCGGCGGCAGGGTGCGCGTATAAGTATTCGTGCCCCTCGGCTGGCACATAATACTTCTTCTCGGCGCCCTTAGACGTGGGGGCGACCGAGGCAGGGGTCTGCCATACGGCATCGGCCAGGCATAGGACCCTGTCGTGGAGAGGGAGGGCAACTCTAGAAGGGCCTTGGGTGCCCACCCGGCCGAAGAGGGGGTCCACCTCCTCCTCCAGAACCTTGACCTGTAAGTCCAGGTTCGAGGCCACCCGTTTCAGGAGTTCCTGGTGGGCCTTAAAATCAATGAGTGGGGCCCCTTGGTCCCTTATGACCGCCTCGTCTGGGGATGAGGAGTACGAGGGGTGGCGTGGTCCTGTGGAAGGGCCCTCCCCAGGGTCCTCCTCTTGTGAGGAGAGGGATTGGTCACCTTCATGCACAGAGGGTGCCTGTATGGAGTGGGTGACCGAGGCAGGGGCCGGCATAGTTCCCTGCCCCATCTGAGCTGCCCATTGGGCCCACATTGGCCACTGCCAGGGTCCTTGGGGCCAGGTCAGAGGCGGCGCCGGTGCCGAGGGCAATTCCGGCGCTGCTGTCGTCGGTGCCGGTACCATGGGGAGAGGTACCTGCGGTACCGGGGTCTGCGGTGCCGGCTGCGGCACCGAGGTCTGCGGAGCCGGCTGCGGTACCGAGGTCTGCGGTGCCGGTTGTTGCGGTGCCGGTTGCGGTGCTGGTGAGGGTTCTCGCTCCTGGCGGCGGGTCCGGGATCCCGAGCCAGGGGTGCGGGGGAGGCGACGGCGGTGCCGAGAGGAGGTGCTCCGCGACTCGGAGCGATGACGCCTGCCTCGCCTATGGGACGACGCCGAGGATGAAGATGGTGATCTGCGCCGGGAGGATCTCCGTCATCTTTTCCTCGGTGCCGGAGAGTGGTGACGAGAGCCCCGGCTCGGTGCCGGGCTCGAACTGGAACTCGAGCTGGAGCGGCGGCGGGAGCGCCGATGTGGGCCTTCCGGCGACGAAGGGGAAGAGTCTCTGGGCTCGGGCCTTCGGTGCCAGGTGATGGCCAAGATGGGCGGCTGGACGCTCGGTGCCGATGCCGCCCACCCTTCGGGGACACCCGGTGCGGGTTTGCCCCGGGAAGCAGACTCTGGTGCCCTCATGCGAGAGGGCGCCGGAGGCGTGGGCAAGGTCATCAGGACTCGTGCCGCCTCGTAAGCCTCCGGTGTCGACGGAGTCTGCAAGGCAGGTCCCTCGTTCACGCGAGTCGGAGAGACCTCCTTGGTTGGAGTCGGGCCCGGTGCTGGGGTCGGGGGCCGGTCCAGGGAGCGCACCTCTGTGCTCGACCCCGGCCGCTCCTGCGGTGCGGGGGAGCTCTCCACAGGCGAGTGCCGCTTCTTCTTCTTTTTCTTCGGCACCGTGGCCCCCGGTGCCGGAGGTGCACTCCGCACCGAGGATACACTCGGTGCCGAGGAGGACCGCGTGGGCTCGGACGCCGGGCTAAGCGCGGTCTCCATGAGGAATGCCTTCAGCCTCACCTCTCGGTCCTTTTGTGTCCGAGGCTTGAAGGACTTACAGATTTTACATCGGTCTCGCCGATGTTCTTCCCCCAGACACCGCAAGCAACTGTCGTGGGGGTCGCTAGCTGGGAAAGCCTTCCCGCAGCTAGCGCATGGCTTGAAGCCCGACGCGCCGGGCATGGCCGCGGGCGTCTGAGCCCGCAGGCTCCCTAACTAACTAGAAAAACCCTTTCTAACTGTAAAACTAACTTAGTTCGAGGCGAACTACTAACTAAATACTCACTTTTAAGGCGAAACAACAAACTGAGAAGAGCAGGGGTTAGTTCTCGACCGACCGTCACGGGCGGAAAGAAGAGACTGAAGAGGGAGGGGCCGGCAGCGACCGTTGAGCTGCCGCAGGGCGGCGACACTACGGGGTCGCTAGGCCGGCCCCTGCAGGGGCTGCTAGTAAAAAGTTCTCCGATTGGCCGTGCACGAGAGGCGCGCACACCAAAGTGGAATGCATATGAGCAACCACTCGAAGGAGAATACTAAATTTCTCTCTCGTTTAAAAAACAACAGTTACAATTAAATCTTATCACAAAAATGCTAAACCTACACTTAATCTCATGAAAATGAATTAATGACTCTAGTCTGTCCAGCCTAACTACCAGCTCTTGCTTCTTGAAAGTTCTGGGCTTTCAGTTTCTGTTTCTCAGCAGACTAAAGTCACGTGTGTAAAGAAAGACACGGGGTGGATAGGACTGGTGTTGTTCTGTGCTTATGTGGCAGTGGAGTTGGGTCAAGCAAGGCAGAGGAGTTAGTTAAGACACTATCCTAAAGGCACAGAGAGAATCTTTACATTATTTGGCATTATTCAGTCAATGCTGCAAATGTGACAAAGATGAAAAGATTTAGAAGAAACAGAAGGATGCTCCCTAATAACATATAGCTGCAGTGCCCATTTAATGCATTTTTTAGCCAAAGACTTAAGTATGTCTTCTCCAGGAATAAAAAAAAATGTTGTTGAAATCGCAAAATATTTCCGTAACAACCATTTTGCTTCAGCTTCACTGAAGAGAGCAGGAGGATCCAAACTAATTCTCACTCAAAATGTTCAATGGAATTCTGTGGTTGATTGTTTTGAACAATTTATTAAAAACTGGTCTATTCTCATAAAACTTTGTGAAGAAAACCATGATAAAATAGATGGAAGTATCTCATCCAAAGTATCTAACATTGGATTAAAGAGGAATGTAGAGGATATGCTCAGTATACTGAAGGCAAAAGCCATAGTCTTAAACAAACTTCAGAGAAATTCAGAGAAATTGTAAATCATTAGCCAGGCACCTTGAACCAGATTTCCTTCAGTTGCTAAGCCAACTTTTCACAGCAGTAGCTTCCTCTGCAGACACAGAGAGAATATTTTCATCGTTTGGTATTGTTCACTCAAAGCTAAGAAATCGACTGGAGTTGAAAAAGCAGGAAAACCCGTATTTCTGTTCAGTCTATAAATAAACATGACAATGGAAGTGGGGAAGATGAGAGCTAGTTGTAGAAGTTTTAAGGACAGCGTACATTTAGTGTTGTGATGACTCGTCTGTTACAGTTAATAAAATTTTAAAAAATATATTTAAAAAAAAGTTTAAGGACAGCCGTTAGCCAGCAACTCAGGAGACTACTGCAATTGCAAATGTGAAACATTTATATAACATTTAAGATTTAATTTAATAAAATATAAGTGTTATTGTGTTTGTGTATGTGTGATTTAGTTCTTACCATTCCTAATGTACTGCTGCTGCATATGCAGCTTGACACAGGTAATGAGTATTATGTACTATTTCCTAAATTAATAAAAATCAAGTTATCTAAAAATTACACAAAGTATACCCTCCTAGTACAGCATTTTACAACATCTGAGTTGTAAATTAACATGTTTTGGTGATCAGTTGTGCACCATTGTTTAAGAAATATGTGAAGAAGTATCAGTGGGAAATTAGATTTAAATCACTGATTTTCCTGGTGATTTAAATCACGAATCACCTTAATTTAAATCAATCCACCCTGGTTAATTTCCTCTGGATGAGAAAATAGGGGAGTAGAAACCCTGTCCTGTGTGCTGGAGAGGGACCAGCTCTATGGCTTCCAGTTGCAGAAGATGATTTATTTCTCCTCCTCATATAATGGAATCGTGAGAAGGGTCCCTGAAGAGAGACGGGGAGGGGTGGTGGTGGGCAAAATAGATAGGAAGGAGATGGAGTATCTTCCTTGATTATCTCTAAAACCCACTTGTCCTAGGTGATTATCTCCAAGATGGGGAAAACAGAGCTATGTCGTTGCCAAACTGGTGGAACGAAGATGGTGGGGATAACTGGAAGAGGGGAAGACTTCTCAGGGCATCAACCACATCTTTAAAGTTGTTGCTTCCATGAGCGTGCATGAGAGGTAGCCTCTTGAAGAGTGGGCTGTCTACATTTGTTAGGAGGCCTCTGTCTTCAGTGCTGGGTGTCACAGTGCCTTGGAAGAGTGCACTGTTGTGGTTGGGATCATGGGGGGAGCTGATACGTTCCCGAGCATTTCTTCGGCACTGGTGTGTAAATTCTGAAAGAACTAAGTGTAGATCGGGAGTCTTTAAGGGAGTGCAGAGAATTGGCTGTGCACTCAAGAAATGTTTCAGGCTCTCAAAAGGTAAGTCTTCTACCATGGTTTGTACCTCCTTAGGAAATCCTGAGAGGTGGAGCTATGATGCATGCCTCATGACGACAGCAATCAGGATGGATTGGGCAGCAGTGTCTACAGCATCTAACGAGACTTGCATGGCTGTACGGACTAGGAGGTATCCCTCTGATATTAGGGACAGGAATTTCTCCTTCTTGGCCTCCATTAGGTCATAGCAGAGTTCCTCCAATTTGGAATAGTTTAAGTTAATTATACTTAGCCATGAGGCCTTCATAGTTTACGTTCCTAAATTGGAGTGTGACTGATGAGTATGCTTTGTCTAAATAAATGTTGGCATTTCCAATCTCCATCTGGATGACTAGATCAGGATTGGTACTGATGGCTTCTCTCTTGTACCACGTTGACCACCAAAGAATTTGGGTGCAAGCACAGAAATTCCACATCCTTCATTGGAAGGCGCATTTGCAGGTCGGAGCAATGGATGGCGGGTTCTGCCAGAGCACCTTCATGGGGTCGAGATCACTGATCAGTAATGCGATCTTCGGGGAAGAGGATGTGTGGAGGATATCAAGCAGTTTATGATGTTGGTCCTTGACTTCCTCCAAAGGAATATGGAGGGGGTCTGCAATCCTGAGGAATAAGTCCTGAAAATATCTGAAGTCGTGGGCAGATATAAGTGGTAGAGGCATGACAGCCTCGTCAGGGGAGGAGGAAGAAAAATGTAGTGATGGTGGAGCCTCCTCCCTCCTCGTCTTCCTGTTGTTCTTCTTCAGTCAGTATCGGTGGGGGTTTAACCTTTGGAGGGTGAGAGACTGATGGAGAAGGGAGCGGTGTAGGTCTCCGGCTTTGATCTCTAAAAGGGTTCCCAAATTGTGCCCTGTGCACAGCCCAAGGATCCCAATATGGCCAGTGTGGACTGCAGCCACAGTGAATGTGTGGCTGCATTCACGGTGATCCCTACCAAGATTGTGGACCAGATGCAGACTGTGGATAGTGAGGATGAGCAGGTGCAGTTTGTCTGGTAGATAAGGGAGCGATGGAATTCTCCTCATCTTCCTTCTCGTTGCTGGGGAAGGGAGGTGACGTCCTTGGTGGAGAAAGGGAGGAGTGTCGTGAGTTTAGAGAGGATGCTGGAAGTGGGGGGGGAAGTCATGTTGAAGGAACAGAGACTCGGGGAGCATCAGATACCAGCAGGTTCTTAGGTCTATAGTCTTGTCAAAGGGGTAAAACCATCATCAGTGCCAGTGTATGACTCGGTGCCGATGGAAGGGTGCATTCTCCCATGGTGTCAGTAGGTGGCACCGTAGCTTTGGTCAACGCTGCTGACTTGGTCGGTGCAGAAGACTTGGCTTTGATGACTTTGATGGTGCAAGGGCTTTCCTCAGTGCCAAAAAGGGTGCCAGTGCCACAATTTCAGAAATTGGCTTGCCTTGTTCCCCAGAGCTAAAAACCGGTGCAGAGGCCTGTAGATCTGCCCAGTTTGGGTCGTTAGACTGTTTCTTCATGTCAGTGCTGGAGGTACTTGGATTGGCCCTGCAGCTGTTTTCTCTGTCAGATGAGGTTGACGCAATAGACCTCGCCAGGGATGGTGTTCTGATGAGCTGTGTCTCAGAGCATGAGGAGGGAATCCTTTTCATTTGAGCGAGAAAGGGGTGACTTCTTCTTCAAGGGACGTGGGAAGTGCGGATCAGCAGATGACCTGGCACAGTGTGAGGGTCCCTCTGGGGAAGAGATCGGGCCTGGGTCCAATGCTGGTTGCATTGATTTCTCCATGAGGAGAAATTTTAATTGAAAGGCCTGGTCTTTTCTCGCTCTGGATTTCAGGCCGAGTCAATGAGAAAACTTTTGTGGGCTGTGTTCCTCTTGCAGACAGCAAATGCACTGTGGGTGGCTTTCTGTTACTGGGAAGGTGGCTCCACAAGAAATGGAGATCTTAATCCTTAAACCTCTTAAACCCGGGAGATCTGGGTATAAGGGTGAAGGAAAAAGGCTTCCTGGTTGAGAAGGGCAAGAAGTGGGGGGAAACAGAAAGCTAAGCTATGACACAACTGTAAAGGTACGTTAAAACAAAAACAAAACAAAATTTAAGATAGAAGAAAGAAAAAAGAAAAATACTAACTACACTACACTAACAGAAAAGTCACTGTCTACTGAAGGAACAGGAGAAGTGGGCTCTGCTACTTTGGTCCCAGACCAAAGGCAGTAGAGAAGGAACGGTGGGCAGCCAGACCGCACAGTGCTACATATATGTCCTGAGCACTGCAGGAGAGGGGGGAAGCGTGTATGTGCAATTCTATAGGCACTGCTGTTGAAGGTCTCCAATCCTAGATGTAGGGGGCAGTGCCACACCTACAAGTGGAGCACTTATGGCGATATCACTCAAAGAAGGTATGCTGATTATTACAAAATGATAACAGTGAAACATATTGCTAACAAACATATTTCAACAGAATGGACTGCTTTTCCACCTGAGAATTATTAGGACACTCAAACAAATTCACAATGTACTGATCAAAGACTGACTTTCCTAAACACATTTTCACACTAGCATAAAAAGAACTTGTGACAGGCTTAATCAGTCTGAACTGGCCTTAAACATATACTCAAGCCTTTAAGCACAAGCCACTTTTGCTACATTTAATGTCTGTTCATGTGCAGGCTTCATGATATTCAGTGAGAATCTCGCAAGCTCTCTGAGTGTGGCATTTCCAGTGTAGTCAACGGGATATTTTACTCATTTCATCTTTCTTTTGGTAATATCTGTCATGTTCCAAAAAGTGTGTGTGTAGAATATTTCTTGAGTTAATTAAAATATTCTTCTGTGTAAAGTGTGTGGTAACAAGAAATACATTAGTAAAAACAACTAAACAGAGACCTTGTTCAAACAATACTGAGACAGAATCTTTAGTTAATTAGAACCAAGGAATTATTTTATAAAAGTCAGCACAGGTTTATATGTATCTTCCTTGACAGAGAGGATGAATTTTAAATCACATATAGAGTAACTTAAGCAACATGTTACATAATGCAAAAATAATAACCTTTTATGCAATTTCAGACGTTGGTTTTTTTTAAGTTTTCCAATCTAAAATTATATACTGTCTTGGTTTCTAACATGCACAGAATAAGTTAAACATTGTGCAAACTTAACATTTATTTCAGTAAGAAAATAATTAAATCTAAATATCCTAAGAGCTTATATAAACAGAAATTTATTGAAATTGGCATTCTGGAATAACATCATAATAAATAATAATAATAATAGCAATAAATCCAGTGGATTAAGCTAAATCAGAAAAAGGGACTCTAGAAGAATAAGAGTTTCCACATGAGGGGCTTATGCCAAAATAAGCATTCCAGATCACTTATTTTGGTAAATTTCAAGTGTAGACAAGTCCTGAGTGCTTGAAGGGAAAACAGCATACGACTGTACATCAAATTATAAACAGCATATTCAAAATAACCAACCACTACAAAGTTCTGCAATACAAATTAAAGTAGCAGCTGTAACTAACCTTTCTTCCAGGTTTTAAACCTTTTTCCCTTGTTTTGAGATTATCAGTATTTTCAGTAAAGGTGTTTTTTGTCAGAGAAATGTTTTTAGGAGACCTTCCCTTCCTAGGAACTGTAGATTGTCCAGTGGGCTTGCCCCGACTTGGTTTCCTGCCACATTGTGCTAGTACCGGAGCAGATTTTTGTGGAGACTGCATTGGACGCCGTGTCACTTTGGAAGGGGACGTCTGGGCTTTTGCACTTCTTTTTGTAATGGAAACTGAAGAAAAACAAAACCATAAATCACACATCAAAATGAAAACCAGAATCTGAAGGCATTTTGTGTCATTATCCAGAGATCAATCTGTGCTATAAAAGCAACTTTTCTAATGATTTTTAAAAACTTGTTACAAATTAATTTAAAATTTTAAACAAATGTAAAATGAAGATATCTAAATGTAACAAGTGTTTGGTATCAAACTACTCCATTTAACTAAATCCAAAAGAACAGAATCCAGTCCCACAAAACTATATTAAAGGGGGAGTTTTCTACAAAGAAAATTTTCAGATAACAAAGCATATAATTTGATATAAACACTCAAATTACAGATATTTCTCAGTTTCCATTATTACTACTACTATTACATTCATATAGTGCCTTTCATCAAGAAGGATCCCAAAGTGCTTTACAAATTCTATAATATATAAGAAATTTGTCCACCTCTAAATGCAGCTGCCTCAGAGGTGAAACAAGTCAACTATTCAACTGTGCACAGCAGAAAGTGAGGAGTAAAGTAAAGTAAAAAGGAAGAATGTTTTGATAGTCAAAATCCTAATAA
Organism: Mesoclemmys tuberculata; assembly: GCA_007922155.1. Taxonomy (NCBI): domain Eukaryota; kingdom Metazoa; phylum Chordata; order Testudines; family Chelidae; genus Mesoclemmys; species Mesoclemmys tuberculata. Next base: position 55,462,243 of record ML675610.1, on the reverse strand, counting down.
CTGGAATTTGTCTGAGACACCAAGTTTAACACCCGAAGTTCTTATGAAAAATGCCAAGGATTAATTAGAGAGACAAAGTGGGTATAGCCTGAAGAAGAGCTCTGTGGAAGCTCAAAAGCTTATCTCGCTCACCAACAGAAGCAGGTTCAATAAAAGATATTACTTTACCCATTTTGTCTCTCTAATATCCTGGGACGAACAGGTCTACAACACTGCATACAATGATTAAGTATGTTAAATTATCAGCACTTCTGTTTTAAATTTCATTTGAAAAAATGTGCTCCACCAGCACAGTGCCCACTGACTTGGATTCAACATGGAATCCAAAGGAAGAGAACCACCTATTAAATAATTTCCTGCAGTATCAAAAGTTTTCCTTTGTGGGAGGTCCACCAAATACAAATCTCGATAACCCTACGTAGTCCACAAGGAGTGACTAGATCAAATGCCAGGCAGCAAGTCACGACCAGATTTCTCTTACATTATTAACAAGGAGGCCCTTATTTATTTTCACCTCTTTGATTGTGCTCTGAAGTCATGATGAATTTATAACAACTTCGTTGGCAACTCACTGATATTAAAACACAAGAGAAGGAGTTTCTCCATACATAGACATACCATTTATGGGCGAGTGTGTTAGTCTTCAGAGTCTCCTCTGCCTACTCCAGGGGTAGGCGACCGGTGGCACATGTGCCAAAGGTGGCACATACAATGATTTTGAGTGGTACCCCCTTCCTGTCCTACTCCTCTCCCATGTGGGCCCAGCAGTGCTCTGGCCAAAGCCACACTGCTCCTGGCCCCAAGCAGTGCTGTGCAGCAGCCACTCCGCCCTCCTTGCCCCACCCTTCTCCCACGTGACATCACATGGGCCCAGTGATGAGAGATGGGAGAGGGTGGGGCCAGGAGGGTGGAGTGGCCTCCATGCGGGTACTGCTTGGAGCCAGGAGCGGCTCCTGGCCAGGTTGCTGGGAGAGGAGCAGGGCCAGAGGGGTGGGATCAGCCACCGCACAGCACTGCTTGGGGCCAGGAATGGCCAGGACACTGGGATCATGGCATATGGGAGGGGGGGAAGACGTAGCACGTCACATCGAAAGGGTGCCGATTCCTGGCCTATTCAAACAGCGGTGACTGGCTCCAAGGGAAACTATCTATTGTCCTTTGGTGAGAACGCTGATCAGCAGAGATATAGAAGCTTTTGAGGAAGTGGTGAGACAATAAAAGACAACAGAGGAAGTAGACAGCCCTTGCACCCCAAAAGGGAAAAGTTAAATTTAAACTAACCTTAAATAAAACAGAGGAAAATAAGCCTCCTCTTGTCCCCTCTTCCCCCATCCACATGTATATGTGCACATGCAAACACACACAAAAGAAAAGAAATATGAGGTAAAACGGTTGGATTTGATGAATTCTCTGTCATATGCAGTTATTTAAATCAAGACTGGATGTCTTTCTAAAAAGATAACTTCTGGCTAAGCTAAAACATATGAGGTTCCTTGATGCAGGAATCACATGGTAATATTCTATTGCCTGTGTTATGCAGGTGGTCAGACTAGATGATCATAATGGTCTCTTCTGGCCTTAAAATCTGTTTCACGTGAAAAAACTTGAGACATTCCACGTTAAGGTTAAAGCTGAACTGACATCATCAAAGCCAAAATGCCTGATCTGGAACACTACTACAAGCTGAAAGTGGAGTTCACAATGGATTTTAAGACTTTATTCTAATTTCCAGAGTTTTGTGGACATCAGAAAATTGCTTTCTGCTGTGTTATTAATGTATGAAGATTTATTTTGTAAAAAATCTCACCACACATAAAACTAGAAGTTACGTTTTCAAGGGAATCTAGACAGATCATTACTATTAGTCTACACAATAATGTCTAGCCATACATCTGATGTGAATCTTAGCAGCCCAATGCTTAGCCTTATAAAAGTGGTGCTTTTTCCACTTAAATAATATTTCATAAGTAATTCTCGTATGAGTTAGCTTTAAAGAAATAAACCATTTCAAGAAAAAATGTCAAGGTAAAATAAACTCAACATCCCAAAATGACACTTTAAATACTTATAAAACAAAAGTTCCATTCATACAAATTCATACAGTTTTAGGACACTTTAAATACATTTTGTATGTTTTATTTAATTCATTTATTAATCAAATGTCCTTGATAAACAATTTTTTTAAAAGTCCTTTTTAATCAAAATGTATAATCCTAAATATATTACATTATATATATTACATTAAATATATTTTCTGCCACAAATTACATCTAGGTAACTGGAAAAAAGGAGCTTTTGAATGAGGAAAATCATCACTTTCCTTTTATTTATACACTATAGCAACTTAAAATAAAGTACTACTATTAGGGAATTCTTATAAGTTTAACTGAATTTTAGTCAGTACAAATAACACTATTACATTATGCTTTTGAATCCTCCAAATGACAACTCTTATTAGACAGCATATCTGGAAAGTAAAACAAAATTATTATAAAATACAGCCATTTTTATTCATAGCACACAACATTGTGTTTAATAAAGTCAAGAAATTGCAAAGAAATGTGTGCTTCATAGATTCATTGTCTGTCTGTCTAGCAATCTGAAATCTAGCAAATGCTTTCATATTCTCTTTTGCATAGTAAATGAAATGTTTAAATACACAAATAATCCCAAAGACAAATTTTAGTACCAACAGGTTCTAGGAGTACAGGTACGTGTTTCTATACAGTGGACAAATTTCAATTCCTTTGTAGAAAGGATTGATATTATTTACTAAACAAAGGCTAACAATGCAAACAATGCTAATAATTTATTCCTGTGCTGCTGAAATACAATATAAAAATATGTTTATTTCAGCATCTTCCTACCTTTATATTCCAGAGGGCCAAATATCAGCTGCACTGACCATTAAGGAGGTTTAGGTCCCATTAGATAATTTTTCTTCTTACTAGGATTCAAACTGCCTTTTTGAATAAGCAAGTCTCCAACAAAGCCCATGCTGCCTGAGCAGCAGCATCAAAATACTAGCAAATGGGAATGGAGCTATTTGCATTTGTTGGTTTAAGAGATGGGGGAGTGGAGGGAAGTGAGAGACTGCTAAAGTAATTCACATATTGTCTGCAGGCTGTATTGACAGTGATCATCAGTCACCTGCTCATACTTCCTTCACCCCTGCCTTCAGAGGGAGACCAAAGGTTACAGTGGGTCAAAGAATCTGGAAAGAAATGAAAAGACATGCAAAATCTAGCTGCCAACCCACTGCATCTGTAGACAAAGTTATCCCCGCTGGACCACATGTTCCAAAAACTAAGACATTTTAATAGTCTCAAGAGAACTTGTTAAAATATATCAATGAAAAGAAGAGAGAAAAAACACCAAGCTCTGCTTGCAATTACTGCAGCATTTAGCAGGGATATTTACAACAGAAAACGCACATTTGCTTTTTCAGGAAACTGCTTTGCATTACAATGGTCTTCTCATTTGCACAAACAAAACAAAGCATTTGTTTCATGCTGCTCTATTGAAAACATAAAATATCAACTGTTCAAGTTTCATGGGTTTCATGCATATAATTTATTTAGCAGTGTTCTTTCCCATGTTTCTTATCCTTAGTAAAAACTGTATTCAAGTCCTTTGGAAAGTTGGCCTCATTTAACTAAAAGTATAGATAATTATTACAAAACAAACAAATAAAATGTTAATAAAAATTCAGTTTTCATAGTTTAGAGAGCTCTCTAATTACACTACTACTTTATTATATGCTGTATCTGAGCGTACACATTTAATACAAAGACAATTAAAGATCTTTCATGCTTTCGATTATTAGTAACATGATATTTTCAAAAGCTCCAAAGTTGTCATTATCTTGAGAACACAGTATCTGTAACTCTGAACCAAACATGTAGAGTAGCAAAAAAATCTAAATATTCTAGGACCCCAAAGCCTGAAACTCTTACCAAAGATCCAGTCTTTTCACATACAAAGCCACTCAAGTCAACTGGGACTACTTGCATAAGCAAGAGTTTGAAGGATCAGGTTTTTTCAGGGGCAAATTCTGCTTGCTTTACTCATACAAGCAGGACAATTGAATGAGTGGACTACAAAGGACTACAAAATTTGAACCCACAATGTTTTACTGGTATTTCCTGTTAGACTTATTCAGATTTATAAGGCTATTGGTAAACCTATGCTACAGAAAGACTCAAACAGGGGAAAGGAAGGAAAAACCACAATTCAGAAGTCTGAAGATTGGTGCAATTCCAATTAATAGAATTTTCCTTTAAAAAAAACACAGCAATTCTTTATTCAACTTTACGTTGCTCATCTTGAGCAAAGAGAAAGTCATAAAGCTACGGAGTTTGTAACATATCTGTAATAAGGTGATTATCAAAATTTGAGTAGAAACTCTGATGTGAAATTACATGAAAATAGACCTCACCCCCAATCCTATGACAGATCTGTGTGCAGAACTCCCATGAATTTTTAGGCACAGAGCCCTTGCTGGATTAGGCCTAAACTGTCAATTTGGGCAGTAGAATGATTTTATCTTGCAAAAACGTTATATGATTTTAACATTATTTCACATTGTTTTGCTTGTGTTCTTTACTATTATGATTTGTATTATAGTAGTGATTCCAGGCCCCTGATGAGACTGGGTCCTCCCCTTATCCTGAGCCCCTACTATATGTATGTATTAAAAAACACACCTCTTGCCTCTATAAAGCTTGAAAAACTAGAGAGACAAAAGAGAAAGGCTGGGAAAAAGAAAGTGCTCTCGCTATTTTACAGATGAGAAATGGTGGCAAAAAAATTAAGTAATTTAGATCCACTATTAGCCAAAATAAATGAACACCACCTTCAGAGAAGGGAACCGACAATCTTCCAGGGGGGAGTTCCTCCAATCCTGAAAAAGGCAACATTATGTACAAAACTCCCAACTACTGTCCCATCTCCAGCCTCCCATTCCAAGGTCAAACTAGCAATAAAATAACAACCAAGTTCCAACAAGAAAAATGTGTAGGACTTGCTTGCTGCAAGATCCACCTCTTTTACAAGCATTTCCACTATAACTGAATGATGATTGAAAATTAAATTATCTTATTTACAATCTCCAAGCACAGGCTCTTTCACCAGGAAAGAAGAACAGAAGAAAACTCCTTGTAATTCCCAAGGGACCTCGTTGTCCAGCTTTAAGTTACCCAGCAAGTGTTCAGATACCATGGTGATGGGTGCCACAGTGTCCTTAAGAGATCACGCGCTGAGCACATGGCAGAGCCTGGCTCATGGTCTGCAGTAGTGATTATGGCATACAAAGTCTTCTCCAAGTACAGCTATGGCTCAGTGATCTGGAACTATGCCCAGTTTTTAATCATTTATTTGTATAACAGTAGTGCCTACAGATCCCCAAACAAGGGGCATTGAGCTGGAGGCTGTACAAACCATATACTTATTCCAAGCCTACCCACAATGAGAACCATTGTGAAGTGAAGCTCTGCATCATGATGCAATCTGCTGAGTCCCCCCTTAGCAGCCTCTCTGCTTCATACCATTTCTACAGCTGTGTATCAGGTGGCAGAAGTTAGCTTTAAATATCTGAGAAGGGGAAAGGACTCCTCAGGTCTCAATGTTAGAAATAATCAGAATTTGGGGAATGTGAGAAGTCATCCCAGGAAAAAAAAGGGCCCTGATTCTGCTTTCATTTTAGGGCTCGTCTACACCTAAAGCTTACAGCAGCACATCTGTATTGGTACAGATGTGCTGCTGTAAGAGTGCTTGTGTATCCGCGTTATGTTGACAGGAAAAAGCTTTCCCACCGACATAATAAAACCACCTAAATGAGCAGCGGTAGCTATGTCAATGGTAAAGCATCTCCCGCTGACACAGAGCTGTCTACGTTAGTGCTTATGCCGGCAAAACTTAGTCACTCAGGGTGCATGTGTTTTTCACACCCGAGCAACAAAAGTTTTGCCAGCATAAGTGCTAGTGTACACAAGGCCTTAGTGAAATGGGAATTTTGCTATTGATTTCATTGGGAGTGTACAGGGCTGCTCGATCCAGTCGGGTCGCTGCAGCCTATCCTTGGGTCCCAACTCCAGGGGAGGCCACAGCACCTTCCTAAATGGGGAACAGTTAGCGTCTGGGCACGGGTCACCAGCCAGGTTCTCGGACCAAGTGGGTGGCCAAGCAGTCTAGCGCCCCAGCACTTCAGCAAGGCAGGCGAGTAAGCAGTCTAGTGCCCCGGCCCTCCGGCAGGGCGGGCGAGTAAGCAGTTTAATGCCTCAGACCTCTCAAGCAGGGTGAGGGAGGCAGTGGAGCCACTGTCAGTAGCAGGAGAGAAGAGCACGTCCTCCCGGGACGGCAAGGGAAAGGGGGACTCAGGCCCACCCATCTCCACTGCATCCCAGCCCAGGGCCCTAGTAGTGGCAAAGGCATTGCCATCAAGTCAGCGGGGTTCCTGCCGCAACACACCGATGGGGCTGTGCCCCTAACTCAGCCACTGGTTCTGGCTGTCCCTGGGCCACTTCCTCCCCGTGGCCCAGGTACCTGTCTCCACCGGGTTGTAGGGGTACTCGGCCCATGGCTGGCTCACCAGTCCCTCTTCGTGACCGGGCGACAAGGTGGAGAGCTCCTCGGTGAGGGGCAGCTCCTTGAGGTCGCAGGGTGCCTGGGGGCCTTCACGTCGGGCAGCTCATCCAGGTCCCGTCCGGCTTCTGGGGGTGGTTCCCATCCAGGGTGGTCAGGGGGCCCACTCCAGACACCGGGGTCTTGCTCCAGGTCCAGTCACCGGGGCCCGGGGGCACAACCCAGTCCCTGGGCCCACTAGATCGGGAATAGTCAGGGGTTCTGCCCTGGAAGGAGAGTGTCCTGGGTCTCAGCTTGGCTCCAGTCTGGCCTAGGCCTCTGCCAGGGGGGCAGCACTTCTGCCTCCAGCAGCTGTCTGTCTCTTACTGAGCTCTGGGGGCTGGCTTTTATACGCCCCCTTCCTGCAGGGGCTCCGCCCCTCTGCTGCTGGTTGGGCTGGTCAGGTGGCCCTATCACAGCCCAACCTCTCTGTTGCCGGGCAGACTTGTCTGCAGGGCTCGTTCAGTCCAGCCAGGTCGCTGCAGACTATTCTCAGGTCCTGACCCCGGGGGACGCCACAGCACCTTCCTACAGGGAGCAAGACTGGGTGCCAAATAAAATGGGTGAGAAATAAAATGCAACAAGCCTAAGAAAAATATAAAAGTCAACTTGGAAACTGGTCAATTGTTTTGTCTGAAAAGAACGATACTTGAATTATAGTAGTTATTCTTGGTGTGGGTTATACATACTGAGATGCAACTGCCAGCAACCAACCTAGTCCCATCCACTGTATGAATGAGACAAAGGTATACATGAAATGAACAAAAAGCAGAAGAAATAAGAAAACAGAATCCATTAAGTAATGGTCAGACAAAAAATACTTGGAACACTGCTACAACGTATTTTTAAAAAGAGAAGACTCCAATTGCTTCATCCTAAAGCATCTTCTGGAGCTTATTCATGCAAAGACTTCCAATGCAGTCTCTTCTTTGGGAAGAGGGGAAAACCCCCTTTCTCCTTCTGCAACAGATGCCTTCTCTGAGAGATAACATGCGCCTTGTTATGAGATGTCAAGAAACATTAAGACAAAAATAGAAAATCCTACTAGTGAGAGGATGGTGGCAAATCATATTTTTAGCCCCAAGCATTGAGGAGTTTTCATATAAAACAAGGACAAAATGAATCTGCCATTTTGTGTGTGCCTGGTTTAAACACTGGTCATAGAACAAAGCTGAGTTAGAAAAAAATGTAATCTATGCCAAAATAAAAATGTTATGTCAACATTTGTTAATGTTCCATTGAAAAAAAAATGTATTATTGTGGTGTATGTAGTGCTTAATTTAAGGTTTTGTTACTGTAAAAATTTCAGAATCCAGAGTAATTTTATAAATTTTGTGAAATTGTTTATCAAAATTATTTCAGCTGTTCATTGTTTATTTACAAAAACTGAAGATTATTAATTACATTCTAAACTTGGATAAATACAAAATTCAGTTAGTTTTAACTAAAAAATAACTTGAATATCATCAACGTGAAGTAGTAAATTTCTGACAACGATCATCTTGGAAAAATGTGAATAAAGAAATTGGACATTGAAAATATTGTTGGAAAGTAAAACAAACAGACAACAAGGTACTTTACATTATCTGTTTATGCCTGCAAGCAGCTCCTGAAGGGGACCTTTAATATCACAGCCTGATTAGCGTAATGAAAGAAGACTGCTTTCACCAACAATAAAAGCATGGAATTGGGAGATAACTGACGAGGTGGCACACATATGCGGGAAAAGGAGGGGGCTGAGGATAAAGGCTGCAGTACCTTATCACATACCACTTTTATATTTAGATTACTGGACATAGTCTTCCTCTTGGCCCCTAAAATCCGTCTCTGCAGCACTTCAGCTAGAGATTTCCTTTTGTGACTGCCTCTATTCCCTGCATCTCATTTTCTCATACCTTGGTTCATTTAAGTTTCTATTCTGATAGTCTAGGAAAGTCTGGATAAGAAAGAAATTGAATTTTTTTCCGTCATTGTCTGCATGAAAGATGCTACTTAATCTTCGCAGACGAAGCTACAATACAGTGATCAATTTTCAGACAGGTTCGTTTCCAACTGAATTTTAAAAATCCTCTCACAAAACTTCATTTTGTTCAAGGAGGAATTCCAATTGCTGCAGTTTTGTGTGTCCTTTTGTGCAGGGAAAGGTTACTACCTCATATGATGGATACAAGATGTATTATGTTGCCTAGACAATAGTACCTGATGCATGATGTACAAGTTGTGAATGACTTGAGTACACAAATGTCCAACAGATACTTTTCTCTTATTTAGTTTTACAGAAGCTTGAAGCCCTATTCTGATGTTTCCAGTTTAGTTTCCCTATAATTCAATCTTAAAACTCCAGACTGCTAGCTGCAATGCAAAACCATACGTTACGTGTGGTAGGGATTTCTAACATCAGTTACAGTCACTCAAGGGTTCTGAAGGTTACACACTGAAAAAGTCATCAGTGTGAGCAAGTCATATCTAAAAACGAACAAAATTGCAAAGTGAAATGCAAAAAAGACACTGAATGATAGGTTTGGCAGACTTCATAAAAGATTAACACTATGCTGCAGAATTCAGGATTAGCTAATGTTAACTGGTCAACCAGACAGTGTTGCAAATTTTCTCTCTCTCTCTCCCCCCCTCATACTCTGAAAGCGTCAAAAATGGGAAATACAAAAGGAGATTACTTACTGTAACTGATGGTTCTTTGAGAGGTGTGGACGCTACCTAGATACCATACATGGGCGTGCATGCGTGCCATGTGACAGAGCCAGAACTTTTTGAAATAGTCTCCATCAACCCACACCATGCGTGGTCCACATGGTTGTGTCTAAGGTCTTGTGAGACTGTGCAGGTTGACGCCCCCTTGGTTCCTTCTTACCAGCAGGCTTTAAGCCCATAGCAGAGAGGATGGCGGGTGGGAGTGGAATCCAGACATGGATCAGACCTCTTTAAAAACATCGGGTTACTTGCCAGTAGCTGTTGTTCTTCGAGATGTGTTGCTCATATCCATTCTAATGTAGGTGAGTGCATGTCTCCGTGCACAGGTTCCCGGAACTTTTTTCCCCTTAGCAAATCCCTAGGGTCGGCTTAGGTGCCCCCTGGAGTGCCGTGCGCATGCTGCGGTATATGAGATGCTGCCGACCCTACGGCACCTCAGTCCCTTCTTTCTGCTGACTCCAACAGCGGGGACAGATGGTGGGTGTGGAATGGATATGAGCAACACACCTCGAAGAACAGTCACTGTTAAGTAACCCTGTTTTCTACTTCAAGTGATTGCTCATATCCATTCCAATATAGGTGATTAAAAAGCAATACCTTGGAGGTGGGTAGGAGTTACCGGTGAGCTGCCCACAGCACGGCTCTGCTGAATCCCACTTCCTCCCTTGCCTGTTGGATGATGGTGTAGTGGGACATGAAGGTGTGCACTGATGACCAGGTGGCAGCTTTGCAGATGTCCAGCAGGGGCACCCGCTCCAGGAAGGCCACAGACAAGGCCTGGGCTCTGGTTGAGTGTGCTGTGATGACCCCTGGAAGTGGTACATTCGTCAGCTCATAGCAGCACTTGATGCAGGAGGTGATCCATGCAGAGATGTGCTGGGTGGAGACAGGTGATCCTTTCATCCGGTCCGCCACTTGCGATGAAGAGCTGCGTCGTTTTCCGGAAGGATCTTGTCCTGTCGATGTAATAGGCCAGGGCTCGTCTCACGTCCGGCGAGTGCCATCTCCGCTCTTCCTCCGAACCGTGTGGTTTGGGAAAAAATACAGGGAGGAAGATATCTTGGTTATAATGAAACTGGGGTCTCAACTGCACCTTATCCTTGAAGAATACAGCGTAGGGGGGCTCCGAGTTCAAAGCTCTAATGTTGGAAACCCTCCTAGCTGAGGTAATGGCCACCAGGAAGGCTATCTTCCAAGAGAGGACAAGCAGAGGGCATGAAGCCTAGGGCTCAAAAGGAGGCCTCATGAGTCTGGAGAAGACCAGGTTAAGATCCTAGGGAGGCAATGGGTCATGGACTTGCGGATAAAGCCTCTCCACTCTCTTAAGGAACCTGACTGACATGAGGTGGGAGAACAGGGATCTCTTCTCTAGTGGCTGATGGAAAGCTGAGATAGGCGCCAGGTGGACCTTCAGGGAGGCTAGTGCTAGGCCCTGGACTTTCAACTGGAGCAGGTACTCCAGGATCACCTGAATAGGAGAAAGGCTCAGCAAAATACCCCATGACTCCCATGGAGGTAAACTGCCTCCACTTGGCCCAGCACACGACCTGTGTTGAAGGTTTTCTGCTGCCCAGCAGGACTTGTTGGACCAGCACCGAGCAGGCTCTCTCTCCCTCCATCAGCCAGAGAGCCTCCAGGTGTGAGGTGCAGGTAGCCCAGGTCCGGGTACAGCAGGTGACCATGGTCCTCGGAGAGAAGGTCGTGTCATCTCAGGAGCTCCACTGGCAGCGCGATCGACAGGTACAGTAGCATACTGAACCAATGCTGTCTCGGCCAGGCTGGGGCAATGAATATCATGTCTGCCCCGCCCCTCTTGATTCTCAAGAGGACCTTGGGCAGGAGCAGAATGGGGGGGAATGTGTACCTGAGGGTCCCCTTGCACTCGATAAGGAACACATCGGATATCGAGCCCGGCTGCGACCCTGGAGCGAGCAAAACCTCAGGCACTTCTTGTTCCAGGACGACACGAACAAGTCCAGTTGGGGAACACCCCACTTGCGGAAGATGAAAGTCACTATCTCTGGGTGCAACGACCAGTCATGGCGGGGTAGAAACAATCTGCTGAGACGGTCTGCATCGTCGTTCCTGACACCCATGAGGTGAGAGGCAGACAAATGAAAGTTGTGCCTCACTGCAAAGTCCCACAGTTGAATGGCCTCCTGGCAGAGGGCTGAGGAGCGTGCCCCCCGCCTGTTGATATAGAACATGGCTGGGGTATTGTCCGTCAGCACCTGCACCACCCTGCCCATCAGGAACCTGAGGAACACCTTGCACGCCAGTCTGACGGCCCTGAGTTCTTTTACGTTGATATGCAGGCACCTCTCTTCCTCCGTCCAGAGTCCCTGAGTACCCAGGTCGACACTGATGTGGGCTCCCCACCCCACTTCCAAGGCGTCGGAAATCAGGGTGACTGACAGGGCTAGTTCCCTAAAGGGGACACCCCTCAACACTGCCCTGGGGGTCCTTCACCAGTTCAGGGAGCCCAGGACCGATGGGGGAACTGTGACCACCCTGTTCAAGGGGTGCCTGCTCAACACACATGCCGCGGCCAACTATGCCTGGAGTGGCCTGAGTTTGAGACAAGCTAGCCTCACCACATATGTGCAGGCTGCCATGTGCCTTAACAGCTGTAGGCAGTGCCTGGCTGTCGTCATGGGGCACCGGTGCAGCTGGGCAATAATCGCAGCCATAGCCTCAAACCAGGGTTGCGGGAGGAAGGCTCTGGCCTGAGAAGCATCCAGGTTGGCCCCAATGAACTCTATGTGCTGCACCGGCGTTAGAGTTGACTTCTGCTCATTTATGAGCACTCCCAACTTGCTGCATGTGGCACAGGTGAGGGACACACTGTCCTGCAGGTGGGACCTGGACCTGCCCCTGATAAGCCAGTTGTCCAGATAAGGAAAAATCTGCACCCCCTTGCACCTCAGGTGGGCCGCCACTACTGCCATGCACTTGATAAATGCTCTGGGTGCGGATGAAAGGCCAAAGGTAGTGGGACCCAGCTACCATAAATTGAACACCGCCTCATGGAGAAGGCAGAGACCATGGCCCTGCTCGCGGTGCCTGTAGCAGTTTGTAGTGCCGCCCCCGCCACCATGATCCCCTCCTCTAGGACCGTGGCGAAGTCCGCTGCCTGCTCCTGGAGCAATGCCTCAGCAAACTACCTGAGGGAGTCCCAGAGATTGAAGTTATATCAGCCCAATAGGGCCTGGTGGTTTGCGATTTGTAATAGCAAGGCCCCAGTAGAGTAGACTTTTCTTCTGAACAAGTCCATCTTTTTATTCTCCTTGCTCTTGGGAGTGGAATCTTGGTACCCCTGCCTGTCCCTTTGATTAGCTGCCTCCACCACCAAGGTTCCCGGGGCTGGGTGACTAAAAAGGAACTCAAACCCTTCTGCAGGGACATAGTATTTCTTTTCAGCACCCTTGGATGTGGGGGCAACCAAGGCAGAGGTTTGCCACAGGGCCTTAGCCAACTTAAGGACCCTGTCATGCACGGGCAGAGCCACCCTCGATGGGCTCTGTGTCCCGAAAACACTGAAAAGGGGGTCCCTCCTCTGAGAATTCCCTGACCTCCAGATTCAAGTTGGAGGCCACCCTTTTCAGCAGCTCCTGATGCACCTTGAAGTCTCTCAGCGGTGCCCTGTGGTCCCTAGAAGCTGCTTCATCTGGGGAGGATGAGGAGGATTGTGGGTGCTCGCCCCTTCGTTGGTGGGGTCCCGTGGAGGGTTCCTCCCCTGGGTCTGATTCCTCATCCGAGGAGTGGCCCTTGCACTCTTTGTCTGGCGTGGGGGGCACTGACTGTGCTCCTGAGGAGGGGACCGACACTGTACCTTGTCCCATATAAGCTCCCCTGGGCCCCAATAGGGCCATTACCAGGGACCCTGGGGCCACCCCAGTGCTGGCATCGGCACCAGTTGATGCGCCTCCTGGTGGCATCGGCTGGACCCTTGAGCCTCCATGGCATTTGGGCCCTTACTTCTCTGCGTAGGGGACCAACCCCTTGACAACGCTGAGGAGGCAGAAGAAGGCTGGTGCTGACGCGAACGGTGCTGACGCAAGGCTGTGCGCTCTGAGGAGCTTGAGGACGACATCAGTCCTCTCAGCACCGATGACTTGAGGTGCTGCTTGCCCTTGGGAGACAGGGAACGGTGCTGTCTGGAGCCTTGCGGTGCCGAACCCGAATCCGAAGACTGTGCCGGTGATGGGGTCCGGTGCTGCCTTGATGAACAGCTTGGTGCCGAGGACGGGGAGTGAGAGCTGCCTCTGCGCCGCGAGGTGGCCCTCGAGTGGCACCACCTTGAATGTGTCGCCTCCGCTGCCGTGGACCATCCTCAGTGCCGTAGGGAGGATCCACTCGACAAGAAAGACTCGGAGCTAAGAGGGGAGCTTCCATGCTCTACCCTTAGTGACCGTCCGGCAAAAGACTCTTCTCTTGTCAGGGGTCTCAACCAGCCTCCGGGGGGACCCAGAGCGGGTTTACCCTGGGACACCAGCCCTCTCTCCCTCGGCGGGAGGCAGAGGGCAGAGGCATGGGCAAGGCCATCGTGCCGCCTGACAAGCCTCCGGTGTCGACGGCAACTGCAGGGGCACTCTCCCACCCCCAGAAGTCGCGGGAGGCTCCCTGCTTGGAGATGCAGGCACCGAAGCATGCTCTACGGGCTGTGGCTGGTGCACCTCCACACTTGACCCCGCCCATATCAATGGTGCGGGGGAGTGTGTACGCTCCATGTGCTGCCGCCTTTTCTTCTTCGGCACTGGAGAGATTTCTTCATGTCTAGTTGACTCTGGTGCCGGCGGTGCGCTCTGCACTGAGGAGATACTCGGTGCCGAGGTGGAACGAGGCAGTTCAGAGGCTGGTCAGAGCACCACTTTCATCAGGATAGCTTTCAGCTGAATGTCCCACTCTCTTTGAGTCCTAGGCTTGAAAGCTTTGCAAATCCAGCACTTTTCCCTCCAATGCTGCTCTCCCAGATATTTGAGGCAGCGATCATGAGGGTCACTGACAGGGAAAGCCTTGCCACAAGCGGTGCAAGGCTTAAAGCCAGGTGACCCGGGCATGCCCGGCCACCCTAAGCCCTGAAGGGCTCCTATCAAACTCCTAAACTATTTAACACTTACACTAAGAAACACTTATCTAGCTATGCACAACAAAGCTCTATCAGGGAAAAGTACTTGTGAGAAGCAAGAGACGTTCCAGCAACTGTCACGGGCGGAAAGAAGGAACTGAGGGGTCGTAGGGTTGGCGGTGCCTCATATACTGCAGCATGCACGCAGCACTCCAGGGGGCGCCTGAGGCAATCCTACAGGGTCTGCTAAGGGGAAAAAAGTTCCAGGAACCCATGCACGGAGACATGCACTCACCTATATTGGAATGGATATGAGCAATCACTCAAAGTAGAACCTTCCTTTCTTCTTTGAGTGCTGGTCTCTATGTGGATTCCATACATGGGTGGAGTAACAAGCCGTATTCAGTTTGGAAGTGGGAGCAAGGGCTCAAGTAGATGTAAAAGTTCGTAGGACTGTGCAGCCGACCGCCATGTCCACAGCAGGCCACTGGGATATGGTGTAGTGAGTGTTGAATGTATTAATGGAGGACCATGTTGCTGCTTTACAAATGTTCTACCATGAACATCTGCAAGGAGGGCTGACATGGTGGCTTGCGCACTGGTAGAGTGGGCTGTAATGCCCGGTGGTGCAGAGAGTTGTGAGATAGTACAGCTCCGTGATACAGTAGGCGATCTATTTGGAGATGCATTGTGACAAGAGGGCGTGGCTTCTTCAGTGCTCCGCTATAGTTAGAGACAGTCTGGGTAAGGTTCAGAAGGTGTGCATGCATTCAAGGTAAAAGGCGAGCATGCACCAGATGTCAAGAGAGTATAGGGTACATGCCCTGGCAGAGGTGTGGGTCTTCAGGTAGAATGTAGGAAGATGGATGATCTGATCGAGGTAAAATGGCAATGCTACTTTAGGAGCAACTTGGGGTGAAGCCAAAGGGATACTTTATCCTTACGGAACACTGTGAAAGACGGATTGCCATCAGAGCTGCTAGTTCACTAATTCGTTGGTGCATATGATAGCCACTAAGAAGATTACTTTCTTTGTTAAGTGGGTGAATGAGCAAGTAGCCAGTGGCTCTAAGGGTGGCTTAGTGAGGGCCGAAAGGACATGGTTGAGGTCCCAAGTGGGAGTAGGTCTTCTAACCATGGGAAAGGTATTTATAAGACCACGAAGGAATCTCTCTCTGGTTGAGTAGCTGAAGACCGAGAGTCCTTCCAAAGGCAGGAGGAATGCACTGACAGCTGCTAGGTGGGCTCAAATGGAGGAGTGGGCAATAACTGAAAAACAAAGATCATGTAGATAGTTGAGGATGACTGGTATAGACACCATGTCTATGGAGTGATGGTTGCAGGATGCCTACTCCGTAAAACGTCGCCACTTTGCACTCCCTGGTAGTTGGGCAATGGCTCTGGGTGAATACGTTCTATAATGGTGTGAAGCACGACTTGTCTATTCATGAACCCCATCCAAATCCCAGGCCATGAGGTGAAGAGGGTCTGGGTTGGGGTGCCTTATTAGGCCCTGTTGTTGTGTGAGGAGGTTTGGGAGAAGAGGAAGATGGATTGTTGAGCAGGCTGATAGCTGAAGAAAATCCGTGAACCAGTACTGATGGGGCCAGAATGGGGTTATGATTATGAGAGTTGCCCAGCCTCATACTCCTTTCTTTGCGGAGTACTTGTGGGAGAAACAAGATGGGGGGAAATCCGTGTTTTAAGTTGGGTGTCCAGGTGAGAAGGAGGGTATCTCCCTGTAATCTGTGCTTGAGGACTCCTCTAGAGCAGAAGAGGGGAAGTTTGTGGTTTGTGGATGTCATGAAGAGATCCCATTGTGGTGTGCTCCACCAATGGATATGACATGGAGAGTGGGGTCATGCAGTTCCCATTTGTAGTTGCAGCAGAAAGAGCAACTGAGGGTGTCTGCTAAATTGTTGGCTGTGCCCGGTAGGTGTGTTCCATGGAGTGTGACATGGCATTGCAGGCACCAATTCCACAGCCGTACTGCCTCTTGACAGAAGGTGGGCAATCTGGCTCCGCCCTGTTTGTTGATACAGACGACTGCTGTCAATGTTATCCAAGAGGAATGGGAGGAGCCCCTGAAAGACATGCTGGAGTGCCCGGGATATTTATGTACATCTGTGCTTCTCTGGGGGACCAGAGGCCTTGTATGTGGGCATCTCAACCTACAAGGGAAGCGTAAGTGGTGATGGTGGCAGGGGAGTAAGGAGATCAAAGGGAATTCCTATCAGGACCTTGGATGTGTCACACCACCAAGACAGGGAAGCAAGTACTGCAGATGGAAGAAGGACCCATTTGGTGAGGTGGTTCTTTTGTAGGTTGTATACCAAACGAAGCTGCATTTGAAGGCAACTCATGTGCAGAGGTGTGTTTGGCATAACGGATGTGCATGGTGCCATATGATCCAGGAGCAACAGGCAGTGGCGGAGGCATGTGCATGGGCAGCGTCTCAGCCTCATGATTTAGCCAGTGAGTGATGCAAAATGATCTCTTGAAAGGAACTCCCTGCCGCACAATAGTCCAAGCATGCTCCTGTGAAAGTGAGTTTCCTGGTTGATACAAGGGTGGTGTTTTCCTCATTAATGCATACTCCCGAACAGGAGCTCCCGGAATGTACTGATAGTGATGAGAAGGCAGGCCCGGGACAGTGCAACTAAGAGCCAGTATACAGGTAGGGAAAGAAGTGGCCCAAGCATCTCGTGTGCTGCCACCATGGTGAAGACCTTTGTGAACACTTGAGGGTCTATAGCAATCCCAAAGGGGAGTACATGGAATTGATAATGGCAGTGTTGGTGTTCGTTGCTGATTGAAAACGATTGTGGGCAAGAAACAAAGTTCTTAAGCCTGACCTGACAGAGCACTGTCCCGCCGGAAATGGGTGGATGCCTTGAATACAGTCCAGTGACGATTGCCAAGAACTTTAACTAACAATAACTAACTTTTTTCCCCTACAAACTACTGCTAACTATAACTATATACAGTAAACTCACTTTATTTCTTTCTAGCTATGCAGTTTGAAGGTGAAGAGGAGCGGTGTTCCAACTCTGGCCATGCGGCGATAAGAGGGAACTGACGGGGCATCAACCCGTGCAGCCTCATAAGACCTTGGACACAACTATGTGGACCATGCATGGCACACAGGTAGTCAGAGACTACTTCAAACAGTGCTACCAGAGGAATTGATCATGAATTTATGATGGATAGCCCTCATTTTATACCTGAAATTACCTCCATGCTATACACATCAACTGTGATTTCTACTTCTTCCTATGATAAATTATTTACATCAGAAATGTTAAACTATTTAACCAACCTGTAGAAAAATGTATTAGGCCAAGATCATGCCAAAATATTTCACACTAATTCCTAAAGTCTCTGATTATTTTTGTATCCTTCATTTTAAATCTGTCACACATTTTTGCCCTGGCAGATTACGAAATATATGACTATGGCATCCCAGATTAAAAAGACTGCAATATTAATTAGGAAACCTGAAGCTGTTCATAATATTTCAGAATTAAAATACATGGACTACAAGCTGCCAAATACAATTGCTTGCATCTTTAAAAAATGCAGTATAACTAGAACTACTACTTTCCCTTTTTTTAAGAAGATTTGAAGTGATATGATGGTAATGAATAATCTACTTTGAAAGTGAGCAATATGAAACTGTTGTTTATCTATATAAACTATCTAGATGTTCATTTTGACCGCCATTGCAACCCCACACAGTATTTTTGGTGACTACTGGACTAAATTTATGAATGCTCATGTATGTGTATATTCTACTCCATGTATTAAGGAGAGTCACTAAGACTAAACAATTCTAGAGCAGTAATAGCAAATGGACATAACTCTTCCAAGGAAAGGGCCCAACCCTTGCTGAATGGAATATTGGCCTATCAAATTCCTCATGTGGAAGATGGATAATTCTGGTATGTTAGTAGGGATTTAAATCTATTTATTATTTTTGTATATGTTTTCTCTGTAATGCTTTTAACCTATGAATAAATGTGCATGCTCAGAATAGCTGTGTGGTCACTGGTAAAAACACTGTCATTGTCCTCTGAGCAAAAGTAACATACATGCTGGCCTTTAGGCAGACAGGCTTCCTAGAGATAGGGGCTGTGCAGCCTTAAAACCCCTTGTGAGAAGGGAGTGAAACAAAGGTCCCTATCCAGGGACAGCTGATGACTGGAGACCTGAGACCTGACTGGGCACACCTGGAGTGAACCACAAGAAGGAGGGGGAATATGGGTGCAGTTACCCTGAAACTGTGACATGCATACACTGTATATGTCTGAAATTATGCTATATGTATATTTACATCTGTCATCTTTGAAGACAAACATTAAAATCATGCATCAATTTTTCCAACAACTTTTTGTTTGCTGAGGTTTTTATTTCCCATTCTGAGCAGCAAGAAAAGTTCATTCACTTACTGTAGCTGCAATCTTTTGGCTCACTTTTAAAATCAAAATGCAAGTCATTTGACAAATTTTCGCAAATAACCCCTATCCATCCGTGACTAGAACTATCAAAAGATGCTATACTTAAAACACCTTAAAGGCTAACAAATTTAATTTCTGCAGTCATAAGCTTTCGTGGGCTGTAACCCACTTCATCAGATGCAAGGAATTCTATTCTTTAAAGTGCTACAGGACTCTTGTTGTTTTTGCTGTATACAGACTAACACGGCTACCCCTCTGGAATTTAATGTACCTTGACATTTTTCTTAAGAATTCCAAAATCATCACCTTTGCTAAGCCCTGAACCAAAAGATTTTATGAAGGTACCAAGCCTGATATATAACAAATCAGACTATTATCCTACTTTACTACTAAACTTGTTCAAATGATTTGAAAATTTTTTCTTTTATTTGCTGAATAATGCATTTAATCAATGTATTTTGGTGAATTTGACCAACTCTATTAATCATCTTACTGTGTGATTCGGAGGCTTGGGTTCTAACAACAACAAACCAGAAAGAAAGATGCTTTGCAAATGCATTGCTTCACAGCATCAACTGTAATTAACTAGAGCTGTCAATGCTGCAGCTCTTGAGCTTTCTGTTATCAGCTAATGCTGCTTCTCAAGGAAATTATATTGAGTTGGACACATTTGCTCAGCTGCCACCTAAATATCTTCTGAAGATAGTCTTCTACAGAAATTAACTGAAGGTTCATGTGGGTTTAAACACAGATGTCTGTTTTTAAGAAAGCTTGAAGTGTTTCCATGAAGTTCTTCTTCATGTTACAGACTGAACTGACTGAAGAACCTCAGTGAGGAAGAAAATGACTGCCCTCTAAGGAGACCAGACTTCAGATTCTTAGTCTGGCAATTACGACCCTGGTCAAGCTAAAATTCCATCTCTTGGCACCCTGCTTTTCTCATAAACCAGGACTAAAGATCGTGAAGATGTAAAAATAAAATCTTACGTGAAAGAATATTGTACAAGCTACTATTATATCTGTTATTCACCATGATGGTTTTTATATATGTTCTCAGTTATAGCTGCATTGAAAAGCAGTCCTTCAATTTAGTCTGAAACTCCGCTTTTTTAACTAAAAATCAGAGTGTTTTAAGATTATTACCCTACTTCCTTGGTTAAGTGGATTCCTTTTTGAAAACTCTCTGGCTACTTAGGTCAGAAGCTCTTTGGGGCATGGACTGTCTTTTTGTTCTGTGTTTGTATAGCACCTAAAACAACAGGGTTCTGGTCCATGACAGGAACACCTACGTGTGATGATAATGCAAATAAATACAATAAAATACCATCACCACCACCACTGTTGAAGTCATAGCAAAATCCCCATATATTTCACTGATAACAAGATTGGGCTGTTAGTGCTTTTTAATGCAATAACTTAATCAAAATTAACTGTAGTCAAAAGTAGTTAGACAATAGCTAAAAGGTATCTGTGTAGGACACAAGCCACCAAGCTCATAGAATCATATACAACTATTTCCAGATTCTGGAATAGCTGTAGTGTGGTCTTAATGATTTGTTGGGCCTCTATGAAGGACCGTGCCTTGAGAAAGCAGTTGTTCAGGTAAGGATAAATAATGATGCCTTGAGAGCGGTGAGTGGGCTGCCACTACCGAAAGGACATTGGCAAATACTCTGTGGGCCAATGAAAGGCCAAAAGGGAGTCCTTTGTATTGGTAGTGGTCTTGGCCTAGTGTGAACCTGAGGTAATGTCTGCGGCTCAGTATGATCAAAATGTGAAAATGTGCATCTTGAAGGTTGAGGGCCAAGAACCAGTCTCCTTTTTCTAACGCTGAAATGTTGAGTGCCTTGAGGTCCAGCACAGGTCTCCGACCACCTTTTTTCTTCGGAATCAGGAAGTAACGAAAGTAGAAGCCTCTGCCCCTTAGGTGTATTGGCACTAATACATCTATGCTGTAGAGGTGGTTTATCTCCTGACATAACAGGCTCTCAAGAAAAGGGTCTCTGAAGAGGGATGGGGAAGAGTGTTTGGGAGGAACGAGAAATGGATGGAACATTCATGTCGGATGATTTCCAGCATCAATTCATTCCCAGGTGTGAGATTCTTTCCAAACGGATGGATGGGGTTTTCCAGCATGAAGCTAGGCGAGCGTTCTACAGGCATCTTGACCAACCCATTAAAACTGCTTCTTCGAGGGGGAGGACTGAGAGGAAGTTTGCTGAGATCCTGACGTCTTCCACCTAGGTTTCTTCCTCTGGGGTTCATGTGATCTCTGTGCCTATTGAGATGGATATTGGGATGAGTATTGGGAGCGGGGCTTGAACTGTGGCTGAGGGCTGTACTTTCTTTTATATCCAGGTGTATAGATCCTGAGGAATCAAAGGGCGGCCCTTGAATATTTTAATGTATGGAGAGAGAAATAAGTCTTTTCAGCAAATAATTTTGTCCCCTTAAAGGGGTGGTCCTCCACCATGGTTTGGATCTCCTTGGGGAAGCCAGACAGATGAAGCCACGAGGCCCATCTCATCAGAGTGGCAGTCAAAATAGAACATGCCACCATGTCTGGAAATATGTTTTTGCCACCAGCTGGCCCTTACTAACCAAGGCTTTAAATTGGTCCTTGTGAGCATCAGGGAGCTGCTCAATAAAAGACCCAAGTTTCACATAGTTCTGATAGTCATACTTAGCCCACAAGGCTTTATAATTTGCTACTCTGTATTGCACGGTGACCAAGGAATAGGCCTTCCTGCCCAACAGGTTCAGGCACTTCCAGTCCCAGTCATAATGGATGGACTTAGAATAGTGTTGGCGGGTTTTAGAATTAACTGCGTCCACAATGATGAAATTGGGAGGTGGGTGTGAAAACAAGAATTTCATGTCCTTTGCTGGCACATAATATTTCTTGTCCGTCCTCTTACAAGTTGCTGGGATGGACGTGGATGTCTGCCATATAACCTTGGTGTGGTTAATTAATAGGGAGGGCCACCCTGGAGGAGGTGGATGAATGTAGAACATCCACCAGCTTGAAGCGCAACTCAGACACGTCTTATAAAGGTATTTCAAGCACCTCTACATTCCAAGCCCTGGAAAGAACAGTAACTTACCTCGTAACTGTTGTTCTTTGAGATGTGTTGCTCATGTCCATTCCCATTTTAGGTGTGTGCGCTCTCCACATACACCAAAGCCCTTAGGGGTACCCTTACAAGCCGGCTCTAGTGCCCCCTGCAGCTGCATGCACATGCCCCAGCATATAGGCGCCGCCAGGTCCTCCTCCCTCTCAGTTCCTCCAACTGAGGGGAAGGAGGGCAGGTGTGGAATGGACATGAACACTACATCTCAAAAAACAGTTATGAGGTAAGTAACCGTTCTTTCTTCTTCGAGTGCTTGCTTATGTCCATTCCCAATTTAGGTGACTCACCAGCAGCGTCTCTGGAGGCAGGCAGGAGTTAATGGACATGACACTTGAAGCACCACTTTACCGAAGCCAGCATCACTCTGAGCTTGCTGCATCAAGGCATAGTGGAACGCGAAGGTATGTACTGATGACCAAGTAGCTGCCCTGCAAATGTGCAGTATGGGGACATGTGCTTGGTAGGCTGCAGGTGATGCCTGCGCTCTCATTGAGTGAGCTGTCAAACACACCGGACGCATGACTCCAGCCTGTTCATAACAGGCCTGGATGCAAGCCATGATCCACTTTGAAAGACACTGCAAGGAAACCGGTAGACCCGTCATCCGGTACGCAACTGACACAAAGAGCTGTGTAGAGCGACAGGGCTTAGTCCTGTCCATGTAAAAAGCCAGGCTCCTTCTCATGAAGCCAGGCTCCCTCTCATGTCAAGGGAATGCAGATGCCTCTCCTCACTAGAGTTGTGTGGTTTGGGGCAAAAAATAGGCAGGAAGATCTCCTGATTCAGGTGAAAATGGCAAAAAAGCCGAGTGCAGGCGTAGCTGAACCTTGTCCTTGTAAAACACCATGTAGGGCAGTTCTGAAGTTAATGCCCTGATCTCCGACACTTGCCTGGATAGTGACCAGGAAGGTGACCTTCCAGGACAGGTACATAAGAGAGCATGAGGCCACAGGTTCAAAGGGCGGTCCGGTGAGTCTGGAAAGGACCAAGTTCAAGTCCCACTGAGAATACGGTTCCCTTATAAACGGGAAAAGCATTTCCAGACTTTTGAGGAACTTAGCCGTCATTTCATGTGAGAAGACTATTCTACTTCCCACCAAGGGAGATATGGCCTGCACATGGACCTTAATTGACGAGAAGACCAATCCTTCTTGCTTTAGGTGGAGCACACACTCCAAGATTGTTGGGATCGATGCCTCTGTCGGGGACACGCCATGCTCCGTCGCCCATCAGGTGAAGCACTTCCACTTAACCCTATAGGCCAATCTGGTCGATGGTTTTCTGCTCTCCAGGAGCATGCGCTGAACTTGGGTTGAGCAGGCCTGCTCCTCCTGGTTCAGACACAGCGCATCCAAACTGTCAGGTGGAGGGAGGCCAGCTCTAGGTGGAGCAGGCAACCTTGATCTTGGGACAGAAGGTCGGAGTGCAGCAGCAGGATCCAATGCCTGGGTCCTGCCAGTTCTAACAGCACCCCAAATCAATGTTGTCTGGGCCACACCGGTGCCACAAGGATGACCTGAGCCTTGTCTTTCTTCACCTTCAGGAGGACTTTGTGGATCAAAGGTATCAGCAAGAAGGTGTACAGGAGTTCGCCTGATCAAGGGAGGAGAAAAACATTGGTGATATAGCCTGCACAGAGGCCCTGATGGGAATAGAAGCAACAGCACTTCCTGTTGGCTCTGGTGGCAGAGGTCCACTTGGGGATTGCTCCACCTTTGAAAAAGGGAGAGACCACTCATGGCGAGAACAGAAGGACCTGCGAGATGGTCCACCAGAGAGCTGTTGGTCCCTTGGAGGTGAACAGCTATTGGTGAATATTGTGGCTGATGCAGAAGTCCCAGAAACACATGGTCTCTACAGATAGGGCAGGGGATCTGGCCTCCCCTTGACTGTTGATATAATACACAGAGGCTGTAGTGTCCATGAGAACCTGCACCACCCTGACGGCAAGATGTGGTAGAAAGACTGCACAGGCTAAAAGAATTGCCCTGAATTCTTTGATATTGATATGTAGCCCCAGTTCCTTTGAAGCCCACATGCAATGTGTGGACATGATCAACCAATGTTATTAAAGTGACTTATGATTGTCAACATAACTTAAGTCAACTTATCTCAGTAGTGTAGACATGGCCCAAGTCCATTTATGTCAGTGACAGTTACACCTGAGATGAATTTAGCCCCAAGTATTAAAACCTTCTGGTACACAAGAAAGGTCTATTTAAAGAATCTTAAAGCAAACACTAATTTAGGTAAGACAGTCATTCTTCACATTTACCCAAGGCACTTATATATGCCAGCATTCTTTGCTTTTCACCATCCTGACTGAGGTGGACAGTTCAACTGTTAAATATAACACTACATGGTTAAGTAGACATATGCTGCCTTGCATAAACCTAGCTGTGAAGGTGTCTTCACTTATATTTGGCTCCTGCTGACATAAGTTCCTCTCTACACCAGTTGAGTAGCAGCACCTCGAGTGGCATAGTCATTCAATGTATTTGGGTCAAGGCAAGTGTCAATGTAAACACTGCATTGCTAATGTCAACTGTTACTGGCTTTCAAGAGCTGTCCACAATGCCTCACACTTACAATGCAATCGACACAAGCACTCCTGGTGATGATGCACACCGTTAACACAAGGAGCCAAATGTGCACACACAAGCAATTTATTAACTGTGGTGGCTGTATGCTGACACAATTAGTTGATACAATTTTGTATCACTGTGTGCACTGCTACCAGAAGCTTTTTCCTAGTGGTATGTGCTGAGTCAGCTCTGATGCCTCCTGGAGTGGTGCCCTCATGGCAACAGGAACATAGGCAACTGCCTCTCCACTGTTCCCTCAGATCCTTCTTATTGGCTACTCCAACAGAGGGGCAGGTGGGCAGGATTCGGAATGGACATGAGCAACACATCTCGAAGAATAACAGTTACAGAAAGGTTAGTAACCATCTTTTCTTCTTCAAGTGCTTCCTCATGTCCATTCCCATATAGGTGATTCCCAAGCCACAAATCAGGTGGTAGGGTCAGACTTCTGTGCGGATATGAACGGTAGGATTGCTTGACCTAAGGCAGTGTCACTTCTTGCTTGTTGCTTCATGGTATAGTAAATGTACGAATGGATGACCACCCTGCAGATGTCCAGGACCAGGACCTATGCCACGAATGCTGCCGAAGAAGCCTGTGACCCTTTGGAATGAGCTGTCAGGCAAGGAGTCATGACTTTTGCCAGATCATAGTACCAAGGACTCTGGAGGAGGGTGGGAAAACAAGTAGTCAAACCCCTTAGAGGCAAATACTTCTTTGCCCACTTTGACATTGGCGCCAGAGAAGAGGGGCTTTGCCACAATGCCTTGACTGGCCTCAGGACTGCCTCATTAATAGGCAGTGTGATCTTAGCCGGGGCTGCAGCTGCCAAAATGTCTATCAGGATGTGTGAGGTCTCTGAGTTCCTCCATCTTGAGGCCCAGGTTGAATACCACCCGCTTGAGAAGGTCCTGGTGGGCCTTAAAGTCAACTTGTGGCAGAAGATTACTGCCACCACCTCATCTGGAAAGGATGACAATAGAGTCTGCATTGGGGGTGGGGGGAGGCTCCTTCCTCCTACTCCACTATGTCCCCCGGGGTGTTTCTTGGGCTTTGGTACCTGGATCGATACTGGAATTAGGATCCAATGCTCAATGTGCGGGTATACTACCAGATCTTTCAGAGGCCACCGAGTCTGAGTGATGAGATGGTGGCGACTGTGCTGAGGGGAACCCCCAGGGATTCCAATATGGCCAATGAATGGGCCATTGCCCCAGGGGCCACACACCCGCTGGAGGGCCGGTGCCCCTGGATGGATAATGAGGGTGCCTCTTATGTGCTTGAGGCTCCATAGGTTTGTCTTTGGTTCCTGATGAACAGCTCTCACCCGGTCACCACAGCAGAGCTGTACCAGCCTCTGCCTCTATAGGGCACCAGAAGCCAGGAGACTGATACCATCTCTGCGGACCAGTGTCTTGACTTGGCTCAACACCGTGGTGGGGTCCGACGATGGCTGGGGAATGGGGCACTGGTAACATGAGGCTTGCCCCTGGAAATAACTCTCAGTCCCAAGGCCAGAAGGTACCCGGCGTCTCCTGCTCACTGGAGCTGTAAGTCCTAATGGTGTGGGGGGGCCAGGCAGAGGCAGTAGATCCTTAACTGCCTGAAAAGCTTCATGCAGAAGGAACCACCAAGTTTTTCTCTAAGTCACCTGGAGTTGGCATTGGGTCATTCACTGGACTCAGAGCCCTCTGCGGAGTCCAACGGTGCCGATGCAGGAGCTGAGGTAGCAGAGTGGCCCAGCACAGGTCTCACTTCCTCAGCCAGTTTGTACATGTACAGAGCAGGTTAATGCCCACTGTCCGTTTGCTGCTTTTTGTGCCATTTTCTTGGCACATGGGATGGGGAGCGATACCAAGAGTGGCTTCCATCAGGATCACCTCTAGTCTTATGTCCTGCTCTTTCCTGGTATGGGGCTTAAAGGTCTGACAGATTTGGCACCTGTCTTTTCCGAGCAATCCTCTCAAACACTTCACATAATTAGCATGAGGGTTGCTTACAGCATGTGCTGCCTGAGGAGCACAAGGTTTGAAGGTTTGAAGCTCGGAGACCGGGCCATGCCCGTCCCCGGGCACAAAGTCCCTCAATAAATGGGACCTTTATGGTCTAATAACAATGAAGAAAAAATGCTAACGGGAGAAGCTTTGCTGAAAGCAAACAAGAGAGGGAAAGACATTCCAGCAACCATCATGGGTGGTAAGAAGGAACTGAGGGGGTGGAAGACCGGCAGTGTCCCTTATATTAGCGCATATGCACACAGCTCTAAAGGGCGCTCAAGTCAGCCCTATAGATACCACCAGGGGAAAAATCTCCAGCAACAGTGCACATGGTGTGTGCATATCTGACACAAAATGGACATGAGCAAGCACTCGAAGAACAAAAAATTATGGCATGTAAATGGCACACAAGAAGTGATTTCAGAGCTACTGTGTACACAAATAGTTTTAAACTACTGTGAATAGTTTCTCGAAGACACAACCCTAAAAGGTATGATACAGTGAAAGCGTGTCATTATTTCATCTGCATCAGCTGTTTACATATCAAAATCCTAAACTCTGCATAAGGCCAGCTGGTTCACAAGACTTTGCTGCTTGACAGCAGGAGAATTTGGAAAGAAAGATTAATTGTTATTACTGGTGGTCTTACCATTGTTGCCTGGTGGCTGCAGTGCATCTCCTGTCAAGCCACACCATCCGACTGGGAAGATATCTCGAGAATCATATTTGCACCAATAGTCAAATGCTCCCCTCCAGCCATCAAACGTAATGAAAACTTCATCTCCTTTAACATCTCCGATGGTCGCTGGACATATTAAATAAGGGTTCTTTTTGTCTACTGCTTCAAGTTTCATTCCAACTCTAAAATAGTTTGGAGCAGGTTTTGTTGGTTCCTATCAAAATAAAAGTAACAGAAAATCTGTTTCCATGAACTCTTGAAAGAAAGCTACTTTTCTCTAACATTCTATCTTCTCATATTCAGTATCCAAAAAAAGTTATAGAATGCACATTTCATAAATCGTTACAAGTTCGTTTTTGATTTTCTACACTATCAAGGATCAATTCTGCTCCTACATTTGTGAATGGGAGCAAGATTATTCCATATCTAGTTAAGCAGTAAACTGAGTAAATCTGATGTGTTCTACAGGAATGGTGCAATAATGAACATACTCTAAAATATTTATGTAGTTTAACAAAGGAGAGGATGGGATCAGAAAAATGTACTTCTATGAGAGACTGGATGTTTCTGGGGATTGATAATGGATTAGCAAATCTTTCACTGCTTGATTACTTACACAAATACATATAAAAGTCATTAAATATCTGAAGGCTGTTTGGTGGCCTGTGTGAAATAAGCTGATCTTAGACAAACAAAAACAAAATAAAAAAAACCCAACCAAACACGACAGTCTACAATGTAACTCTTGTCAGTCTCAGCAGAAAGGCCAAAGGACGGTACAGAAATCAAATCACCATCTCACCCTCAAGAGGCAAACCCTTCAACAAAAACCCTCTACTTGTTGGTGGGACAGTATGGAGAAGTTTGCATTACCACTGCTCATGCCATAGCTATATTATGAATGCATTCAAATCAATATGTTCTTGAAATCAATGGGGATTCACTAGCAAAGGGCTTACTGGATCAAGTCCAATGTATGTTTTACTAAAACAAACCCATGAAACCACCATCATTATAAGGAAGAAAACACTGAATTTCACACTTCGATTTTAGCAAGCTCCCAAGAATGGTAAAAGGATAAATCAAATCAACAGATCAATTGAGTCATACTTGCATGCTTACATACTTTTTGCATAAAAACATTTCACAACTTTTTACACATTTGATCTTTAAAAAACTCCTCTTTTCTCCAGCATAAAGGCCATACTTCTAAAACCGATAGCATTAATTTTTTTTATTACTTTCAGTTAAGTTCCTCCTACATTATTAACAGCTCAACTGTAAAGTATGCACCAAATGAAAACATTCAGTATAAACTCCCCAGGCATTCCTGTGGCTCTCATTCTCCCTTACCAGTTTTATACCAGCACATACACAGGCACATCATGAATACGTTACTGTCAACAAATGAGAAATGCATGATATCCTAAATCCATGAAATAACCAAGTTAACACAATTTTTTCTAAATAATACAGCATACCTTAAAGGTCCAAACACAGGAAAAGAGGTGCCCATCCATTTGGACTAGAAGATGATCATTTCCTGTCCAGTTTTGTGGCTTGCCAATCCACTTCAAAGTAATTTTAAATAACATCCTTGCCTTTCCATGCTGGAGAGAACAGTACAATATCTTGGCATCCTCAATAAAAATGTAATCATGGACCAGTTGATGGAAGCTTGTTTACTAGGAGCCCCTTTCTTCTTACCTTCTTAAAGAATGCTGCAGGTGCCATTTCAGCTCCATTTAGTGTTCTTAACAGAAACATTGGCCAAGAAGATGCATTCATCTGGAAACCTAATTAACGTAAATATATTAGTTGTGTAAGAGATCCTAGACTCACATTTATAAAATATGAATATATGGGAAGAAGAAGGATGTAGAGTCTACCCCACTAGTGTCTAAACTCCTCTGGTTTGGATATGGCTAAAACAAATGTGTCCAAGAATCATGACTGCAAAGGGCAGCTGTTTAGTGCAGTAAGCATGTTGTAGAGTATATTTCCTTTCAGAAGTGATTTGCCTGCAAAATCATTTATTATGGTTAATATATTAAGTGTGTGACTGGAGACAAGCAAGCTGTGGTACTGCATATTAAATCATTCCCTATATTTCCTGGACCCAAACAAACAATCTCCTTTGCATAGTACCCAGTTGTATTTACTGGGCCAGTTTTCTTTCATTCTCAAATGACATCCTCATATCTAGCTTCTCTGTCATCTAACTCTTATTTTTATTAGACACATCTTCTCCACTGAGATTCTTTCACCAGGTTCTTTCACAAAAAGAGACAAGAAAGTGCCAAAGGAAAAAAAAAAAAAAAAAAAGGTCAATGAAACAATACATCCCTTAACTACAAACAGAAGAACACAAAACAGAGAATGGTAGAAAGGAAACATCTTGATAAGTGTATGTATCTCTCTGCAATTGCATAAAGTAGAGAATTTTTCCATGCCAATATTCTTCATTAAAAATAAATGAATAAAATGCACAATTAATATAAAGTTCTTAATAAAAGCAGGTTTGGGTTATATTATCTTAATTCCATGGCATTTTCCCTCAGAACTAAGTACCTCCCAATAACAGAAGAGACATGCTTATATCTCTCTGTGCTTTCAAAGCACTCTCAGGGTTGTGTTTAAAGCTACTAGACTGATTCATTATAGACAATGGATATTTTGGGCCAGATCTTTAGCAGGTGTTAAGTCTGCTGTAGTGGGTTTTTTTGTTTGTTTGTTTGTTTTTAAAAGCCCCACTAACAACAAAACAGGAACTCAATAGGAAAACTTTGCTATAAAGCAAATAACACTAGAATCCTTGTCTGGGCCTGAAGAGTTGCCATACAACCTAGGTATGATTTTTTCTAAAAAACACCTAATAGAAGATATGGAAAAGTTTATATGACTTTTGATTACTTACTATTTAACCCTTAATTCCTGTCCTAGGTAAAGGCTCCCTTTATGGCTTTCAGTAAGTTGTATTTAGTTGAGCAGATAGTTTTAAAAGTTGTTTAAAGTCAGCAACTCCTTAAGTTGCATTTTAAAAATGGATACAAGAGATTTTACATATGTGAGAAATTGTCAGGTTTAAATGTCACAACTTAGAAACTACTCAGCTGATTTTTAAACTTGCATTGATTTCTAAGTCTTAATGTCATTACATGCCATTTTTAAAGTTTCTAGCTTCACCTTTCGAATTAGCTGAACACAGCATTTCTCACTGGAAAGCACAGAGAGAGTGAGTGCATATGCTAATAACAGGAAGGGTGATGCTACTCAGTTAAGTAGCTCAACTGATTTAACTTAAGCTTCCTTAAAAATCTACTTCTAATCAGAGCATGGAAAATGTTAACCCCAAAGAAATTTTTTTAAAAACATTACCAAGTACCAAAACAAAACAAAATGAGATGTGGTTTCAAATGGGAGTTGGAATTAGAAACCTTAACTACTACACTGATATATATCTGATGTAATGTGTAAAACTATAATATGTTTAGAGCTCAGGTGGGAGGGACTTTTAACTCATTTGTTACAATGAGAGAAATCAAATGGCGGGACCAGAAGGTTCCAGACCACTTGGGAAAATCAGTGTGTAAGTGTCTAGCAGGAGGCAATTATACACCCAATTAGCTCCCAGATTTACCCAGGAACAGGATGCTGCAAAAGTGCCAATAACGCTTTTTCAAAAATGTATCTATCTACGCCAGGATGTTTGATTGTTGGAACCTAGCCTATCACTAGAGAATCAAGGACAGGAAGGATAAAATGTGAATTTCTTTTCTGAATGACTGTGCAAACTTGCATTCCTGGATAATTTAGAAACATTTGCTTGCTAAGTATAATATTTCAAGTAGTTTGACTGAATAGGAAGGGCAATCAGAACACAAGGACATCACTGATCATAGATCGATCTATACACTTTTTTGTACCACTATATTAGTTTAGGAACAGATACAGTTAAAGTGGTACAACCACCAAGTGTAAATGTAATTATACCAATATAAATAGGGCCCTACCAAATTCACAGTCCATTCTAGTCAATTTCACGGCCATAGGATTTGAAAATTAGTCAATTTCACTATTTCAGATGTTTCCATTTGAAATGTCAGTGTTATAACAGTGGGGGTCCTGAGCCAAAATGGGGTTGTTGGGGGTGGGGGGTGGCAGGAGTGTCTCAGACTGTTGCAGGGGTGTGGGAGGATTGCCACCCTCACTTCTGTGCTGCCTTCAGTGACCCAGCCGGAGGACTCTAGCTGCTAGTCCCCTCTGGGCTGGGGCACTCCCAGCAGCAAGGGAGATCAGAAGCCTCTTCCAGGTGCAGGAACCCCCAGGACTGCTGCCTTGCTCCAGAGTTTCCTGCAGCAAGGGAGGTGCTGGAGGTGGGTCTGATCTGCCCTGTGCTGCTGTGAGTCCCCCGGCCCAGCCAAGTCTAGCAGCTAGTGGCCCCGAGTTGGGGTACTCCCAGCAGCATGGCGGAGATCAGATTTCATGGGGAAGGGCCAATTTCAAGGTCCCTGATGCGTTTTTCACAGCCATGAAATTGATAGGGCCTAAAAATAAAAGGTGCTAATATCAATGTAGCCTATTCTATACCACCCAGCGCACCTTTATACTGGTATAACTGCATCCACATTAGCAGGTTATACTGCTTTAACTATATCAGTTCCTAAACCGTTCCTAAACAGCAGCACAAAAACTATTTTTGCCATGCCCATACTAGAGAGCTTACAGCGGCTCAGCTGTACCAATGCACCTACGCTGCTATAAGATCACTCATGTAGCTGCTTTATGCCAACAGGAGAGCCATTAACATACTAAAACCTCCACAGGCAGCGGGAACAATGTCAGTGGGAGAAGCTCTCCCACCAACATAGCACTGTCCACACTGGTACTTCTGCCAGTGTAACTTGTGTCGCTCAGGGGAGTTTGTTTTTTTAATCACACCCTCTGAGTGACATAAGTTATACTGACAAAAATGGTAGTGTAAGGAAGCCATTTGAAACACTTCAAATAGATCAGAGTAAATTGCTGCTCCATTTTGGTTACTTCCCTCACAGGCAGTTTGGAAGGTTCAGTTTTATACCTTGTCTACACTAGAACTTATACTGGCAAAACTTTTGTTGCCCAGGATATGAAAACATCCCCAGTCAGTGACATAAATGTTGTCCACATAAGCGCTGGCGTGGACAGCACTATGTCAGCGGGAGAGCTTCTCCCACTGACATAATTACCACTGCTTGTTTAGGAGGTTTTATGATGTCAGCGTGAGAGCTCTCTCCAATCAACATAATGCAGCCACACAAGCGGCTACCTATAGAGCTGTGCTGCTCTAAGTTTTAAGTGTAGTCTAGCCCTTAGAATACAATGAAGTAATGTTTTAATAGTACTTTACGCTTCACCTTTCCACCACAGGATCTCAAAATTATTAACTGATCCTTGCAACATAATATGACTTGGTAGCCAAGGACCAGCTATAGTTGAGATCCAATTAGTACTTGATATCAAGATCAGTCTGTCCAAAAGTACTCTGATGCCATTAGGTACCTGCATCTTTCCTGTATCTGAGAGTGCAAGTGAACTATAATATAGTCGTGACCACCTTTCTTATCTTTCTCTTCCCCCGGAATACAACCAGTTTCCTCCTCAGCAATCAGAGAACTAATGCATTGGATTTACCTGAGTATTTCACTTTTGGATTAAGAGTGGGCTACTCCTGATGGTCTAGTGGAATATTGCAGGTAGAAAAAATCTCATTCTATCTTTCTTAGCTTTAGCTTAACAATTGCTTCAAGGATCCCAGGCACTTGTTTATGCATCTGCCAATGATATAGTAACAGAACAAAAAGCTCTCTCAAAATATCCGCCCAATAGTCAGAAACCCATAGATGACACCTTTTCCAAAGATTAATGTGAAAATACTGAAAAGCACAAAGTCCTGTACCCTGTAGGCCAGGGTCAGTTTACCAGGATTTGTAGGGGCAAGGGAATTGTCAATTAAAAGTCATTAAGTCCTCAATGACAAGCACAAAATACCATGATCACTCCGGGAGCCAAGGAAAGGAAGTGAAAGTAGGCATTTAAATAATAAACTTGAAAACAAATACGTATACTGGAATTGCTCTTCACAGGTTTTTATTTATGCTGCAGGACATTTTTGTTCTTTTCTCTGTAAGTTAGGTAGATTGGAAATAGAAAAGACCTACTGTGCCAGATGGGAAAACACTGTGTGGTTAACTATTGATAAATGACAATAAGCTGGTTGCTTATTTTTATTGTCAAGTATGATTACTTAGTGCAGTTGAGAATGGTCACAATAGAAAGAAACAGGAAAACAAAGAAGTATTGATATTTATATTCCCTTTATTATAATTAGGAAATACAGGATAGTGTGGTGTCAAAGGTTTTAACAACAAAAATTTAAGGTAGTTGTATTACCCGTGAGTGAAGTCAGTATTGAATTATGAAGGCTACTCCGAATAAATGCTGATTAAAACTTTATACCTGATCCTCATATGTGCCGCATTTAACTATAACTGTTTTAGGAATGTTTAAAAAAAAAAAAAAAAAAACTTTCTAACCTTTCATAGATACTACTTTCCATATTCCTCCACTTGTAAAGCCAGATTCTTAGTTATCTTGAGACCAACTGAGCAGGCCCCCAAGGGAGAGAGAAATTAAAAATAATACGTCACACACGTCTTAAAAAGATGTAATGTAGCTGCTCAGTACATAAAAATGGCACAATTCTAAGTCAGTTATCACAGGCCCTTCCAGATCTAGGATTTAGTACCTGGACCCATCTCATACCCATTTCTAGTCTTGCAGGGATACAAGACAAGACAAGAGTGTCTAAACCTGCAACAATGTGACGTATAGAAAAGCTGTTGCGGGACAGAATCCTGGGCCTTAGGAGGTATCATTTTTAGGGGCACAGTCTATTCTACATTGTGTTGTGGGGGAAAAGGAAAGAAAATGTTCTTTGAGTGGTTGGTTTTATAAAATGGCAGCTGTTTAAATTTGCTCAGGAATTTAGAAAGCGAGAATACAATCTCACCCAGCTACACAGCAGGCAACCTTACAGAGTAAAATACTTACCACACCACACTAAGTATACTTCACCACAGTATACATGATACATTATAAGTATAGGTAATGCCACAGTAAAGTCAATACCACTGTACAGAAAATGTTTACTTTTGAAAGTGTGGTTATGGTTTAAAACAGGGTGGGTAAAAAATTGTAAAAATCATTTTTTTTAAATTCATATTAACCAGGATTATTTTAAAAAAAATAAAACTATTTAGAATTACGTTTGAAATTGACAACCAATGTTAAAGCCTAAAATTATAATCTATTACAATCATTTAAATTAAATATAAAAAATAATATTCAGCAGTGCATGCCTGCTGCCAAGTTTTAAAGGAAGTCAGGCCACTGAACTGGTTGAAGGTACTGGCTAAGCACCTGGAACCAGAGTCTGTTGACAGTTAAGCCACATTTGAAAACAGTAGAGCAGAGCCCTGCAATCTGACCTGAACCCGATGGGACCCAACTACAGATGTCAGGTTTGGGTTGGGTCAGAACCTCGGAGGCTCAGGTCAGGTCATCTCTGAAGACTTTCTCCTGCCCGTGTGGTTGGCACAGTGGTGACTGCGTGCCCCGCTCCTGCGAGCCACCTCTGCCTCGTTGTACGGTTTGTACTGCAGACTGAGCGTGGTGATAAGTTGCAGCACCTCTCACTCTGCAGCACATATACAGCACGGCAGGGGGCAGCAGTGAGCACGATCAGGGCGCACAGCCAAGCCCCCACCAAACCTACGATTTACGAAGAACACAGCTTCGCTTTCTGAAGCGCAACTGAGCGAGCCTTAAGGGAAAATATTTTTTCCTCATAAAAGTAGCCAGTGTGATTTGAAAGTGACATTGTCAACTCAAGATTGGCATTTTTAAGTAAAGCATAAGACGTTTCTCTCTCGTAGTTTTTTAACTGTGCCCAAAGTGATTTTGTGTCACAAAAATACAAGCCTAAGGAGGGGCTTATGCACAGGCAGAACAGAAAATGCGTGCTCTCCTCTGCTGCTGAGAGAAACTGCTACTGTCACTAATC
Organism: Mesoclemmys tuberculata; assembly: GCA_007922155.1. Classification (NCBI taxonomy): domain Eukaryota; kingdom Metazoa; phylum Chordata; order Testudines; family Chelidae; genus Mesoclemmys; species Mesoclemmys tuberculata. Next base: position 55,426,892 of record ML675610.1, on the reverse strand, counting down.
GCCACCCATGGGTGGTGAACAGGAGCCATTGTTTTGCTCCCTCTTACATTACATAACAGACCACGTCTACTCCAGGGAGCGCTTTGCAGGAAAAAATATACTATACCTATAAAGTGCTCTGACAGCAGACACCGCTTACACTGGCCGGCAAAACAGCATTATTGCCAGTATAGCTTACTCCAGTGCTCCCTTGCCTTGAAAAAATAAGCTACATTAGTAAAAGCACAGATTTTCCAGTATAACCACATCTCTATTAGGGGCTTTAGCTAGCACAGTTGTGCCAGTCAGAGATTGAACCTCTTCATATCCCTATACCTATACCAGCAAAATGCTATGAGTTTAGACTGGCCAAATAGGGGACAGTTTTTCCGGGGAAAGAAAGTATAGATATTTGAATAGGCAGGAGGATTATGTGAGGAAGAAGATCTCTGGAAAGACAGCGGTAAGGGAATGCTGGCTTCTGTAGTGCAGCAGTGAAGAGTTTAGTGAGAAGTTATCGGTCTAAAACCAGAAAACATTCACTGATGCATCTATTTGGACAGTTACTATCATCACATACAATGGTATAGGAATGTAAGAGAAAAAGCCTTGAAGCAATGTAGGTCCCTCTGTCTCCTCTCTCATCCAAGAGCTAGCCTAGACTAAGAATGAGAAAAGAGTGAATGGACATGCTGAGGGAGTGAAAAAACATAAAATGTCCCCTCACTTCAGTCTATCCTACTCTTAAATTAAATAGGAAAGTGGAGGAGAAAAGAAAAAGAAAAGAGAGCAACAAAACCCAAGCCGTTACTCCTCAGTTTTATGGGAGGAGGCATTTAGGACCTTGTAGTGGCAAGAACATACTTTAAATGGATTTCATTTTGCTTAAAAAATGAAATTAAATTCCTGTGGAAATGATTTTGAGTTTATCTGTTTTTAGAAACATTGACATTTTTAAAAAGAGGTCTCCTTTTCTGCAGCACACCTGATACATGAGACCCAAATTCAGGAGCTAAATGCAAGTTGTAAGAAATGAGGTTTTAGGAAGCACTTTGGGACCCTTCTCCACAACTGAAAGTAATGTAGAGACCACGAGTATTACGAGGTAATGCAAAGGTTCTTTAGAAATTATGGGATGAAGAGGAATAAATTAAATAGATTAATTTAATATTTATGTGTAACCCATCAAGCAGTGACTGAAAAGGCCATTAGGTGTCTGTCCCACCTTGTGATTAGTGAGGGATTCTGGGAAGAAGGAAATTTTTTTGGATAGTAAAACATGCTCAAATTCTAATTTTTTCTATCCATTCCTAGACATAGAAATACATAAAGCAAGGTGCAGCTCATTTACTCTCTATTACCTTTCTTACTTAGCATTTATCCTTCTGGCTATTAACATTTCACTTGAACTATTATTTCAAGCAGCACTTGCCAAGAAAACAGGATAAAACTGACACAGGACAGCAGTATATTGTGGATCACACATACCATGTCATTAGTCCAGTGAAACATTGTTCCTTACCGAGTGGCGGCTGGAGCATCCCCCCTTTCTTTTCACAGGTCCCAATTGGCTGTATATCAGAGGAATCCACAAGCCTCCAAAAATCATTTTTGTTGTCACTTCCATCAAGCCGCAACCTTAATCTGGCTCCAGTGATTCCAATTACTGTAGCTATACACACGGAGGTAACATTGCGTGGGTCGTGGGCTTCCAGTTTCATACCAACTTTGAAATCATTGCTAGGTGGGATCCTAGACTACAGGAGGGGGAGGAAAGATATTTGTCTTACTTTTGTCTCTCAGCCTGAAACAAAGAGGCAGTGCTATTTAGACAGATATCATGAAAAGTGTTGCTAAATTTATCAACAGTGATAATCACATAGCTCCCATTCATCAAGACATATAAAATGCTGTTATATTTATCAGTTTATGAACTTTAGTCAGTGAAAAATGAGCATAAGGAGCTGGCTTGTGTTGCTTTCTAGAAACATCTGAGCAGGATGTTTGGCTTTCACACCACTGGAGATCTCAGAGTCCAAAGCCTCTCTCCTGCAAACAGCAAAATCTTTGGGTTTCTAAAGCTGTGGAAATGTTTAACCAGCCGGTGGGTTCGTTTCTGTTGGTTTAATGCCTTTGGAATTCTGAACTAGCATAACGCACCTGCCAGCACTCTGTCTGCTATCTTTCTGTCCTTCTTGCAGGGTCAGTGGTGAGGAACAGGTAAAAGGCGCTCTGGCAGTTAGGAGAGCAATTGGTGAAGAGTGGGTCAGAGAGACACGGTGTCTGGGTTGGAAGAGTGAACTGGTTGGAGATTGCTAGAGTAGTCTTTGGATGCAATGTAGTGCTAGTGCACTAGATAGCTGAAGCACCGACAGACCTTGCTTAAGAATGTCGCATCTGGGAACTCCACGAGAGGGCAATTATTATACTGATACTGGTGGAAGATATTACTATGATTACCTTCCGGAACAGGGATTACAAGTAATTATACCAATGATGATTCAAAAAGGCATTAGGAATTAAAGAAAACTTCAATAAAGCCATTCTTAAAAACTAAGGTTTAGAGGCTTGGTATTACTTCCACATCGGCGAGATGAATTCTCACTTAACAGAAGAACAAGCATTGATAAGGAAGGGACCAAGGGTCATTTGGTGAAAGTGAGAATACAGGAGAATACAATGAAAATTACCATTAAATCCAGACTAATTACCTGGTGTAATAACAGCTGAAGACATATTTATATATACGGCATATAACTCCTTTTAACAATGTATGTTACGTTCATAACAATAAAAAGTAACAGAAAATTGTGTGTTATTTGTGTTACAATAGTGCATAGGGAAATCAAACAAAATCAGGGCACCACTGTCCTAGGCACTGAATAAACACAAAGTAAGAGACAGTCCCTGCCTCAAAGAGCTTACCTCTAGATAGACAAAGTGCAGAAGAAAGTAAATATTGCCATTTTAGAGATGGGAAATGGAGAGAAAATGATTTACCCAAGGTCGTAGAGGAAGTCTGTGGCAATGCTGAGACCTGAACCTAGATGTTTTAAGTCCCAATCCAGTGACTTCCTCTCAACAAGTTGAAAACACACACACACACACACACACACACACACGTGCACACACACACACAAACTATCAACCACTGGATATAAAGATGTAAGTGCCAACCTGATGACCACATATCAGCTTTTGGACGTAAGACATCTGCATCATCATTCTCATGCTCTTTGATGCTGGCGCAGTGTTTAGCATATCATTATTAGGAAGAAGAGGGGAGAGGAAGATCCTTTAAGAAATTTCGGTAGCAGGAGGGCAGAGATGATTAATGCATAACAGCTGCATGGCACTAAACAGGAATTTTTAACCAAGTAGATGTCCATAGAAGATCAGGATCAATCAGGTCCAAAGCTATGAGGGAAAGGGAAGACCACAGAAATTTTTATTCACCCCACACAAAATATGTATCTATTTATCATAGTCAAGGAGTGAGTGGTAGGAACTAGGTCTATGTCTTACCCAACAGGAAAAGTGTGATGCAAGACTTACTAGGATAACGAACGGGGTTGCCTTTCCTGCCCTTTTGCCTTACTGAAATTCTAAAAATACTGACATCTTGGGCTCCTGTTGCTGTGAATGCAGAGGTGCTGTTTGCGGCAGACCCCAGGAGCCATCAGAGCCACACACAATAAGACAAGCAATATTTAGAGTGTGGAGCCTAGCGCCTGTCAATATGGCACTCAGACAGCAGGCTGTCTGAGAAGGGAGCCTAGGCATATTAAATTTAAAAGTGCAATTCTAAGTCAGGATATTGCTTATCAAGCTGTTACTCTCCACAACTGTAAAGGCAATTTAAATTGAAAAGTTAGTTTTTTAAAGGGAAACTGGTTTAAATTGAAATACTTGGGAGCGTTACATTAAAAAGATATCTTGCATAATATTTGTTATTGACATTATGGTAGCATATGAAGCCAACTGAGATCAGGCCTCCATTGCTCTATGCGCTGCACAAACAGATGGTCAGAGACAGTCCCTTCCCCAGACAGCTTTCAATCTAAACAGAGAGGACAAAGGTTGAGCTAAAGAGATGAAAGGGATGCGGATTTCAGATAAAGAATTTAAACAATTAAAGAAAATAATTCCAAAATCATTTTAACTTTACATTTAATAAGACTCTGGAGCACTGGTTTACAAATATCTTTATGATGATTTAAAACTGATTTTATTTTTTGTCACTGATCTGTGCGGTTTGGAATTAAGTAGCTCTTTGCCCTGTATGTTAGAAAATCATTGGACTGGCCACTCTTGCACACTATCAGCCCCTTCACTTGCATTATACAAAGCGATGATATGTTCACAGTCTTTCTGATTCTCATCTTGGTGAATTCTACTCTTCTGTATATTCAATTGCAAAATAACTTCACTAATGCAGACTTAAGGTTCCTTGGTGTTATGTCATCCCCTTGCATAACACTGAGTTGAGCAACACTCAAACATCTGAAACCAAGGAAACCGAATTAAGGTTGCCTGTGTAACCTTATCCTTGCCCTCTCTCAGCAAGGCCCCAGTATGCCCATTTACACCCATACCTTTACTCTGCCAACCCCACAGTTGCTGAAACGTATACACTTGTCACTGCCTTTTGCAACCCATTAACTCGCATCCACAGGATTCCAACTAACACTAAAATGAGGGAAGGAGAGATGGTTGCCCACATTACCCTCCCTCTGTTCTCCAGGAGCTGGCAGTAGCCAATGGGAATAATTTGGGTACACTTCAGATGTAGTCAGGGTGTTAGGTGTATATACGCTAAACAGTGGAGGCAGTAATGGACTGAGGGTAATGGACCTGCTTGGTAAAGGTAAGTTTGTGATAGGAGGACATGTGTGGACTACTTTGAGGTCTATGACCATGATTATGATATGAGGAGAGATCTATGTTTTTCATTCTCCTGCGTGTGAGGAAAGGGAATTGGTGCATGTGTACATTCATACCCCAGCATGCATAATTTTTCTGCAGAATTTTGTACCTTATATAATTAGCAGAACACAGGGCTTTTATTAAAAAGGATATGGTCAGCAGTGACATGGAATATGAGAGGATTCTAATGCTTTAAGTAAAAGTGTAGATTGGGATGGCATCCTGTGAGTATGGATAAGGGAGTTGTAAAGCACTTTGAAGTGGTTTTTAAATTGTACGTGTGGTGTTCTTTCTGGGGAGTTGGTTAAGTGTGTGAGCAAGTGCCAGGATCCTGAAACCCCAGAATCTCACCATGTCACGGCCAGTGTGAGCGTGTACATATTGGGTCACTACTTGAAAATGTAGAGGAAAGAGGGCATGGGCTACCTTCCCCGTGCTTTTTGTCCTTCATTAGCATTACATGTTCTGCAAAGGGACAACATGCTACCAAGCAACCTTAAATCTGTGTTAACTGTTTTTTTGCCACTGAATTTCCTGTTCATAAAAACTAGAAAAAGATATGTTTGTTGGAGGAGTTAGTAGTCATTTAGGCAGTTGTACTTCATTTCCTGCCATTTGCACACTGAGCACACCCCCTTACAGTTGAATGGCGTTCCTGGTCATGTTTCAGACTGGTTGGAAAGGAGTTTGTGGCAGGGTTGGTAAGAGAAGTCATGGGTAGGATTTCTTTGCCAAAATACTGACAGCTTTATGTTTGACAGAAAGATCTTCTGAACCTTGTCCAACAAAGGCATCCCATCTCCAAGCAACGAGGTGTCAGAACCTGCAGTGCATCTGCACCAACCATTCCCAACCCGGGCTGCGCGACTCCCCGGGGGGGGCACCAAAGGTTACAGGGATTCAGTAACATTCAGGTCATTTAGCCCCCAGAGCCCTGCTCCGGCTTTCGCAGAGCTCGAGGCTGCTGTATCGGCTGGAGCAGAGGAGCAGCCCAGCCAGCCCCAAGCCAGCTGGGCGCCCAGGTAGAGCGAAGCAGCCTCACACCAGTGAGGGTCTGGAGCAGTCCCAGCCAGCCTGCCAGCACCCACCACCTCCATTACCCGCAGCCCATGAGGGATGAGACAAGGCGGGCCCAGAAGTGGTGCTCGGCAGCTGCGCCAGGGAAGGGTTAGCTTTTTACTAGGTCAGAGCAATTCCTTATGTAATTTAACATTGTCATCATTCCATGTCTTTATAAGGGTTCCGTGTGTTTATGGCTGGCGAAGGGGCAGGGTGGGGCTGGGAGAGCACGTGTTTTACCTAATGTGAACTAGTGGGGCTTTCATTCAAAAAGGGTGGGAACCAATACCACACAGTACACGTTTCCTGGGCAGCCATAAATCCTTCAATTTCCTGAGTAACATTTTCAAACACTTAATAGCTTTCACATGGTCACTGTACCGATTATTGAGATACTCAGAAAATTATCACATCTCCTGGACAGAAATAACGGATGTGGTCCAAATCTGCGCTGATACACTGAATGAGGTGCACAACAGGAATAAGGCCCATGTCATTTCTGCCTGAGTGAATCACCACAATGTCTAGTAGCTCATAACCTACTAAATCACCATTTAGACACTGGAGAATGGGTAAAACATGATAACAATGCAAACCACTTTTCTCCACCCATATCAACCTGTAGTCTGTATCCTGGTGTACTCCTTGCTCTCCCACAGACTTCGGCAAACTTATGATTGAGGAGTCACCTAGAATCCACACAATAACAACATTGGCAGCACACATTTCTTTTCCCTCAGCAGTCAAGGTATCTGTGCTGTCAGCGTCAAACTTCGGTACTGTCTCTCTTTGGAAACACTACATTAATCTACCCCAATAACAGTGTGTGACCCCTCACACACACTTGCCCCCATTTTTCTCAAACAACTAATCGGAGGCCCGGTCTACACTTACCTTGGCGATTCGGCGGCAGTCGACAGGAGATACGCAAGTGACGTAAATCGCTTGCGTATCTCCCGTCGACTTTGCAGCATCTCCTCTGCGCGCCGTCCACACTGCGCTGCGTTGAAGGGAACAGCCCTCCCTTCGACGCAGCGCTACTCCACTTATGGGGGTAGTTTTCCCGCGTCGCTTCCTGGATTGATGTGACGGCGGCAAATTTGCTGCCGTCAGTGTAGACCCAGCCTAAGGCTTACCTACTACCCATCCTCCTTCCCCCTCCCGCCCCCACACATTCTTCTGTCTCCAGCTCCTCTCCACGCAACATAACCAATGTTTTGGCAAGACTGGCTGCTTACTATTCTGCTGTATCAACAGTAAACAGCCCCATATAATAAAAATGTTATAATACAAGAGACAATTTGTAGCAAGCAACCAGAGTTATTAAATCTACAGTGTGCAGTGTACAGTGTACACATTCCCTCAAACTACCCAGGCAAGCATAAAGTAGCTGCACAGAAACCACTCATGGTTTGTTTTCTTTATTGCCACATGCACACTGTAATCTTTCCTGGCGGCACATCTATGCAAGTGGAGAACTGAACATATTCTTATAAACAGTTCACAATTTGGGTCCCTCAAAGATTTGGTGAATGCCATGCTCTCCACTTCAGGTAGAAATTGACCAATTTAGATAATTTTGACCTGCATCATATCAATAGTTTTACCTCGAATGCTGGGCAAAAAACTCATCTGGAAACTTTTAGACTAACTGGCTATTTTTTTTCTGGGCTTACTAGTCCAGAACCACTGGCTCAAATGACCCGAAATTTGGGTCACTAATCCTACTCTACATTCTCCCAAGCTGTAGCAAATTTCAGTGACAACTGAGCAGCAAGCGGATTTTAGAGCATTTAGGCCTTAGTTACATTACACAGTTTCGTCAGATGACAAGGTGGCGGGGGGACTCCCTCCAAGGCCTCCCCACAGAGAGAACCTAGAAGGGCCTCCAGGATGGGGGTTGTGCTGCCCCTCTTCACTGCTGCGACTTCCTCCTCGACCAGCACCATGCACTGGACCTCATGGGGGGTGGGGGGGACACACAACGACACAGGGGACGGACGACGACGGACACCGCGTGGAAGTGGGCTCACCATTGGCAACCCCCTGCAGAGTTTTTCGGGGCAGCCTGCTTCCCTGCCCCAGGTGGCGAGGAAGTTTTGATCCTTTTTTCGCTTGCCATGCTTCCCCTCGATGAACAGCCAGTCTTCCAAGATGTTAGTGAAGGGTTGGCCGGGGGGACGGGTCCAGGTGGCAAGGCGATGGTATCGGGAGTCGAGGGGGTAAGGGCAAGGTGACAAGAGGACCGGAAACCTCCGCCTGGAGTGAGCCCTCTCCCAGGCCCAGAAAAGGAGACAGGCACAAGAGGAGGAGGAGGAGGGGCGGTTACGTGGGCTGAGAGGTCAGGGTTGCTTGCAGTCACCAGGCCAACACTCATCAGAACCTCGGGGGGCCCACATGCTCCTCTGTGCTGAGCCAGGGAGGCAGCCCCTCTGGATATGCCCTGTCGCTCGGTAGAGGAAACACCGGGCCTCCCCTGAGGAACAGTGGATCCTATACTGGGCCCCTTAATGGGGCACCAGGAAGGACCCCTCGAGAACCTCCCTGTCACGTGCCACTGCTGGAGGCAGCTGGATTTGGACCTGCTGGCGGAAGGACAAAATGTGACAGAGGGCGGGGTCCTTGCAGACCAGGAGGAGAGGGCAGATGATGGAAATGGGCTTCCCCGGGGTGAAAAGGAGGGAAAGCAGGGCAGCATTAGGGAGGAAGGAGGGGACAGAGGTGGGGACCACCCGTACACCAAGGTCCTCCAGGGGCTCTAAGGGGACACAGACACCCCCCACCGCCAGGCCCTTCTCTACTGCCTCCTGTGTCGTGGCTTCCAATGCCAGAAAGAAGACAACCTTCCCGTATATCTTGGAGGCCACCACGATGGCAGAGGGCCTCACCACCCATGCCATCACCTGCGCGTAGGTCTCCGCATGGGGTAAGGCGGCTGCCGTGAGGCAACGGACGTCATGCCTCCTGGTCAGGATGGGGAAGGGGCCCCAGCCACTAGAGATGTTACTCGAGGAGATGGCGGGGCCAGATGACGGGGCAGTGGATGGAGAGGTGGCAGCTAACTAGGCATACGTGCTAGGGGTCGAGGTAGGAGCACCCCCAGAGCTGGTGGAGGGGACGGAAGAGGAATGACGGGGCCCGCAATCGCTGCCCCAGGAGGCTTTGCCTTCCTGGTGAGGCCCTTGCCTTTTTTTCCCCTCCTGGCCCTTTCTGCCAGCCCAGGAAGTTATAGCAGCAGTGATGGAGGTCCCTCCTGTGCCTACTGCTGCCGGTGCCCCAGTGGGGGCAGTAGATCCAGCAGCAGCAGTCAAAGTGGTAGCCACAGGAGTAGACAGGGGAGCAGGCTGGGAGGGCAGGGGAGACAGGGTTGACCAAGGTGCTTTCCATGTCCATTTGGGGGGATGGACAGGAGCAGATACCAGGGAATGGGCAAGGGCAAAGGGGCAGGCCAGGGCTAACCACTCCTCCTTGCTACGCTGCAGGCAGGGGAGGAGGGTCCTAGCAGGAAGGGGTCTCAGGGGCAAACATCGAGGGACGGGGAGGTAGGAATACCTCTCCTCCCCGCTAGGTTGCAGGCAGGGAAGGAGGGAGGGTTACAAGAACATCAGGTGGTGCAGTGAAGAGGGAGCATAATGAAAAACGGGATTGCGGGGGCTCAAAGGTGCTGAAAAAAGGCTTGGGCACACTGAGGAAGTAGGTCAAGGTGGGGCAGGCGCAAGCACCTAAAAGGGGGAATGGGTCTAGCACAAACCAAGGGCAGGACAGGGAAGGACCGAAGACTCCCAGGGACTGGGGTAGGGCAGGAAGAGCAACAAATGCTGAGGGGCCGGGGCAGGACAGGAGAATCAAACAAACCCTAAAGGAACCCAAGGGGAAAATAGGTGTCGGGGGACAAAGTAGGCCGCAAGGGGCGGACAGGGCAGGCTGCAAGTGTGGGTAAACTGCCTCCAAGAGGCCAGAGGGCAAGTAGAGGGTGGGGGGGCCCTCCAACCACGTGTAGCTGGGGAAGGGAGGGCAGGTTGGGGGGAGGGGAAGAGCATGTACGCCCAAGTGATCGCAAATGTCCTTTCTGCTGCAGTAGTCCCAGATGTACAGGTGGTGAGTGGTGGAGGCGAGGAATGAGGTGATGGCTGGCAGTAGCGGAGGGGGCAACAACAGCGGTGATGGTGGGGAGTGGACAGATGGTGGGGAGGGCTCCACGCCACTTCCCCTCTCTCCCCACAACAACCACCATAGCTTTCCCCCACCACCACAACAGCAGAAATGACACAGTCACTCAGTCCAGCAACACACAACCCCCCTCCACAGCATCTTGGAGTAGACCAAAGCACTCCCCCAGCAGCGGTGGTGGTCTTCCTCCTCCTCAAAGGCAGCAAAAGCAGCAATAGGCTCCAAGGTGGTGGTAGCAGCAGCAAGCCAGCTGGCCAGAAAGGGCCCCCCATAGGTGGTAGCAGCAGCAAGGATGAGGCCATTCACTCCCCGCAGGGAGGAAGGGATGGAGAGAGCCCCCAAATGGCAGCAGAACAAAGGAGTGCAGGGGGACTGGCCCCCACAAGAGAGTGTTAGTTTGAGGGCCAGTGGATCAGCCCCAGGAACAGCAATTCCCTTTTCCCCTGGTAGCTAAGCAGGTGTTATTCCAGGTTAATTAACACAGCTGGAGTCAATCAAGGCCCCACTCAGGACTTGTTACAAAGCCTCCTCTGGTGAGAAAGGGTGTGGCTGGAGTTCTAAAACTGAGGTGAATTACCAGGGAGTGTGTGAGCAGACAAGATGCTGTCAGAAACCAAGAACGTTTAGGAGAACGAGCAGAATGAGAACACTGCAGGTACAAAGACTGGGGGAGGAAAAACCCTCCCCAAAGAGGGCAAAGGACCTTTCCCAGGCCTGGAGGCTGGAGGAAGAAGACCCTGCCAGAAGGGGAAGATAGAACTGGACATTTGGTTCAGCACTACCATACCCAGTGGGGCTGTCAAAGGTCAAGAGCCCCTGTCCAAGCAGAGTCCAGACATTAAGTCAAGGGGCATGGGGAAGTAACCAAGGGAAGCTAGCTTTCCTGAAACCACAGCACAAGCCTGCTACTTGTAGGGTCCCTGGGTTGGGGCCTGGACTTGATTCTGAAAGATCTGAAGTGGCCCACTTATCTCAATGTGACATTCCCTAAGACATGTGAACTGCTCCATTCATCTCAGTGGGTGTTCCCATATCCTTTCTGACTACTTTAGGGCCTGTGATATGCATTAAGTATCACATCCTCATCATAGAAGATTAGGGTTGGAAGGGACCTCAGCAAGTCTTCTAGTTCAAACCTCCGCTCAAAGCAGGACCAACCCCAACTAAATCATCCCAGCCAGGGCTTTGTCAAGCTGCACCTTAAAAACCTCTAAGGATGGAGATTCCACCACCTCCCTAGGTAACCCATTCCAGAGCTTCACCACCCTCCAAGTGAAAAACTTTTTCCTAATATCCAACCTAGACCTCCCCCACTGCAACTTGAGACCTTTGCTCCTAGTTCTGTCATCTGCCACCACTGAGAAAAGCCTAACTCCATCCTCCTTGGAACCCCCTTCAGGTAATTGAAGGCTGTTGTCAAATCCCCTTTCACTCCTCTCTTCTGCAGACTAAATAAGCCTGGCTCCCTCAGCCTCTCCTCATAAGTCATGTGCTCCAACCCCCATAATCATTTTTATTGTCCGTGGCTGGACTCTCTCCAATTTGTCCACGTCCTTCCTATACTGGACACACTACTCCCAATGAGGCCTCATCAGTGCTAAATGGAGGGGAATAATCACTTCCCTCGATCTGCTGGCAATGCTCCTACTAATGCAGCCCAATATGCCCTTAGCCTTCTTGACAATAAGGGCACACTGTTGATTCACATACAGCTTCTTGTCCACAGTAACCCCCAGGTCCTTTTCTGCAGAACTGCTGCCTAGCCTGTCAGTCCCCAGTCTGTAACAGTGCATGGGATTCTTCCATCCTAAGAGCAGGACTCTGCACTTGTCCTTGTTGATCCTCATAAGATTTTTTTTGGGCCAATCCTCCAATTTGTCTAGATCACTCTGTATCCTATCTCTATCCTCCAGTGTATCTAACCACTCCCCCTCCAACTTAGTGTCATTTGCAAACTTGCTGAGAGTGCAATCCACTCCATCCCTCCAGATCATTAATAATGATATTGAACAAAACTGGCCACAGGACCAGCCTCTGGGGCACTCCGCTTGTTACTGGCTGCCAACTAGACACTGAGCCATTGATCCCTACCCATTGAGCCCAATGATCTAGCCAGCTTTCTATCCACCTTATAGTCGATTCATCCAACTCATATTTCTTTAACTTGCTGGCAAGAATACTGTGGGAGATGGTATCAAACACTTTGCTAAGTCAAGATAGATCAGCTGACAGTGGTCAAGAAGCATGCCCGTTCCCAGCTTCCGACCTGCAGGGGCAGAATTTTCCCAGATCCTGGCTCACACGCTGGGCAGGAAGGGGACCTCGGAAACTCATAAAAGGGCAAGCCTCCACCAGAACCTGGCTCATATCAGAGAGGACAAGAGGAGGTCTGACCCTTGTTGATAGGTATGGGCCACCAAATCCTAGCACATACACAGGTGGCACAAGAAGGATTCAGACACCCACAGAGGGGGAAAAGCCCCCCAGATATCGGTGCACACACACTGACAGGGTGAATGTGAGGCTGAGAGGTGCCCTTGCCCCTATCATCCCCGAGTCCTCTTGCCACTCACTCCCCACTTCTGCCTTCCCAGTTTCCCATACCCCCCGCATTCCTTTAATCATTACGTATACCTCACCTGATTCCCCAGCTTCTCTCCATTCCCTTTCCACCCCATCCCAGTTATCCCTCTCCCCATATCCCCCTTCTTGTTGCAGCCCCAAACCCCTCCGCCACATTCGCTCACTTCTCCGTCTTTTCATAGCCAGCCTCTCCCAGGATGCATTCACATGTCTAATGTTTCCCCCAACTATTTGGATTACATTCCGCCCCAAAATAAAATTACCACTCATGGCTCACAAATTGCAGCAGCCTCCAGCCGCTCAGACCAAAACTCTTTGTCTTAGGTGTTACAAAGCAGCCAGAGGAAGCAGGGTTTGTTTGGTTTTTTTGGGGGGTGAGGGGGTGAGGAGGTAGTACTGTAACTCAAGAGCCTCTTGGTTAAATGATCCCAAAATTGGCTCACTAACGTTACATTGCGCCTCCACATGAGGTAAACCAAATTTCAAAGCAATCCAAGTGGCCAGTCAGATTTTAGAGCACTTACAAAAGTTGAGCTTTAAAGCATAAAAAATGGCTTCTGTATTGGCACATGTGCACAGTAAAAACATTTCTTAAACACCACTCTCATTTTGGGTCCCCCAAAGAGTTAGTGGGTGCCACATGCATTTCCTTGAGCAAACACCATATCAATAGTTTGATCTGTGCAAAAAATCCCAAACAAATACAAACACTCTAGAAACCTTCTGAAAAATGGCTATTATGGCTGGTTTTCCAGGGCTTATATCTCTATAGCATAGCGTGTCCTGGTGCCCAATTTTCAACCGGAAAGTCCTGTCGAAAAGGGGACCTGACAGTGTCCAGTCAGATCTACTGACTGGACACCCAAAGTCTGGTTACTGCAGGCTGGGGAGGCAGGGAGACACCGGATCATCACCTGTGCCAACCCCTACTCAGCACCCTCCCCCCAAATGTGTCGGGTGGCTGCAGGTCCCAACCCTAACTCCACAGGTGAGTCCTTCTTGACCCTGGTGGGGCATAGGAGAAGAGCAGCACGCAACAGGGGGTTGGAGGGAAGAGGATCAAATGGGGGCGGGGCTTTGAGGGAAGAGGTGTGGCAGAAGCAGGGCCTTGGAAGGGGAATTGGGGAGAAGAGGCAGGGTAAGGGAGGTTCCAATACTCCTGCTGGAGTGTTTATAAATATTACAAAAGATGGCAACCCTACCATAACTTCAACCTCAAATGACCCAACTTTTCGGTCACCATCACTACCACATGCTCTCTTGAGATACACCAAATTTCAAAGGAATCTAATTAAGCATGTCAGTTTTAGAGGACTTAGAAAACATGCCCTTTAAACAGAAGTCATGATGCAACCTTAACTATAGCAACCTTAGCCCACCACTATAATTCAATAAAATCAAACTAGACATACACAAAGATCAGGCACTAAATTAATACCGTTAATTATCGTGGAGTGCCAGGTTCAATAGTTAAGGTTGAGCTTCACTTTCTGTTTAAAGGTCAACTCTTCAGAATGCTCTAACATTTGCACATTTACACTGGTTGTCTGGAAAGTTGCAATGCCTCACAAGGGTACCCTCAACAGTATTTTACAAAATCTAAAATTCTTTTAACTTTTTTGCCCACACCTGAGCAAAACCTCAAGCTACTGCTCTAAAATCCTCCCTAAACGATCTCAGTCACTCAGGATTTATCTCAACAAGTGCATGGCACCCATTGCCCCTTGGAAACATGGGTTATACTGAAGTTAGTCAAGATTAAATTCAGATCTCAGTGTGTTAGTAACTGGAATCAAAGAGAATGAAAAATGAATAGGCACAGCAAGACAAAAGTGTTGCCAGCCAGGCTGTTGTCAAAGTAACTGGGTGGCTCAAGCGGGCATGCTCTGGTCATTAGATCTGAGCTATACCACTGCGCTGTGAATTTGAGCCTTGTCTTTGTTAAAAATTGGATAATGATCAGCAGGTATTTTGCTACTCTGTCAAGGACGGTTATACTTTTGAGAAATGGGCCCTGAGCTGCACAGCTACGTTAGAAGTATTTTTTTAAAAAACATAATTCATACATCCTCTACACAGATATGAGAGAATGATTGCTGGCCAGTTGCTACTTTTCACCCATATTCTCTCTCCCTCCACCATCTAATAGCACTGGGGAAACCCTGACTCTCTAGAGGGTCTGAGCCCCTCTCCCTGCCCCCTTCTGTATGAGCTTGGATCTGAGGAGCCTGCTTTCTGTGGGGGAAGCCAAGAACAGCCACACTTGGAGCATGCCCCAAGCACGCAGGGCTGAAACCAGGATGAGAGGAGCTGAGAACAGGCATGCTTTATGCACTGGAGGATGGGGGATAGAAAGAGAATGGGGGATTTGAGCACACCTACTGACACAGAGCTGTTCACACATCCCAGGGATATGGTTTCAGGCTGTATTAATCTCCATGGGTGTTCTCATTCAGAACATCTCATTAAGATGAATGACCAAGACACACTTCCATGAGGCAGATGGATGTGCAGAGTCCTTTCTCCATCACACTAGGCTCAGATTTGGGACAGGAACTCTGAACTCTCTGCCCTTTCCCGCCTCCAGCCAGTACATGCACTCCTCACAGTGCCACCCCTTTCCCTTTTATTGCCCCTCCAAGCTTTCAAGGAGTGTGGAGTGCCAAGGAAGAAGATGGAACTGGTGGCTGGGCTCGAAGAAGCAGCAATGTGAGAAGGCAGGTCTCAAGCACTGGAGTGTGTCTGAGGAGCTTGGTCCAATGGCATGATGGACAGAAAACTGGAGTTGAAACAGTAGATGCTGAGTAGCTGGTGGATTATGGCAGGACAGATGGGAGCAGAGAGGATGCTATGGAAACAATGCACAGTACAGGGGGATTGAAAGAAAGGGATCAGAACTATATAGGGAGGGGCTTCTGTTTGGAGGGGAAACCCTCCAAAAAATCCCACAATCAAGGTAACTTTTTATTTCCTGGTTTTCAGAGGTTTAATAAGGCATAGGTTCTTTGCATTGCCTTACCCCTCTAAAAGGACTCCTTCACTTCCTGGCTAACTCAGTAGAAACCTAAGCCTTCAGCCTTTATATTATCACTAATAGAAAAAATTCTTTGGCCCTCAGGATATATTAGATAACCTTTAGATATCTGGACCAAATGTAAACAACATTTTTGTGAAGTGACCCAGCCAATTCCCAAACCTTTGCTTTGGTCAAGGGTCAACTATCTGTACTTTTAGACATAACCATAACTCAGTTGACCATTTGTAGGAGCTGACTGCATTAGAGTTCTGTGGGGCTAGTGGATTGGATAGTGGTTGATAACGAATGAACAAATGTGATTACTGCACAATCTAACAGCTCTTTGGAAGCATTAATGTTACACTTTCTGGTCAGAAACAGAGTTATTGAGGAGTACCAAAGTATCACTCACTACGATTAGAGGGCTGTACAGATGCACACACAAGTAACGTAGGCAGTGGTACCATTTAGCAAGGGTGTGGGCACCTCCCGCCCCGAGTTTCATACTTGAAATCTGCTCGTGGTGCGTGCCCCAGGCCCCAGTGGAGCTTTTAGCAGCAGTGTCGCACAGCCAGGTCCCCATCTCCAGGAGCCAGGTTTTTCCTGGTCAATTTCTTCCACTGTTCTAGCTCAGGGACCCCCTCGCCTGCCTCCGCCAATCAGCAGTTGTGGTTAGGAGGATTGTTACTCCATATAGTCTCAAGTAGTGGGGTAGTAAGCAGGGCCTCTGAGGGTGGGGCAGGCAAGGAAGGAGTCAGTCAGGGTAGGAGAAACAGCACAGGGTCCCCAGCGATGATGGGGAGAGCATAAGGTACTGGGTAAGGGGGGGAAGCACAGGGACCCATGTGGTGGTGGGAGGGGGAGGCAGAGGCTCCCCAATGATGATGGTTGAAGCAGAGCAAGCACAGGGTCCCCCTTGGTGGTGATGGTGGGAAGGAGATGAAGAGGGGGAGTACAGGGAGAGCCCCACTGGCAGAGGTGGGATGGGAAAGGTGAAGAGTCTCCAGGTGAAGAGAAAGATGATGCCATAGCTCTGTGCCCTGAGAGACGGGGCAGGGACTGTGGGAAGAGCAGCTGAGGGGGAACATTCACTGGGATAAGGCTCCTGAGGGAAGAGGATTGAACAAGGGTGGGGTGCTAAGAGCAATTAAGTGGGTCTTGGGGTCCGTCTGCCCTGAGAGAAGCAGGGAACACCCTCACCTCTCCCTGGGAAGATACCAGGGACAGACCTTGCTGGTCCAGAGAAAATTATGCCCATTAGCAGTTGTAGCTTCAAGGACAAGTGTGTGTCCGTGCCGCAAATTCTGCCCCCAGCTGGTGAGCTCGTGGGGCATGAAGGCCATGATGCTGGCCAACACAGAGATCAACCTGTAGTCCTCCGACATCCCACCCACCACATAAGGCCCCTTCAGCTACCACCAGCGGCCCTCTCAACAGCTGACTCATCTTACAGTAGCACCAAAAGACCTTAAACAGGAGCAGTTCCTCCATTCTGTTAGGCACCATACAAGAAGGCCCAGTTCCTGCCTCACAGATCTCCATCTAACCCTTATAATTCCATATGGAAGGCAAATATTATTATACACATTTTACAACAATGGGAACTGAGGCACTGTGTCCAAACACAGAATGATACTTTACATATATCTCAACTCTAAATAATAAACAAGATTCAATTTTTTCTCAACTTTAACATGTGGAATTTTCTTAGTGTTTGATTTTAAATATTCTCCTGTGAGAACTGCAACTCAAACACTGTAGTGTTGTGTTTAAGAACCTTCTGAAAAAGTAGCTATCCTTTAAACAGATATGAAAATGACTTGTGTCAGTTTCACTTTTGCTTAAAGTCAGTTTCTAGTCTATTATTTGTAGTAGGGTAACACTTCTAGAGCTTCAGGCAGGTGCAAGATGAACTCATGGGGCCTTGCCCTAGTAGGATGTTTCCGAAAGTTAAATGATCTATGCTAAGAATGGCAAAATAGTGGACTGCAAAAAGTAAGTAGCCTAAATGATGGAACGTAATCTAGATTTTTCTACAATTGTTGTATTCAAGAGTTAAGAATATACATTAAAAATTTAAATTTAACCAGTGTCCCTTAAGTGACTTGCCACAAAATGTCAGAACATGTTAGTATTAGAGGAGAGTGGGTCTAATATTTATCCAATTTTCTCTCTATATATAGGAATTAGATACAATGCTCATGTCAGCTAATTTCTAAGTCATTATCTGCAAAAAAGCTAGAGTTTTCAGATGCTTGAGTAGCCTTTGGAATCACAGTTAATGTTGTCCCCACTCCCAAAATCTGAAGTGGCACCCCTGAACATATGACTCTGCTACAGCAGAATTAGTGAAAAGACCGTACCACTCAACATTAGAAGAAATGAGCAGCAGGAAAGTTCCTTCTAGGAAGTGTGTTCTGGTCTGAGGGCTAGCGAAGCTGTCACAGGGGTGACTGACCCTTTAAGGTCTGTTGGGTCCAACCCCACCTGTGACACTTCACTTATTTTCCTCCCTTGGGGAGGTGAGCTAAGTCATACAACAGGCAGGTCATGCAGCTAAAATCAGGCCTTCTGATGTGGAGATAAAAACAGAAGCCCCGAGAGAGCCAAAAGCAACTCTGATGCAGGAAAAGAACCTGACTACCGGTAGGCTGGGGGGGGGGCTGGGTTAAGGCATGGCACAGCGCCAGGGAAGGAGGGCTGTGGAATCTTTAACCAGAGGTAACGGTTTGATCCCGAGAGGCCAAAGAATATTTTATAAAGACATAATATTTACTTATTTTATTTAAGTGCTCTGGGCTGTGCACAAATTGTTTGGGACAAAAAAAAAGCAAACTGAGACTGGCATATCTGCAGGACCACACTGTGCCATGGGGAAGCAAGCTCCAGAGATGGCACCCAACTACAGAAGCGTTGGACTTGAGTGGCCTCCCGGGCTCATCTTAAACACCAGATGAGTAAGAGAATTAAGACACTGATGAACAACAAAAAAAATGAACACAGCAAAAAACAGAATACACCAAAGCCTGCATTCTCTCACTGGAAATATTTGCTTTTTTCCTACGAACATTTCTGAAACTTCAACTTTGGAAGGACAGATAAAATTATCTTCTTCCCAACAAAAAATGCCATAGACAACTCAAAGATTTAGTTTATTGATTGCCATTTAAGACATTTCAATATGGGTTTCATTTCCAAAATACAAGAGCCGCGTGACCCTTTCCAGTGATCAAAACAGGTACACCTACATATTGTTGCAATGTTTAACTGAAATACATACGAGAAAATGCTCAAACTTACTGTAATGCAATTTTTAATTAAATTTCTTAGAGAAAGTTCTTACAGGTACAAAAATATACCAAATGATTTCATGGTTATTTTAACAATTTATATTGGCTGCTATGTTCTTATACCAACTCTTATTAATTCTGCTGGGGAAAAGCAGCAGCAGCAGCCAACGTATTGTTTGTGTCCGGGTTAAAGGTTCAGTTCTCTATGGCAATCGTGCTGAAGACCCAGAATGCTGGGAGCCAGCACAGAGCAATTGGAAGATTCAGAAAAGGGACAAGTGCTGAGTAAGTTCTACTACAGATGGGCAAATGGGGAATTTTTGGATCCTATAAATTGGCCAGAACTGAACAGGGATGGCAAAAGGCACTATTCTGACCATCAGCCAAATTTCAAATTCTTGCTCTAAACTATGGAGAGGCATGCTAGAGCTGTTCAAAAAGAGTTTTAAACATTGACAAGATTCCCTATTTTTCCCCCACTTGTCTTGTTCTTGAAACACAGCTGCAACATTTTTCATCAATCTTTGAAAGAAAATTTGACTTGAGACAGAGACCAAGTTCAGAAAACTTCCACCTAAATTGGTTAAGATTTGCCAAAGTTATAAGCCAATGAAAATGTGGGGGGCAGTGGGGAAGTTACCAAGGGAAGCCTTAGGCACCCTTAATATAAGGCTTGTTATTGGTCCTCTTAAAATATATGTATGCATACAAACAGGCACAGAACACAACCACATTTACATAAAAAAATTTAGTGTACCTGTCTGAAACAATGTGGAGGAGCAGCTAGCGATCCAGTTTCTTTCAAGTAATTATCCCAATTAAAGTGTTCTAGAAGAGATAAAAAGAAAAAAAGACAACTCTTAAGAGAATGTATTGAAACAAACTTCTAGGGGGAAACAGCTATTTATGTGAACTCTAATCCTAGCCTTTTTAAAGTAAGCTCTGAAAGTGAATTCCTATTTTGTGAAAGATACCAGACTGACAGCCTTTGAGACTTTAAAAACTTTTGTTAAGCCATAGGAAAAACACTACAGGCAGACTCAGTACAAAGCTTCAACATATTTCATCGGTACTGAAGGAGGATGGTCCATTGGGATGCTAGGCTGGGAAACACTAGAGATGGATTCAATGTGCTGCTCTACCAGAGACTTCCTTTGTGACCTTGTGCAAGCCTTTGTGTCTTGTTTCACATCTGTAAAATGAGAAAAATAGTATGTCCTACGCTGCAGGAGCGAAGATGATAAATGTTAACAATTGTGAGACACTCATACTACAGTAATAGGGTCACATAAACACCTTTAATAAAGAGTGTGCACATCAAGAAGACTTGTGCAGAAGAGACAATTAGTACCTTGACCCCATTACAAACCAGGATGGTTCGGGTTTTAGTGCATTCTGTGAACATGAACATAGGTCCACAAATAGAACCCAGGACTTTCTGGCTCCCTGTTCAACATTTGATCTAGATGTGGCTGTTTTTCCATCCAAATAAAGCAAATAGTTTTCCTTAATACTTAGCAATAGAATCACACGAGGCATCATACGTAACTAGTCTACAAATTCTTCACTGATTTTGAGAGTTCTGTTCAAAGGGCTACAAAAATGTACCGTTATATGTACATTAATTATGAGTTAATTGATCAACATGAAATACTATATGGCCAACGATTGAAATAAGCATGGCTTGGTGGAAATAAATCACAAGACAAGAACTAAAATAGTACAGCCCACATTTTATCTCTACAGTGTAATTGTCTAGAATCTTTAAGTTGACATATCTGTAAAAACAGGCAAGATAAGCAACAGTCATCTCGTCCATAACCTCTTCACAATATATGAGAACACAAATGGTGTAATGATGCCACCTAGTGGCTAAACAAACCTTTCAAAGTGTTTGCATTAAAAAAACCCTTAGTTTTAGACAGATAGTAAAATCAAATCAACTTTATTGATGTCAGTTCCCAAAAGACATTTGGGTTCATTTGTAACAAAACATTAAACACCTCACTCTCCATTTAAAGAAGGAAAATAGAAAAATACCTCAAAACAAATCCTTTTCCTAAGCAACAAAACACACAAATGACTGAAAAACTTTTCAGTGTTGCTCTGAAAGATGCCAGCAGTTTTCATCAAAGACTATCTGGTGGAATCATATTCCAGAGGCACAGGCCTTTGATAGGCAAAGCCTTGCCTAACACTTCCTCAAGATATTATCTCTGCATAGTCAGCATTTCTCAAATGATCTCCGTTGCAGTGGCTGTAAATTGATTAGATGACTCAGCAGGAATTGAGGCAGCCAAGAAAGGTCTTTTTCTCAGAGGATCAGGTTTACAGTAAGTAAATAAAATAAAACATAAGCAGAAAACTGCACAAGTAGCTGCAAGGAACAGCACCCTGACTGGCCATAGGGGGACATCTGCGGTTTCATAGACTCATAGACTCATAGGTCAGAAGGGACCAATATGATCATCTAGTCTGACCTCCCGCACAAGGCAGGCCACAAAACCCTACCCATACACATTTATAACAACCCCGAACCCATGACTGAGATCTGCAGATCATTTATTTACCTGATTAGCTTGATTTGCCTATAAACTCATTTCCTCAAACACAGTCTGAAGTTTGCATTAGGTTTCCTTCACTTGTGGACACAGATCAAAATTCAAGTAAATTAAAGCTTAACTGAGTCACAGATAATACTTAATATTGTGCAATTATTTATTTCATGGGGAGAATATGAAATGGCAGAAAGAGGAGTTGTGTATCAAGGGAAACATTTACATGAGAAAATAATGCTCTTGACAAAAGCTTATCTATATACAATGAAAGATCATTTGTAGGTGAAAAATACTAATGCTATATTCTGAACCCACAACACACCAGTCTGAGGCTTTAATATTGGAGAAAATTCCTGTAATGGAAGTAGAATAAAACTGCAATCTACAGGAAAATTAGCTCACAGTAAATGATTTAATATTCCAATTTTTCCTTTTATATTACCCCCAATTAAAGACACAGGTAATTTTATGCTGATTTACCAGAAAAAATAAGGAAAACATACTGTACTACCGATTTGGCCACTACTGCAAATAGTATCCTTTCAAAGGTTTAGACAGACTGTTTTTAGAATTAGCATGTTAAAGTTTTGTCTTATTTTAATTAAGTTACTGAAATCTTTGCCATAGTCTGAACTAACTGTCAACAATACTGTACTGCAGTTAGTAAGTAATGGCATAAGAGGTAGCCCGTCGTCAGTACTGAAATCAGTGGATAAAGCAATAGCCATCTCCTCAAAACTGTCCTGCTCTTGTGAAAAAAAATCTACACAAACTGGATATCTTCGATGACAATGTGTTCTATAAAACACAAAGCTAGCAAAAGTGGTTTCTTTGTGTAGTTTACTTTCTATTACATTTCACGGACATTTACAGAGTTAACTTGTTTCTCGTGTTTTCCTGGAACCCTCAAATGCAACTGTACATCATTTAATCCTTATCAGAACACCACAAATTAGTCTGAGAATAATTCTGAATATAAATTCAAAGAGCTAGTTTATGTACAAGAAATTAAAATGCCAGACATTATAGTTAGTACTCCTATCACCACTGTATAAAATCAAATACCCACAACACCATTAATTTTTGCAACAGAACTCAGTTGTTCTCTTGCAAAGCTTCCCCCTGCCTGGTTGTTGTTTAGCAGATTGAGTCCTGCTATCTAGGCTCAGGCTTTTTCAGCCAGTTTCTAGTTTTCAACAGGCCCATTCTGGATTTCTGACACATGGCTGTATCCCCAATCTGACATCTGAGCTCCTTCCGCTGGGCTGACATGGTTCCTTAAAGGTTTTCTCTGGATTTCTTCTGATCAGTTGACTACTGCAAGTAGCTGGTGCTTTCTTCTGGGCTGGCATATTTCTTTTGATAACAGGACACTACAGGCCTCCATTTTTTTGGCACATTAGGGTCTACAACTCCTCCTTTTGATGCTGAAAGGAAGAGTCTGTCTCTCTGCTTCCATCCCAAAGCCCCCCTCTTAGTGCTCCTCCCTGGCTCAAACAGTTGCATTCCCCCCTCATACAAACTAACGTTGGAAGTAAGTTGTCCTCAAATTTTACAAGTATGGATTTTATGTAGACTTATCTGCCTACTTTAATGATGCACAGCTCCTCTCCCTCTGGCACACCAATAGCTGCTGGTAAACGACAAGACTGGTTTAAATTGAACCATGTATCTAACACTATAAACTTCTCTTCAGATTCAATGCCGTTTTTAGCAGGGTGCTGCCACAGATATGAAAGCAGACTTAATGAAGGATGAAACTTCACTCAGTCTTCCTTCCAGGATGGCCTCTGCTTGCTTGTTAACAAAATCTTCTCTCCTCCCTGTGGAGAGCCTCAGGCTTTCAAATCCTGTTTTTCACTCTTCAGCCCACCCTGCTCCTTGTCAATCCTCGGGTTTAGTTGTAATTTTGCTTGGTGAGGTGATTGCCTCACATACTCTTGCAAATGGGGGAATTAAAATATGAAAAAATTATCTCCATAATGCAAATATTTCCCTTCCCTTGTCGTTTATCCTCAGTCCTCCCACTCCCAAATAGCCTCTCCCCCGTCATTTAACTGGAGCCCTTCTCTTCATCACAAGTCTTGCCATACCCTTTCCTCCCTCCATCAGTCCTTTTACTCTCTTCATTCCTCCTACTCACAGGTCCAAGTTTCCTTTCCTCTCCATATTCCAGTCTTAACCAGCACATCTCCCGAAGTTCTACTACAAGACCAAGGGACTCACAGGGTAGAGGCATTCTGCTTTCTAAGGCTACTCTGTTCAGCTGGCATTAAAAGTGGCTCCCTGTCTCTTTTCTATTAAAATAAGGAACAGTGGTTTTCATCCATAAAACTCAAAGCACTTTACAGTGGAGGGTATTACTATCCTAGTATTACAGATGGAGAAATGGAGGGACAGTGAGCTGAAATGACTTGCCCAAGGTCACACAGCTGGTCTGTGGCACAGCAGAGACTGGCTCTGATTACTAAGTCCCGTGCCTTTTGATCACCCTGCCTTCTATAGATGGGTTACCTCTGCTGCACTAGAGAATGCACTCAGTAGCAGCTGGACACTTAGAATGTGGTCGTGAAGGAAGGGACAGGCATTATTGCAAATCTCAAGAGCAGGGGGGGAATAAAAGTTGCCTCCTTAGCCACCTACCACTTTGGGTAAGCAGAAGAAATGGTTACTTACGGTAACTGTGGTTCTTTGAGATGTGATGCAGATGTGTATTCCACTTGGGTGAGTGCATGCCCAGCACACAGGAGCTGGAGAATTTTGCCTAGCAGTACCCACAGAGGGGCAGCATTCATGCCTTGTGTCCATAACCCCACTCCCCAGCACTCCTCAGTTGCTTTGCATGAAACACCCAAAGACTAGACTTCGATGCATAGAGAACAAAGGGTGGGTCGGGAATACATGTCTGTATCTCAAAGAACCACAGTTACAGTAACAGTTTCTTCTTCTTCGAGTAGATGCCAACATGTATTCCACTTAGGTGACTCAAGTAGTACCCACCCTAGGAGGCGGGGCTCACAGTCCACTTCAACAAGGATTGCAGAAATACCCTATGAAACCTTGCATCCTCTCTGGAAGATGCAGTAATGGCATAATGGTTCATAAAAATATGTATAAAAGGCCATATAGCACCCTTACACATGTACAATATCAAGATATCACTGAGGAATGCTATTGACATTGCTTGTGCTCGCATAGAATGAGCTCTCATCCAAAGCTATTTCATATGCAGTCATGATACAGGATGTTATTCATTTAGCGATTGTCTGTGAAGGGACCACTTGCCCCTTCCTACAACCTACATATGACACACAGGTGAGGCAAAGCACGGAGCAGCACAGTCCTGTCCAGATAGGTTAGACATGACCTAACAGCTAATGTATGGAGACTCTACTCCTCTGGAAATGATGTGGCTTAGGAAAAAAATACATGTAAATATACCACGTGGTTCAAATGAAACTGAAGAACCACTTTAGACAAAAATGTTGGGTGTCCTTCAAGAATTGTGTATAAGGAGCAACTCTCAGACTCTCCTTGCAGATGTTATCAATATCAGGAACACAGACTTCTGACACAAAAGCAGAAAGGCACGAGATGCCAGAGGCTTGAACAGAAACTGCTAGCACTGTGTGAAGGTCCCACAGAGGAACCAGCTCTTGGACTGGAAGATGGAGATGAAGTAGTCCTTAAGAATCTTCCTAGCATGGCACTGGAGAAGACAGATCTTCCCTGCATAGGGGGATGAAATGCCGTTATTGCCACCAGATGTACTCTCAATGAGCTAAGTCCAAGGCCCAATGACTGAAGGTACAGCATATACTTTGAAGCCAGTGTTGGTTAAATTCTGTGGTCCAACGACCACACTAACAACCACTTCCATTTCTTTGAGCAGGCCATTCTGGTAGAAGGCTTCCTACTGTTGAGTAGGACCTGTTGAACCCAGACAGAGGCCCCCTTGAGAGAAAAACAGATGACATTTCCTGTGGTCCCGCATAATAAAACAGGTCAATCGTTGGAATGCCCCAAGCTGTGAAGATGACCTGGAAGACACTTGTCTTCAGAGACCACTTGTGACTCGGGGAAAAACTCCTGCTGAAATGGTTCGTGAGATGATTCTGGATCCTGAGTAAGTGGTCAACTGTTACAGTGATCTCCTCCTTGATGCAGAACTGCTGCAACCTGACCGCTTCTTGGCAGAGCGTACTTGCCTGTTCACAGAATACATCACTGAAGTATTGTTAGTAAGTATCTGAACCATTGAGCCCCTCGTCAGGAAAGCATGAAATGCATCATGGCCTGAGGCTCCAGCACACTGATATGCAGTGAGGTCTCCTGCTCCAATAACAGACCTTGAACTTTCAGTGACCCCAGATGTGCTCCCTAGCCCCTCAGGGAGGCATTAGTGACAACAAATCTGGTTGGTAAGGGCTGGATGAAGGGAATGCCCTGACAAACCTTCTCCAGAATTGTCCACCACTGCAAGGAATCCAGGACCAGAGGAAGGAGGTGGACCAATATGCTCAAGGAGTGAAGAGTCGGAAGGTGAACTGTCCTGAGCCGCATTTGAAGAGGGCAAGGATGCAATCTTGCACACTGGACAACCTGCATGCAAGCAGACATGTGGCTCAACTGCCTCAGGCACAACTGAACCATTGTGGAAGGCTGAGACTACAGACTGAGGCAAAGGTGGCAAATTGCCTGAAAAAGGTCAATCAGCGAGAACACTCTCGAACTTGCAGAGTGTATTAGGGCCCCAATAAACTCGATTTTCTGAAAGTTGACTTTCTGATGTTTAAGATGAGATCAAGACAGTCAAACAAGCGCAGTGTAGCATTCACATGGGAAGGTCTTCCACTCTGGACCTGCCCCTCAGTAACCAGTTTTCCATATACAGGAAGATGTGGGTTCCTTTTCTCCTGAGGTACACCGTCCCCATAACTATGCATTTGGTAAAAACCCAAGGGGCAGAAGAGAGGATGAAGGGAAGTACCGTATACTGAAAATGGTGATCTGTCACAACAAATTGAAGGAGTTTTCTGTTTCTCAGCAAAACCATTACATGAAAGTAAGTGTCCTGAAGGTCCAGAACAGCCAACAATCATTCTGATACAACTGGGGGAGGACAATCAATAAAGTGATCATCTGGAACCTCATGTATCTGATATATTTGTTGAGGCAAGGAAGGTCAAGAATGGATCTTACCCTTCCTTCCATTGGATTTAGGCACCAGTAAGTACTGAGAACAGAAGATCTGACCCTGGTATTCCAGTGAAACCTCCTCCACTGCTCCCAAAGCTAGTAGAGAACAAACCTGCTTGAGGAGCAGTATTTCATAAGAGGGGTCTCTGAAGGGGAGCAGGAGGAGATGGAAAGGAAATGATTGGCATAGCCCAATCTGACTGTACTTAGGACCCAGCTGTCAATGGTGATCAAGCATTGTGAAAGCCTGCCAGCCTGTCCCTAAATGGAAGGGACAGGGAGAAGGAAGGACACTGGAACACCGTTCTAGACCTACAAGTCAAAATGGGCACTTATAGGGCTCTGGGATAGGGGTATTGAATAGCTAAACCCTGGACTCGAATGCCTCCTCTTCAGGGACTATGCTCTTTCTGGGGTAGTCCTGCTGTCTCGGGGAGGGAAAGGATGCCCAAATTCGGGCTGCAGTCAATATCGCTGCTGCTTCTACTGTTGATCGTTGTAGTAGTGTCTCGGCCCTGCTGGCATACACACCTCCAAGGACCGCAGAGTAGCCCAAGAGTCCTTGAAGGAGTGCAGAGTCTCATCCAAAAACAGCACTCGGGCAAAGGGCAAATCCTCTATGGCCTGTTGCACACGAGGACAATGCCCAAATTCTGCAGCCGGGATGCCCTTCTCACAGTCACTGCCAAGGCTGTTACTCTGGCTGAAGCAATCACAACTTCTAGTGCAGACCATAACATAGCCTTAGTCACCAAGCAGCCTTCAATTATAAATGCCCAAAATTCTTCCCTCAAGGCTTCAGGAAGCTGGTCTGCAAACTGAGACACAGCCATCCAGTTCACAATGTCCACAAAAGGACCTCGTACATCTTAAAATCCTCAGAGACCAAAGGAAAGGAAGAAACAGGCACCACAGAATTGTCTGGGGATGAAGATGAGGTGATTAACAGAGCTGGACCCTACTCCAGGACCAATGGACCTGGATCGGACAACTCTGAAGACTCTATGAGGGGAAGATTCACAGATGCCTGTGCCTGCGGCAGATCAAGTCACCGCCACAGGACTGCTCTGTGATCTTGCCTTAGAGCAAGATGAGGAGTGGGACCTACACAACCGAGAAGCATCCCACAGATTCCATCCAACCCTCTGGTATGAATAGGGCATGGGTGGCCAGTAGGTGCCAGGCCAGGAGCCCCCATCTCCACTGTAAGACAAGTGCCAATCATGTTACCCATAGAATTCCTTGACTGGGCCCTGATGCAGCTCAGGTGATGAAGATCAGGAGGAGGAAGATCCCAACCTGGACATCATGGAGTCCCAAGCTTCAGGGGATAAAGGTGGAAGCCAGGCCTGAGGGTACAAGCAACCAGTCTGACTTATCCATAGCCCAGAACGAATAGGGAACTGGCGCTGGTGGTGGAAATGGTACCACCAGCATCAAGTACGCCTCCATTGTTTCTAATGCTGGAAGTGGCATCAACTCCAAAGTCAAGGTGACTGACAGTGCTGAAGGAAAGGGCGGTAAGTGTTGCTTTAGATGAAGATCCCTGGGCCACCTGAATCCATTTCATGAATGATAATGAAATCGAAAACTACTCGATATGTGCTTTGCCTAGGTACAGCAAGCACCATGTGTGGCAGTCATTGTTAGGGATCACTCCCCACATGACTGACAATATTTAAACTCTGGTGAGGAAAGGAAAAAAAACTTATGTTAAAGCTAACTAACAAACACTAAATCTAATACTACACCAAGGGTAGTGATTAACTATATATGACCAGAAAAGTCCCTAAGAAACAGAGATGTTGTGAGGTTAGCATCCACACAGAGCTCCAACTCCAGCAACAAGGGTTAAGAAGGCACTGAGAGGTGGGTCGGGGCAGCATCACCTCATGTAGACAGGGGAGGTTACGGCCACAAGGTGCGAGTGCCACCAGGCAAAATTCTCCAGCTCCAGTGTGCTGGGCTTGCACACACCTAAGTGGAATACATGGCTGCATCTAGTTGAAAAAACTGAAAAAGAACTCCCAGCACACTGGATTCCACTACAGCAGATGCTTGTGTGAAAGACAGGGAAGATTTATAATGGGGTTTTAGACTCTTTTGATCCAATCCACTCACGCAAGACAGTTATTTTCCCATACTGATTTTGGGGGGGGGGGGCGGGGAGGGGGGGGGGCTATGTTTGAAGCCAGCTGTCAAACCTTTAAGTGTAGACATGACATTTGAGTCCCTAAATGTAATGTAGGTCCTTTCACTCTACCTGGAACAGGAAAGCACATAGGAGAACTAATCACAGAACCATTTCCTCTACTGCCTGGTATATACTGGCAGTAATGAGCAACAGAAAAGAACTGCAGTAGCTAGGAACAGAGGGGGGGGGGAAAAACCACCTCTCTCCCAACAGCCTTAGAGAGGGGAAGGGAAGAGAATGTGGACAAAATGACAAATGAAGTTAGAGAGCTTTAACATGGTTACACACACAACACTGTTATGACATCACCACCTTCTGATGTCATTTCAACTACACCGTTATCATGCAGATATCTCATATGACATCAGGATGTCATTCCATGAATCATTTTGTGGTTCACGGCAATGCCAGTCTGTGGAAAAAGTTGCTCCCAGCCAATGTGAGCACCAATGAGACTATTCTTCCTCTGATGTGAAAGAGTTTCAGGGGTTGTGACCAGAAAGTCTCTGTGACAGACTAAAAACTCCTGTTAATTAGATGCCCATGACAGGGCACCTGAAGCCTTGGCTGTTTTATTTTAAAAATATTTTATAACTCTGATGTGCTATCAAACAAAAGACCCCTTCAAAAGTTTTCTATGACATTTTCTGGAAAACATACTCCCCACAAAACTCCGTCTATTTCATACTATTATCCATTCTCCTAAATTCATCACGCACCTCGTTTTGCCACCCTTTTCCCCTCCTCCACACCTCACGAAGTCTCTAAGTAGCTCCTCTAGCTGGCAGCTTTTCCCTTGAGCAGCAGTGGTGATGATCACATGTGTGCTCAGTGGCCTCTGACTGAGGTGCCTCACCCTTCTGTGATATAGAAAAGAGGTGGTGGCAGCAACTTATTGAAAATGCTTGTTGTTGCATATTAGCAATGGCGCTAAGTTAATGGATCAGATTTAAAAAAACCTGAACACACACTGATATACAGTAGCAGGTGATTTCCCCACCCCTCCAAATGACAGATCACTGTACCTGATTAAAAAGCACCGGCATTTCTGATAAGAGTAAAGTTACCCATTTTTATTCAAATCACAGGAAACAACTGCAGATGGAAGTGCTCTGACCTTTTATTTAGTCTCAAACAATCCATTTAGTTCTTTTGTTTTCCCAACAGAAGAGAACAAATGCATAAGATGATTTTACCCACCCTACCAATTTAGCACTAATGAAGATTCAGGCCAACTATTGCAGCTCCTCTCTTCAGCATCAGCCAACATGTCAGCTAACGAGAAAAAGCAATGGAAACTATTGGGAGAGTAGAGAGAGAAAAGGTATACACAGGATTAAAGAAAGAGGCAAAAAACAGTAATCATCCAAAACTTCATTTTAAAAAAAAACTGGAATCCACACATTGTTTTTGCTCAGAAGATTACACAGGCAACTAGTATTCGCCTTTTAGTCAGACGAACTACCAGGCTAAAAATCAATCTTTTCAACCTTCCTAGGATTATGCTATATGCAATATCAAAACACAGTCTGTTTATGATGTTAACAGCAGTTATTCAGATGCTTCTATTCTTTCATGTATCCCAGTCATCAGTAACCACCTGAGAGAGATAAAAGATACCCAAACACCACAATCCAAATATTTATATTTAAACATTAAATAACCTGACAATTTTAATACATACCATTTTTTAAAGACACGTTATTTGATTGCTGACTCTTCCCAGGTTTCTCCTTTTTAACGTTTTTTGAATCTACAAGACATTAAATGTCATTACATAACAGATTTAACATTCATATCATAATGAAGTCCAGGTAACAATTAGTCTAAGAGCACTTTCAAACATAATTCTTAAGACAAATATATTCTATTAACCACCAATTTTTGTTTATATATTTCAGTATGTCATAAAAAGGTAAATTTTATTCTTATTCTAGGTCAGAGTTAAACTAACACCAAAATAAAGGTACAAGCATGGAAAGAAAGAGTTCTAAAAATAGCGTTTCTTGGCTGTCAACAAACTTCTTCCAAAATTTAAAAAACCCAACCTACCTTTATTTTCAAACAGCTTTTATTTTGTTTTATAGTTTGAGGAAAAGTATTAGACCTAAGAGCATCTTGGACCTTTAAGCCATGATTTTCAAAAAATATTAAGTGATTTTTGATTTAATGCTCAAAGTACGTCACACAACCCTCTGAAATTCAAGCCCCTCTAAATTGTGTCAAGTTGGCCACACAAAAATTGAAGAACCCAATATCACTAGTCATTTTTGACAATCTTGGTGCAGGTCCCTACAAACTGAAACAGAAAAAATGTTAACAGTTTATTTCTGACTGCAATCCTAATTCACTGAGAATGGGCACACCATTTTACCACACCAATGAATCAGCAGCAGATTATCCTTAGCTGTTTCTGCACATTGCTCCTGTTACCACTGGTTGAAGAACTGAGTGAAACTTATAAAGAGCACACAATCCCCATCACTTCTACTCTACTAGGTGTCAGTGTCACAAGGAAAAGCCTTATGTGTGGGGAACAAATAAAGCAGAATAAAACTATTAGGGCCAGTGTTCCCTGAAGAGGTAACAAGCCATAACCTGTGCATTGCCCTGAACTCAAGTCCTATCCTTAAGTCGAGCATGGCGGTACTTTTAATTCAAGTTGGCTGGTCTGTCAGAGGGTATAGGCTATCGCTAAAGCGAGCACAACTACACATCTGCTACCCAGCCATTCTGTGCAATTTGAGCATTATTTCAATGTAACCAGTCTCACTCAAGCTAGCCTAACACAAGAGAAGT
Organism: Mesoclemmys tuberculata; assembly: GCA_007922155.1. NCBI lineage: Eukaryota > Metazoa > Chordata > Testudines > Chelidae > Mesoclemmys > Mesoclemmys tuberculata. The sequence continues at coordinate 55,395,119 of ML675610.1, read as the reverse complement.
TAACAGTGAAGATACCTGGAGATGAGTTACCCATAATTGACTTTATTCACAGCTTTGCCATGTTAGCAAAGACAACCATTGTGCTCCAGAGCATTCAATCCCCTTTTCAGTTTAGGATTGTACTTAAATTTCAATTGCTAGTTATGTACCAAATGTTTGTATTTTTGTCAGATGTACAAGCCAATGCCATAAAACAATCACATATCTTGTGTGTCACAGAAGCAAGGAAGTGGTGGAACTGAGACTCCATTTTATCCAGTATAGATAATTTAAAACTGGTAGAAAATATCTGAAGAAAACGAATCTAACTGACTTGTTCTTCTTGATATGCTGGCCAAGGGTAGAGGTGGGCAGTGCGTGTAGCAGAATGGAGGCAACTAAATGAGCAAGTCCTCTCTATTGCTTTTGGGCAAAGAAAGGCAGCATAGGTTTGTAAAAGAAGGCAGATAATTTTTTCAAGCCATAAAATAGATGCAGATAGTTTCATATGGCTAGAACTAAGGTAGTGGATTTCAAACCTCACTCTATTTTCTTGGTAAACAAGTGTATTTAAGCATAGGATTATTGCATTCAGATCAGTGACAGCCTTGATATTTCACAGCTATGATGGGGAATTACTGCTGTGATTACAGTAGGTTTTTAAGTACATACAGTATACTACTATTCCTTTTTTGTAATGCAGTCATTTTCTTCTAACATTGTGCTATCCACAGTTATAGTGAAAAAGAGCTCCTCCTTTCCTGCCCCATCTTCAATGTAGCCTTTTGGGCTGAACGTTTTCACTGATGTTGTTAGCCCAAAAAGTGCTCTTTGCCATGTTTTAAACTAAGAACAAAGGTATGATCTATTGGCCTGAACACAGGATACAGAGCCAGTAATCCCTTAGTGAGCTGTAATCCCTTAAAGACTAAGAGTTCTGATTTTCTGCTCTATTGACTAAAAGGGAAATTTTCTCCCTCTTCTTCTCTTACATAGGGATAACAGCCACAACCCCATACAATTCTTCCAATTATAACTCTCTTCCAAATCAACATTATTTCGGCCTAGTTGGGATTGATCTGAAGACAGCTGGTTTTCTTCCAAGATACCATCACTGCTAGATATATAGAGGCTAATGAGACTGCAAATCTGGATTTAATGAAAAATAAAAAGTGGAATTGTGACATTTTTGAAATGGACAAAACTTCTCAAGCAGTTTTCCATTGAATAGGAAGGGTTTGGAGATTGAATCCTGCTGAATCCCACAGGGCTGAGATCTTCAGAATGATGAAAAACTGTCCATTGCCTTCTGGGAAGGCCCCAAGTTTTGAAAAGAATGGATCCATGGTTGAGCAATTCCATCTACCTGGTTTACACTTTACAAACACTATACATGGCAAATTGGTTTGAAGCACCTCTCCTCCATCTATAGCCACAAAATTCTTCTGCTGATAAGATCACTCATTAGAAGAGAGGCCAAAGTAATCACATCTATTATACAAGAAATTGGAGACAACTGGAGATTGACCCAAGCTTTCTTCATTGACTTGTGATCCATCAGGGACCAGGTTCAAGGGTTTGGACCAAGACAGCTAACTCCTTCAAGTATAGGGCCTGGTAGAGCAACTGAGATGACCCTGGTGACCTCTTATAGTTCCTTCTAATGTTGAATTACAGTTTCCTAGCACAGAGACCCTTCAGGGAAGCCACTCCTTTATAAGAAGAGCCAGTTTCTTGACCAACGATAAGACTACTATATCTATGAGTAGAAAAGTACCACAGGTCTTGTAGAATATTTTTGGTAGACAATGAAAGCAGTGCATTGCCTTAGAAATTGTGTGTCAATCTTTTCCCAAGACACTATTTCCTTGATCTCCTTGTGGGAAGGGAACCAGGTCTATCAAGATTTGCACAGCTATTTCCTAGGGACTTGTTCTTGACATTCCAGATACCACCCAAATAAGGGACTCAAAGTCTTCCACCTTGGCTATATCTTATGATGTGTGAAGAGGCTCCCTACGAGGAGTCTTAACATCTCTTCCTCAGAATTGTCAAGCACCTTGGAGTGACACATGCTGAAAGACTACCCCTCCCCCCAATCACACACACAGGGCTTCACCTGAACACCAGGAGTGGAAAACTGAGATGTCAGCATTCCCCCAACAAGCTAACCACCATCTCCCTGAAGACCTGCGATGGCAGCCAAAGGAGAGGGAAATTGTTGATCCCTAATGCACCTGAGACTCTATCTAGGCCCTTTTATCCACCTCCAAGACCCGATATCACTAGTGCTTCAGTGGAGAGGGGGATGAGAAGAGGAGATGCTGGTTAACACCCTCCATCAGACTTTGATCAAATCTTTGTACGATCTAAAGCAGAGTGAATCTGGAACAGCACCATCTGCTTCAACCTGCTTGATCTTCTCTAGATAACCCATCGCAGACAGGCTTCCAGCCTGACTGTCTGCCAGGAATAGGGCCTATCTTGCAGCATCTTCAAACAGGCAAGGCAGAAGCCTGCCATACAAGGCGTAAGGTTCCTCCACACGCTCTGCATCAGCTTCTGCAACTATTACATGGGCAACTACAGTTGTCAGACTAGTGGTTCCCAATCCGTGACCCAATGGGGCTTTCAAAGTAGCCCGCCACTCCCTTCCCACTTGTTGGATAGGGAGCCGCTGCCAGACAGAGCACGTTGCCATGGTGCTGAAATACCAGTGCAGGCTCCTTGCTGCAGCCAGGGGGACAGGAGATCAGGGAGGAAAGAGGCAGCCTCCTCATTACACTCCTTCCATCTGGCTGCAGTGGGCAGGGGGGAGGGGCTGCTGGCAGAGATTGGTGGTCCTTCTAGTAAAAATGTAAAAATGGTATCTGTGGCCCTCAAGCCAAAAAGGTTTGGAACCACAGTCAGACGATCCACTGAAGCACAAACCACCAGTCAATTTAGAAGGTGGTAGACAACTGCAGAGAAAGCAACTGGGCTGCAGAGATGGAGGGCATGAAGTAGGGGCAAAAATCTTAGCAATCTTCTCAAGAGCAGAACTACCTGTCCCAAAGCAGAAACAGCCCAGTTCCCAACAGCTGGGCTCTCTCTTCACAAGATGCTATATTTCCATTTCACACCTATTCTATTTCACACATTCACTTCTGCTTAAGCCTCACCCATAAGTTGGTGCATAAGTCATTTATGATATTTTCCCCTCAGACACAGCACAGTAGAAGACATGCCTAGAAAGAATGCCACTGCACAGAAGAGAAATTAAACTGCATAAAATAGTTTATCTTATCTACACGAGCTTTTGAAAGGTAGTTGCTGATGCAGTTTGCTGTTGTAAAACAATACCTGACATTACACATTATTCTACTGCTAAACTATGCAGAAGTCACAGAATCCAGTTATCACTTATAAGTGATTATATTTTAACAACACATCTAGGTATGTGCTTAAATTTTCTACTGTGACTCTATTTTAGATTGTCAGAGGACAACGCTTGTTTTGGGTGAAACTGTATATACTGATTTCAATTAACGCTGAATGTAGCAAACCTACTTCCTTTATTTTGATTCATAACAAGTGCATATTGCAATACTATTTCAATTTATCAATACAGCATTTATCACTATTAGGTACAATAATACATCATTACTCAAAAACAGTTTTAATTTTTTCTATTCTCTTTCCTTTTGGATAAAAGCCACCAACCTTACCTTTAGTTGCTGTTCTCCCCATGGTAACACTTCTGTGATCTTCCTTCTCACAATAAAAAGGCTAAAGTTGAAAGACCAGTTAATTCTTCCTTTCAGCACAACAGTTTCCTGTGGAGTAGTAATACAGTTAGTTAGTTATAGACCAAATACAAAAAACCTCCATTATCTTGCTGTTTAAAGCTGCAAAAATTTAACTAGCTACTTTTAGAGGAACTCTGCGTAAACAAGAGCTAAATTAAAGCAAGAGTGGAAGGAGGGTAATAAATTAAAGTTTCTTATTACTTCTTTATTTTAAAGTGAAGTCAACCATTGAAAAGAAAAATCAGCTTGTTTCACACAGCATGTTATGATTTGATATTAAAAATATGCTGTTACTGCTACTTAAGTCTTCTTGTTAACATTATAAAGACTGTTTTCAATTTAAAAAATACAAATCTTTTTCCTTCTATCTTACACACTCACAATCCAATGAAGGTTGTACAAGAAAACACCACTGGCAAAAAATGTGCTTTTTAAAAAGTAGGAAATAATAAATTGTTGTTTGGGACTTCAACAGCAAAGGTACAATTGCTTGCTGATGTAAATTGCAATGGCCAGGAGTGTCAGATCACAGATATCTCTAAAGATAACTCTAGTCTCAAATATAGCACAGGTCTACATTGTTATGGTTTTTAAAAACCAAGAGGCCCAAGTTAGTTAAGCCACAACATCTCAATACAGAGATAAGAGCAGTGTCTATTTTGTTACTAATGCTCCACTCCAGCACTCACATTGCTGAGCTTTACTGATGAATTTCATCTGTATTACACTAAAATCAGGACAGTCCTGGGTTAGTCCTTCAGCAACAATGTTAGCAACTCATATGTTTTTCCCTTCACTCTGCAGATATATAGAAGGTAAAAATCTAACACAATTTTCAGTCTACCAACTTTGAGAGTTTCCTGTGTCAGTTTCTATCATATTTAGCTTATAACTCTGTGCTTTAAGAATTTTGTAACTTAAACATACACATTTGCTCTAAAATAAAATTTGGCTAAAGAAGATACTACCATGGATTTCTGGAAACCAGACTTTCAAACATTCATCAATCAAACCTACACATCTGTTATAACAGGAACAATAGTTCAAAATATTGAGTTAATATTTCTGTATCATCCTTAGCTTTGAACTTCACTGGGGTAGATTAGAACATTTAAACACACACATTAAAAATTCAGAGAGTGACATGAAACATCGGAATAGCTTTTACTGAAGAGACACAATTTCAAGGTAATTGAGAGTTTGTAACTATCATGAGGGACTTCACCATGCTACATTTTACTTCTACAGTATACTTCATGTGCATAAAACCAATTGAAAACTCCATTCAATATCATTTAATGAAATTTGTTAGTTTTTAAAATATTTGTAATGTACTGAACAGGTAGTATTGCTAAAATTATAAATGCAAAAAATTCAAGATTAAAACATAGTTGTAAATAAAACTGAATATTAAAACAAGTAAAGCATTTTTGCTACACAATAATGCTTGTAAGTGATCATCAATATCGGGTGTTGAAACCCATTTAAACCTCCTAATAATTTGTAATGGTTGTAGAATTACCCCCAAAACATTTCAAAGCTTTTCCTTTTTAAGCAATAAACTATGAAAGGTGATGCAGAATCAAAGTAGCTGCATTTACTGGTAGATTACTTAAAACAGGGCATGGTTTTTATCTTTTTTGTTCCAAACACTAGATTACACTTGGTGCTGTAATAAAGATTCCAACCCTGCAGTGATAATCATCAAGTTTAGCACAAGTGGAGTGTCTGTCAGAAACATAAAAAGGATTCCAGCATTTCATTAGTTTGTGTAGCACCAGATAGGCTATTTTACAACATGCTCACCAGCCTGTTAAAAATGAAAGACAATTGGAAGTTCTAAACTGTTGTTTGAAATAGTGCAAACACAACAGGATAAAATTTACTACTATTTAGAAGAGGTTTTACTTAAAAGCCAGTTGCACTAAATTTATTCTATTCAGTGTGCTTATTAAGTGAACTTTTATAAATTATTGTATATCATATAAATGAAGCTGTATTTGAAAACTGAATTTCTGAGCTTCCGTTCTGAAGACCATGAAAGCTCAGTTTCACCAGAGATAGTGCCATCAGATTGAGGCAGAATGTAACTTCTTTCTCAGGTAGAGTTGAGGAGCACTAGCTCATTGTTTCTGACAGGACTGCTCCCTGTGATCTCCTTAATAATTTGTTGTCTTATCTTCTGCCTACCCCGTACTTTAGCCAGGATAGGTGCTTTTTGCATATAGTTTTCAACATTGCTAGCATTCTGATCAGCACAATGCATCCATGTATAACTGCAGAAAAAAGTTGGGCAAATACAGAATGAAGTTTACATAGATCCTTAGGCAGGACTGGCAGGGAAGAGGGGTAACCTAAGACATCCTTGAATGTGTGAGTGGGCAAGCAAGCAGAGTATGATGAAAAAAGGATAGGAAATTAAGGTAAGAGAGAAGGTTGACATAAATCTAGAAGATGGAAGTCAAATAAAGGAGGAAATGAACCAGGTAGGAGAGTGAGACAGAGGGAAAGGCAGGTGTAAGAACAGAGAACTAGGAATAAACAGAAAATAATGGGATTATTGAGGGGAATGGAAACTAAAGGCAAAGAAGAAAAATATGGAGAAAAATCAATCATGCTAAGAATAGCACTTATGTCAGTCACAATAGAGGAAACACCTCAAGAAGAGTCAATTCAGACATTGGAAGTATAGAATCACCAGAGGAGGTCAACAATAAGTCACTTGACCTAAGCTAGAGAAACTGAAAATCAAAGGCAAAGGGCAAGAGAGAGAAAAGCATCGTGTTAATTTCAACATTAAAATATTTGTAAATGGAACCCAATAAAAAGAGTCAACATGGAGGATGTGCAAGTCCTTGCTACTAATACTATTTACAGCTGAGGTTTAAAACATCCAGTAAATTCAACTTCATCCCTTCTGTTTAACTCCCCCTATTTCATTTAATTCTAAATTAGATGGTGAGCCTGTGTCTGCCTTTAACTTCCTGATAAGGCTTTTGTTGTCCAAACCCCATTCACCCTTATCTCCCACTGTGTGAGCTCTTGGTTAAACATATATATCAATAGACAAGTCTAAAGCATTTGCATTTCCAAAGTTACTACTACATAAGGTTGAAAAATATTTTCCATCTACTCTGATATTTTTCTTCTAATGTAGAAAACCAACCTGAAGGGCAACAATTACTGCTTTCTAGAGGCCAGCCTTTTAAAGAGATGCTGTAAAAAAATCACACACTTTCTTTACAGAAATTTGTCCCAATACCCTGCCTCCTGTTCACAAGAACACTGTAAACACACAGAGAGCATGGAGAAACAACTTAAAACACGAGTTTAACACATGAGATTTCAAAGACCAAGGCTGGCTGGTCACCCAGCATAGAAGATGGTGTGTGGTTTGGGTTTTTTTGGGGTAAACTGCACACTTTTGTTTTGAAGAATCAGATGCTTCAGGCTCAGTTAGACAGTTAAACGAAAGAAGTAGGAGGAGAGGAGACATTCTTAAGGCAGCTTAAGATTTTGGCCCTATCAACATTCATAGTATAGCGCAAAGTCCCAATTCTGCAGTCCTTTGTTAAAAAACAAAATGAATGGGAAGTTCTGACTGAGTAAAGACTAGGAACCCATTTCAGTCCACTTGATTTCTTTCACACAATGTGTAAGGATAACTGCAAAATACAGAGATGAGTCAGATATGAGAGATTAAAATCCTCTCTCAAATTTTGATTTAAATTATTTAAAGGGACAGTCAAATTGAAATCTAGTCAGTTAAAAGTAATTTCAGGAACTACCTCTGCCTCCGTGGTTTTACTTTCTCCCTTACATTTTCCTTTTTTTTTTTCTTAATATTTCCTCTCACCTTGGCTTTCATGGGAAGCCTCCTCCTCCTCCTGTTTGTCATATCCACTATTATATCCTGACTTAAATTAGGCAGTTCTTCATGGGAGGGACTGTTCTACTCTATGCTGAGCTGTGTACAGTATGAGATCACAATTCTAATTCAGATTTAGTGCTACCGTAACACAAAGACAGGTAGAGTATTTGCAAACAGAAGTGTGACTTCTAACTTAATGACGTCCCTTCAAAATATTTTGAAAAAATGAAAAATTATTTTCTTAAATTTAATTTCATAAGCACCTACCCATCTCTCTTTTGAAAAAAAACTAAGAAAAGGCTTTGAGGCTATTTTGACAAGAAACTCGGAGATTGGAAGAGGAGAGAGGGATAAGAGAAAGCATAGGGAGACTTAAAATAAGTTATTTATACATCGGCTTGAGAGAATTCTATATTATACATACGTAACTGTACATATAAAATGTATGTGAGTGTGTGTATATCTATCTCCAGATAACATTAATGCTTATTTCATGCATTCCCTGCCACCTGATTTTTATCCATTTAAATTTTAACAGTTGTGTGAAATTATGGGGGAGTCAACATCACATGTCAAAATATAAAAAGTAAATATCCTTAAATAAACTAAGTAGTTCTCAAGCCGCATTTTTCTTAATTCAGCTATCTGTAAGTTTCAATTATCAATGGAAATATTTTTCCTGGGGGGCGCAAACGGGTTGTGCACGCGTGCACGCACACAGTGAAACTGATATTTATCAATACCAAATTAATCCTTCCAAACCTACTATATGATGTTACTTCCAAACAAACACCTTTGCTATTTACTTCCAGACAATGTTTCTGCCATTCTGGAACCCAGATATGTTTACTTCCTGCCTGCCAAAAGAAAGTACAGTATGCATACTTATTTCTGCAATACAGATGTTCAGTAATCCTAGCACTGGCAGTTAGGACCTACTGAACAGCTACTAACAGAATTAAGATACAGGTGGAAGAGAGACACATGAAAAAATATTTATATGGGTAAGACAATACAAGATTTTACATTTATTATAAAATTAAAACAATCTAGCTGTGTCACTGACATTAATATTACAATGTATCATTAAATATGGATTTTTCTTCTTGTAAAATAAAAAACATATGCAGGTATTTTAATAGGAAATTAGGTCTAAGATAGAATCAGTTTTAGTCCATACATTTAAGAAAGGCAGGCTTTCAAGAAGCAGAAATTCAATTTTCATCTTTTTATACTGCAAAGCTGCTAAACCATTAACACCAAAAACTTGATAAAAATGCTAAACCAGGATTTTAATACACACATATCTTAGCTCTTTCCAGAGTTTGCCACTAAAATATCAAAAATAATAAATCTTACAGCTGGCTGGTAAACACAAAAACTAGTTTTATCAAAATATTTCCTCTCTGAGTTGGGAAGTGAAAAGGGTTAGTTATATATTGATTATTTAACAAAAATATCCCTTTGCATTATTTATAGCTATAAAGATCACTAAGCACGTTTTGATAAACTGTCAATAAGATTATGGAAACTTTACTGCACAATATACAACAGATAATTAGCATAAGTGTAAAGCAATAAACTATCAAGTATCTAGCCAACAGTATTACACTGCAAAGTTTTGAGAGACCCTATTTAGACAAAAGGCAGTATGTCATTACAATTAAATCAAACTGTCTGATCCTTCACAATCTTTCATAATAATCCATTCAATACAAACTAGTAAATTTCAGTATCCATCAAGGTACTGTGTTTATAAGGGTACTTCAAGATACTTTAGGCTGAAGAGCTGTCACAAAACTTGAGAACAACAACAAAAAAACTTTTCAATTTTTTTTTAAAGTGTAACTTCCTCACTGTTGTGAAATTTAAAACAAAACCATATTTTATTACTGTATAAAAGCCAAAATGTGAAATTGACCCATGTAGTTGCACTGTTAGCAAAACAATTTACTTGTGCCAATAGCATTCTGAAATAATATGAAACTAGATTTAAAATTAGCTAAATCAACAATCCTTTCAAGAAGAGAGAAGGCATGCCACTCCTCTTAGGGCTGCAGATGCAAAATACAAAGTTTTCACATCCTGCTTTCATGTTCTAACAATCCTAAATTTTCCAACCTAGAAGGATGAAACAGTATGTAAGGAATCACCAGAGCTTTAAGAAAGCTGGACCCAAGGCCACTAAGATGGTTAAAAACAAAATCTTCAATGCAGTTTGCCCACAAAAGAGGAGATTTAGAATATTTTTGTTCATACTCCAACAGCTCAAAAAATGGCCCAAAGCATTTTTAAACTAGATAGGAAATTCAATTTCTGAACAGCCAGCAAATTCAGTGACAGCTAGGAGCTCTGCCAATTTGAAGTTGCAGGTAAGTTTCTGGTTAAAGTAAAACTGTATCACCTCTCTAATATCTAAAAAAGTCAAATTGGCTGAAAATTGTAAGCTATATTTTACTACTGTGTATTTACATCATGTAAATCCTGCTAAAACCACTCAAGCAATTTGGCAAATTTACCATCTTAAGCATCTGTTTTGTTTTCCATGTCCCGCTACAAGCCTTGAACAATTTCTTAGAACATATTAATCTGGTCAGCATTCATTGGGCTACTACCCTGATCTCATTCAAATCCCTGCCAAAGACTAATTTCTGCTGCAAAATAAACTAGTTAAAATATTCAACGTAAAGAAAAATCGTGTTTGCTAAGAAATTTGTATGTGCTTAGTCGTCACATGCCAATTTATGCACTCTGTTGAATCCCACGCTAGCCCCTCTGACTTTAACTAACCCTCACTTGCCATTGCAGACAGCTTTCTAACTATTTGTTCTGTGAGGCACCTAGCATACCTTCAAGCACAGAACAAACAAAACAGGTGGGGGGGGGGAAGAGAAAGGAACTGCTATTGTAAGTGTAATAAGAGATGCCCAAACCCGCTAGCATGGAACTGAATGCTAGAGATCCCTATAGAGCTGTTTGTACTTCTCTATAAAAGCAACCAGCAGTACCAACCATGTAAAATCAGCACATAAAGACAGTTGGGGGTGGGGGGAAAGAGTCCTTATATAACTATATAGGGATTCTGGCCTGGTCCAGTCAGCATTAGGAAGCTCCAGGAAGATTCTGAAAGCCCAGGTCTATAGACAGAGCACCGTTATTCTGAAGCTGTAAAATCTACCCCTTGCTATGACCCAGAATTGAAGGTTAAAAAAAAAAAGTTTTTAGCCCTCATAGTTGTGAAGAAAGTCTTCCAAGAACAGAGTGTAACTGATGACAGCTGTAACTGATAGTTCAGAAAGGTGCTGACTGACCCATTTATCTCAGAGTTAATTCTGAAATTAAAGGTGACAATTTCATTGTCAGTATTGTTAACGATATCGCTACTGATCATTTTACAGCAACTGTACTTATCTCCAAAATATCTTAAAAGATTCTTCCATGGTGAAAAGTTCCACAGGGGTAGCCGTGTTAGTCTATATACAGCAAAAACAACTAGAGTCTTGTAGCACTTTAAAGACTAACATTTGACAAAGTGGATTACAGCCATGAAAGCTTATGCCCGCAGAAATTAAATATGTTAGTCTTTAAAGTGCTACAGGACTCTTCTTTAAAATCTTTAACAAAAAAAGAGTCTGTGTACCTAAAAAGTAGGTGTAGTACATAGCAACATTCTGCCCGTCTGACACCTATCAGCTGGATGTTTAAATAAATTTAGGAGTTGGGGAAGAGGAGAGAACACTACTTCCCTCACCTTAAAATAATTTTTGTATCCAAACAACTTGGGAGGTAAATGTACTAAACTCTAAATTAAAGCAACTATTAAAACAATATTAACTTTAAATTTGTTGGTCTCAACACAAACTTAACAATACCAAATAAATTAATTCTTTGTGCTGGGAGCATGGGTAACACTGATAGTTGTAGGTCTACCATTTCCTCAAAGCCTGATACAGACCCCTCCTATGTGGCAGCCTGACACTGAATTAAATAGATGCTACCTGCACCCACTAGACACATTCCATGGGCTTCCTCTCCTTGCATTTAAGGTGTCTTTCTCACTGGCAACTGAAGAAGCCAGCACCATCCAACTGCCGCCACCCAGGAGATGCTGACAAAGGCAGTACTCAGATCCTCCTGCATCAGAACTACCTGCTGCTGCAGCCCATCCTCACCTAAACAGGCAGACCCTAGTCATCTGTGCATGGGGTGCTGGGGACCCATAAGAACAGGACACAAGCTTTTGGATACTCTCACAAAAGGTGCTTCTGAAAGAAATAGGTCCCAGATAGATTATTCCCTTCCTAACTGCACAGCTGAACTCCAGGCTCACACACATTCCTGTGCCTGACACGTTTCCGATGGCGGTGGTTATATACCATCCCCCACCTGCTAACTCTTACTCCTCTGCAAAAAACAAGCCTCCCACTTCCCCCCCCCCCACCCCCTTCAACTGGCTTCCAAATCCCTACTTTCAAAAGCTAGCAGGAGCATTTCCAGGGCTAATACTGACAAAAACATATTTGGGTGAGTATTCCCCAAAATACTTTGTTTTCTGCAAACATTCTTGTAGATAAAACACATACAAGGGTTTTGCAAATACTTTGTGCTGCAGTATTTGCCCAGCTGCAAATACTGAAAAAGCACCTTTTCTTTCCCATTTCATACAGTGGAAAGAAAAGACTGAGTTTTCCAGTTAATTCAAAGCATTTCAGAAGGGTCCTCCTTTAAAAACCAATGTCATTTTTTCCCTCAACATTTATTATAGCTGAAGACAAAAGAAAATGTATTCATAAATCCAGATGATTAACACTGTTCTACAACTAGAAGAAAATATTGCTTGGTATTAGCAGACTAACTTTCCTGCTCTCTCTCTCTTGCTCACTCACAATCCCCCACCGCCTCTCTACCCCATATAGCTATTGATCACTTGAATTTTTCACCACCAGTATGCCCCTCTGACCACTATCTCTGGAGCTCTGACTGCTCCAATACATATGGACTGTACAGGCAAGTCACAGTACTGAAGATCATTACATATGCTAACAGACTTTTTCGACCTCTAATCATTCATTCCCAACTACATGGTGGTGCCACCGGTAACTCTGACTCAACTATGCCATGGCACTGAAAGCTCTTCACTTCCTTCTCTCTCACACAAGATTTGCTGACATATCAAATTTGTCATTTGTGTGTTACTTTTCAAAGTCTGTTTAAAAGAAATCTATTCCATCAAGTTTTCCTCTATTTGACCACCAGGTACTTAAATAATGGTACTCACTCTTTTTTATATACACATCTAATTAAAGTGGTGCTGCTCTCTTGTAGGTTTTGTAATGCTCCCTGAGCTAATGTATGCTAAGAAGCTCAACCTACTCTTTGTCCAAGCTAAGAAGGGTATCATATTACCTTAAAGCAGCAGCAATTTGAAATACATGGCAAAGAAGCCCATAACCTCCTAGTAAGAGACTCATTTTCTTAAACTATTTCACATTTTAATTAAAAATTGTTGGTCAAATTTTAAAGCTGAAGGTACAGATATAAAATTAAGTGGTTTGGTGAAGATCTCTACCTTCAATGCCTTACTTGCTTAAAACACCAACAAACAAGGGGAGAGCTGCCTAGGTGTTAAAGGGACACCAACTTGAAAAAACAAATCATTTGTGTCTGAGACTGTTGTGCCAACTATAGTCACAAGCAACACCTACCACATCTTTTGAAGTGGGATAAACAATGTTAGGTACTTCATAGAACAGACACACAACATCATAGCCCCGAGGAGCCTTTAGTCTAGAATTTCAAGCATGACCTAATGAGAGAACAAACAACAGACTGCATGCATGTGGGTGAGAGAGAAGGGTTGATTCTCTGAAATGTTGTAGGAAGGGAGTCGCCCATTCCCATGTCAGTAAATTATATTTGCTGAACAATGCCTGGCAGCTGCCACCCAGAGTGGCAGACAAGTAGACCAGAAAAGTAATGCTCAGACAGGTCCAGCTTTTGGAGATCCATGGATGTGTCTTTCATAGATTTCAACTTTTCCTGCACTGATGCCTCTATTAATGATCCTGGATTTTGGTGGAAATATAAGTGCTCAAAGTTTTTCAAAGACACTTGGTAGAATTCAGCCATCTGTTTAGAGGTGGGCTGAATGGTGATGGCTGGGGTTTGCCAGAGCCTGTTGCTGTCTCCAGTATGCTCTCATTAATGGGGAGAGTAATCCTAGCTGGGCTGATGCATTCAAAACATCAAAGAGATTGTGATTTCTTGTATGACTTGGTTTGGTATCTAATGGCTCTGTGACGCAAGCTAAAAGATCCTTAAAGACTTGAAAGTAGTCAACCACCAGGACATGGGCTGATGGAACCGTCTCAATGGATGACCAATCTTTTGCTGGAGACTGCAGTGCTGCTGTTCTTGTATTGCTCCCAGTTCTTGGGTACCACTGAGAGGGTCTGCTATCAACAGTGTGGGCAGCGATGCTGCCTGGAAACTCAAGCATCCCACTCCTGTACTTCCATGAAGAGGAGGAGATGAGATGATGGTCCACAGAAGAACCAGGACAGCATCTTATATTGACACCAGTCCATTTGTGACTGGTTAAACAAATGCCACTTCCATCTCCTTTGCAGGGGGGCCCTGCATGAGCTATCTGCAGTGCTTGCCCTAGGGTCACTCACAGAAGGTAGAGGCATCCCTGCTCAATGTCAGGAATACGGTGAAGTCTGGCAGCAGTGATGAAGAGTAACTCTCTCCAAATGGCAGTGCTATGTGGTAACATCTCACTTCCAGTGACTGGTGCCACCCTGGTACCAATGACATCCCAGGAGAGTATCTCCCCAGATCCATGAGAGCATATCATGGTCCCATAATCAGCACAGCCAACATGTCACTACCATCTTAACTAGCATCACTCCCTTAACAGAGAGTATAGCCACGCTGCTTGGAAGAGTGAGGTTTGCTCCCCTCCCTTCAGAACAACACTTTATGGTGATTGGAGCAGTGTCTGGACTTCACCTGGCACTGCTTTTTGATTTTCCCTTGTGTTGAGGTGCTGATGCTCGCTCTAGGGCTGACTGTCAGTGCCAGAGGTGCCAGTATGGAGGCCAGCACTGAATCTGTCAGTACCAGTGCCGAAGGGGTTGATGGCACTGGTCTTAGTGTAGCAGTCACTGGTATCAAAGTGTTTGATGTCAATATGATGGTATTGATTTCTACAGTATCTTCTTCCCTGCCTTTCTGTCACTGATGGACTGTGGTGTCTGCTCATCGGTACACATGCTAAGGATGATCCTTCCAGTTCTTTGGAGGTGGTTATCTCCTCTAGGTCTGAGATGATGCACATACATTGCTTAAGTCGTTACAGTTTCAGCTTCAGGTCCCTCGATTTGTGAATCCCTGAAGAGGACTTAGAAACCAAACATTTATTAAGGATATAACCGTTCCCCAGATAGAAGAGGCATCAGCTGTGCCCACCAGGGGGACAAGTCGCAGGTCAGATGGGTTTTAAAACCTGAAGGTTTACAGTCCACCATACTGGTTGTCATGAAACACCTTGCCCAGTCTACCGGGGTCCTTTTTTTTTTTTTTTTTTTTTAAATTTAGAACATCCGAATTAAAGGGATAAGGAGGGTGAAAAGACATTTTTCCCCATGAAACTAGTTGAGAATAGGCCTTTGAAGATCAGAGAAAGCAGTGGGTGGGACATTTTCCAGGTACTCTCTCACTGTCATGGTTGGTACGAGGGAACTGCAAGGGGAGGCGAATTTGCAACCATTCCACACTTTATGCCCTCACTAGGAAGCCCAAGGAGCTACAGGGTGCATGTGCACCTTCCAAAGAATTCTATTAAAAAAATAACCTGACCTCACGCATGAAGCACACACCCAAGTACAGTGGGATTCATACAGACACATATCCGAAGAAGAAATTAAAGTTCATCTTTAACTTTAATCCGTACATTTTTATAAGTTGCATCAGAAACAAAAGGCAGTATCCCTCAACTACGCATCAGAATGTATGTGCAATATGACTGAATTATATGCTCCCATGACCAGACATGACCACACAAAATAATAATAAATAATAATATCCCTCTAACACAATATTATAAATCTTTCTACCACTACATGAAGAGACCATCACAATATGGCAAATTTTAAAACCTAAATGAGGTCTTAAAGAGAAGCCAGCCAATTTCTGTTTTTAAAAACTTATCAACCACCATTTTAAGTAACTATTACCAAACCATCTTGGAATTTTGACTAAGATCCTGGGCTTTCCTGCTACACTGAACACAAGCCCAACTATAAAACAGTCGCAAAGGTATGAAACCAAAAGTCCTTTTTTTTTTTTTTTAAATACCTGATTCGATTTTTTAAAAAAATTATCAGACCATCCTGAATTTTAGGGAGTAATATTTATGAGGTGCTGTTTTGTATTTTATCAAGACAGGGTGCATGTGTTCTGTATTTATAAACTGTCCTATCAAGACTAAAAGAACTATCATCATTTTGTAAGTTTTACAGACAGCTTGGTCCTTTACTGGAAAAGTCAAAAGTCTCTTGGTCCATTTTCTTTGTTTTTTTTAAATCTCAGTGAACCCCAGCAGCACAATCCTTTATATTATTACTTTGCAGGTTTTCATTTCTGGGATAGACAACCAGGACATACATTGAGTGTCAATAGGTATTTTTCCAAATATGAATTAATAAAAAATTTTGAAAATCCTTGGCACACAGAGGTCAAGTTGTTACCTATTACTATCCCTTCTGCAAACTCCTTAAGTGTGGTTACAGAATCTATTCTAAAATATTTTACATTTACACTTAGAGAAATGCACAACTGTCTTGAAAAATTATTTTTAAAACATTTATTTTGTATATGTTCTAACAGTGTTCATTACTTCCTTGTTTCAGGAAGATGTCCCTCCTTATTGCTGAACTTAGCTGAATTCAAGTTCAGTGTCCTTGGCATGCTGAATGATAAAACTTTGTTTAATATTACTGCTGCTGCTTAATGTTAACAGATGTCTCGTTGAGGTCTTTGATTGCCCCCCACAGAACTAGAACCTGCATGGAGTAATAATACTGAGATTAGATATGGTGTCCCCACTTCCAGCTCACTCACTGAAATGTGGGTCCACAACCCAACTCAGAACCAAAAAAGATGGAACATGCTTGATAGAATCTGGGGACCCACATGCAAAGAGCAGGAGCTCTATGGATTTGATCTAGTATATTTCACTTCCTCCCATCTTTTGAAACAAAAAAATGGGGTTGGGATAAATAAACTCTCAGAACCATTTAACTTCAAGCCGTTTCCTGGATGCGCTTGGGCTAGTATTGGAAACACCACTACCAACAACTTATTTGAGAGTAAGCAGCAACATGGAGTAGTTCGCCATTTATTTTGCTCAGAACATTGTGCTTGGATCCAAGGAGGGAGTCAGCAGCAAGAACAGACACCTGTCTGCTCAAAATAGTAATGAAAAAAGTTAAAATATAAATATATTTGAGAAGTCTGATGCTGCTCTTTCACTGAACTTCCCTAGTGTAATAAACATTTACCATATAACCAGATTTTAAGAATATTCATGACATCAAAGCTGTAGTTAAACTTTGGGTATCTATTCAGTTTCTTCTTGCAACTGCGATATATCTTTGCACTAATTATTTAGTGTATGCTAGAAAATGAGCATGTATTTTTGCAGAATTTAAACAATTACTGCAAAATATTTATTCTTAAATGCACTACTGTACACGTATGTATAAAGCAAAAATAATTTGACACAGAATTAGTTATACTTTATAGCAACTAGATAGCAAGAGTACCAGTGCTGTCAGCTAATCTTTACAGTGAAATATTAATTTCAAGTTAAGTATTTTGTTTTAAAGATTAATAACATCAATGACTTTCACATTCAAACAGTGTATCTGAAACTTTATTTAAAGGGCCTTTAGTTTAAAAATAATTTCAGTACTAAACTTTGGTGTTATACATTCTTCTCCACTGCAGTGTCTGCATTACTGCAAAGCTTCTGTTAAATCAGATGCTGAACACAAAAAGTTCAGAAAACTATTCCATTCGTTTAATTTATTTTTTCTTTATACCAACTCAAGTAATATAATCCATACAGTACAGTAAATATTAAGTACTACTCACAAAATTAGTTTTTCTTGTTAATAAATACACAGTTCGATTGTACAAATAATTTTTTAGAATGCTCTGCCATAGTTAACTCAGCAGTTACAAGACTACTGGTAGGCTGTGCAGCACTTGCTGATGGACCAGGTATGCTGGTTTTCCACATGGTGCTGACTCTCCTACTTATTTCCTGCTGTTAAACTGCTTTAAAAACATTTATAATTACATTAAAGATTTCCTAACCTTACTTTTCCCATGTAAGCAATTTGCTCGTTACCACAGTGACAAAGTTATTACAAACTGTAGGGCAGTTATCTGTGAGACCATCTATTAAAACGTGATTCACACTACAAAAGAGTTTGAGAAGCTCTACATTAATTTAAAACTGAAATATCTGACAAGTAAAAATAAACCTGAAGAGCCTATATTCAGTTAAGATAGTACTTCAAGTTTTTATTGATGAGCTGCTGTCATTTCACGTAAGAATGTTTTGAAAAGCCATCATCAATCTATAAAATATAAAGGATATTTTTCTCCTAATCATCAGATTTGTTCTATTAGTTTTAAGATTACCCAGAGTTAACAACGGCATTAAAACAATTTTTAAGATAAATTATCTCACCAAAATATTTATGTATCTGGACAAAATACTTGTCTTTGTTATAATTCCTAGACTATAAAGCTGTTTAATTATTTCTGCAGTCCTTGGTAGCTGATGAATCAGAGAGAGGAGAAGAAATTGACTATAGGGAGAAGAAAGGCATTAACATATTTTAAATTACAATAAGTAACTATTTAGGAAAGAAAAACACATGAAAGTGCTTTTTTATTCCTAAAGTTTAACTGAGCATAAAATTCAGCTTTAATAAAATAAGGTTCCACTTAATTACTAGGCCACTTCAATCTGTTCTGCAATTTACCCCAAAGGCTACAGACAGTAACTGGCTAATGGATAATGTTGTGAAAAGAATTTTTATGAAAGTTGCAACTGAATATTTCATACTTTTTGACAAAGTATATATATTACTCCAAAGAAAGTTAAGAAATAAATCTTCGAAAAACAGTTCCTCAAATAATAAATCCATTTTAACTTACTCTGCAATCACCTGTATGGGATAAATTAATTTTAAGATGAATTTTATGTATGTTTTAACATGCCATATTTTCTACATGTAGTGTAAGTGCTCCTGTACTCCTAAAAGCAAGATACACTGCATTCTGCCAGTCTGAACAGGGATCCATTGACTAAATCACAATATGATCCATTTTTGAACAGCAAACAAACAGGTTAGTAGAGATGGAGGTGTTGGCTGTTTTGCAGGTTGGATCTTTATTTTTATATTTTTGCACATTTTAACGAATGTTTTTTTACATTTTAGGTGAACACTGTTTCAAGGCACATACACATTTTAAAAATTACTAGCAAACTTCATTTCATGGTCACATAAAATTAGACAGATTTTCCCTAGCACTAGGTAGTGATATTTAAAAAGTAAACATACTTTCATAAAAATTCAGGAGGGAAAAACATAATACATGCTACCTACTGCTCAGGACTATGGCTTTTCTTGAACAGAGAGGCATTGACCAGCCTCTTGCTAACCACACACACTGAGAGCAACAAGGAAACCTTATTCATGCTGCCTCGTACTTCTCTCTGCTCGGAGAGGGAACGCGCCAGCCTGGCTCAGACTGCACAAGGGGCAGGAGCCCGCTCCGTGCAATCATCTCTCCCCTCCCATCACCCCATTTCAGGCCAAACCCTTCCTCGGGCAAAACTCCCGTTAACTGGAGCAGGCCCGGCCGCTATACGTTCACTAGTGAGTGAGGGGATGCAAGTGCATCTGCTGAGCCCGCTCTTCCATGGGCCCGATCTCATCCGATGGCGGGTGCAGCGCAGCTGCTGCCTAGATGGAGAGCGGCAGCGGACGGTCCCCGCCAGTGCATTTAGGCGCCGCCGCGGCTAGGAGGGAGGGAGGGCGGAGGATTCACCCCGCGGGCTGCTCCAGCAAAGGGACGGGGAGGTGTGTCCTCGCCACGCTGCTGTCAAACGCTCACACCCGCACCGAGGCGATCCCGGCTCCCCGCAGCAAACGGGCGGAGCGGCAGCCGCTCGGGCAGCCTCCAGCCCGGCCCGGCCGGGAGAGCGCGCGGGGCAGCGCAGCCATCGCTGCCGCTGCCGGGGCCCCAGCCAGGCGCGGGGCCGAGCCGGACTGGGGGAGCGCGGACCGGCACCCCGAGCGCGGACCGGCCGCCGGCGCCGCAGGGGCAGAGCGTCCCGCCCCCCGCGCTGGGCTGGAGCCTCCGCGCCCGCCGCCTTTTTACCCCGCAGCCCCCAGCCCGACCCAGGGGGGGCGCAGACCCCCGGCGCCCCTCCAGCCCTCCCCCAGCGCTCCGCTCCGGGCCCCGCTCCCCGCGGCCCCTGCCCGGGGACGCCCCGCGGGGCGATGCCGAGGCGCACCGACGCCCGCTGCCTGGACTGACCCCCCGACAGACGGACGGACGGACGGACACCCGCCCGCCACTACACGCCGCGGGCGCAGCCGGGTGGCGCCCGTTACCCGCCGCAAGAGGCGCCGCGCCCGGCGGGCGGGGAGAGGCCGGGCGGCGGCTTGGCCGCCTGAGGAGGGAAAAGCCCCAGCGAGACCCACCGCGGCCGGTTGCGGAGCCGCGGCCCCACCGCGGAGGCGCCGGGGGAACAAGGGGCAGCCGCTGCCCCGCTTCTCCAACCCCTTCCCCGGCCGCTGCCGCCCGCAGCCCCGAGCCCGCGGAGCCGCCGCCACTCACCGGGCCGGGGCGGAGCCGGCCGCTCCTTCGCGCGCCGCCCGCGGCTCGTCGGTCGGTCGCTCTGTCAAGCAGCGCCCAGCCCCCGCCGAGGGACTCACGCCGCCGCCGCCATGTTAGTGGGGCGCCCGCGCGCATGCCCGCCAGCCGCACTGGGGGCCGCCACCGCCTCCTCCCCACAGCCCGCGCGAGGGGGCAGCCGCCCGCCCCCGCCCCCCGCCGCGCCGGGCCCGCCTTCCCCTGCCGCAGGCGCGCGGCGAAAGAAGACCCCCCCCGCCCATGGCAAAGCTCCTGGGTGCTTCAGGAGTCCGTGGCTCTGTCCACACAGCGCGCTGGGACTCAAGTTTGAGCCCAAGCCCCAGCCTGTGTCCACACACAGCTCAGTCTGAGCGAGGCCAGCAAGCGCTCAAGCCCCGGCTCCTAGGGTCTGGCTGGGATGGGGTCAGCACCCGAGTCCCCGCCCTGTCCGGGGGTGCCAGCCCTGTCCTTTTGCGATCTGGACTCAAGTCAAAAAGCAGACCTGAGCCAAGCGTGGCTGGGAGCCAGCAGCTGGAAACCCGCTGCAATACCCAATTCACAAGCCGGGGTCCACAGACCTGGGTTTACAAGACGAGTTACATTTACACTGCAATAAAACGAGCCGCGGGCCTGTCAGCTGACTCCGACTTGAGGGCTCGGGAGCTATAAAATTGCAGTGCAAGTGTTCAGGCTCTGACCTGAGCCCAGGTGAGCGGTGGGTCCTGGAGTATCTACTCTGTCTGAGCCTCACAAGCCCAAGTCGATTGGCCTGGGACCTAAGACTCAGTGCTGTAGGTTTTTTTTGGTGGTGGTGGTGGTGTTGCAGTGTAGATATACCCCATGGCGCATGAGGATGTTGAGCCTCCCCCTGCAGTTATGCTACAGGCATCCATGAATGGGTTGAGTGTATATAACTATAATACACTCCCAGACACCCCCACCCCTACACAGAGGGGCATATGCAGAGAATTATACTGCTATATACATTTATTCTAATGTACCATTATATACCTACTTTATGGATACATAGATAAATAAATACAGAGACTTCTAGAAGTTGTATAAATTAGTGTGTAATATATAGCAAACAAAAATTAAATTAAAAGAACATTATTATGGTTGCAAAGTCAAGCACTGGAAAGTTAATAAATGCCAGAATTAAGGCTGCCTGTTTAACCTTAATTTTCTCCCTTGTGCCTATCCATTATGATAGTCTTTAATTAAATGATCACATACTATTTTTTTTCCAAAGGACCCCAGTTTATTTAGTCCAAGGATGGACAGTGCTCACTTATTGAACAACTATTCAATATTTTGTTTTCTCATTGTTCAACACATGCCTTGTTTACTGCACACTATTCAAACCCTTTTTTGAAAACAGAATTTATTCACTTCCTTATGCACTTTTCTAAGGTGTCCATCAATATAGTATTGAAATGCTTTACAAACAATGACTTTATTTTTACCATACAATCATTCTTGAGATAAGGAAGTATTATCAGCTCCATTTTACAGAGGGGGAACTGAATGAGGCAGAGAGATACTATTATAAAAAGTTTCCACTAATTTTGGGTGCCCTATGTGAGGCAGGTAGGAGCTGATTTTAGGGAGCATTTAGCACTATGTGTTCAGAGCACAACTTCCATTGACTTCAATTGCAGCTGTGAGTGATCAGCACTTAGGCAAATCAGACCCCAGGGTCTTAAGTTCAGTACTCAGAAAATAAGAAACAAACACAGTTAATGAAAACCTCTGAAAAGTCTGGGTTAAATGACTTATCTAGAATCAGATAGGAACTCTGTAGCACTGGTAAAAATAGACTGCAATTTGGGGTGGATTGATTTAGATCACTTATTTTAATCATGAGGAAACCTTGATTGAATACTCTCATTGGCTGGTAACAGTTAAAACATGTTGATTCACAACTACATAACCTTTCCACCAAATATGGTGCTGCTTTTTGCTAACCATGAGGATGCAATATATCTATACACATTTTTTAAGCAATCATATAGCTTAATTTACATTTATTCAGATTCTTATTTGTTATTTTATAAAATGGTTAATGATGCATTTCTTATTTACTGGATGATGATTAATTTCTTACTTGTCATTTGCATCAAGCTGCATGTGGATGGTTGTCAAATTAAATTAAAATGCATAAAAACACTATTTTTAATTAAATAAATTTACCTAAACTGTGCTGGAAATTAGAGAACATTTTGTATCAAAAAGTGTATCCGAACATGTTTTGATAACTCATTTATTAAACACAGGAAGTATTATCTATAGTTACTATATTCAACTCATTATTTTTGGTCATTGTGTCCTTCAAGATTTTAGAACTAATAAATCTCATCCTCTCACAGCTAATTTTTATTCATAGATTGGTAGAGAAAACAAGTTTTCATACAGTTTCAACTCCCAATTGGTTTCTCAACATTCAATGAACTGTATTCATTTAACTGACTAAATGAACTGAATAAACTGAAATGAAGAAATTATTTCTTGCTCACCTGCAGAAGAGGCTACTCCTGTCAAAAGCTGGGCTAGCACTTCAACAAAGCCTGGTTCCAGGTGCTTGTAGAGTGACTTCCAGTAGTCCTGTGGCTTGCCCTTCTTTAAAAACTGAGAGCAAGTACGTATTAAATTTTTTGTATTTAAATTATTTTAATAGAACCTGTTATTTTAGGGCTTACCAATGGTTGTCAATTTCAAATTAAATTTTTAATAGGTTTATTTAGAAAAAAAAATAAATTTTAAAAATCTGATTTAAATAAATTTTATTTATATATTGTTTTAATTTAAAAAAAAAAACCAAAGATTTTTATCCACCCTGATTCCATCCTCAAGGGCAGTATTAACCATGGGAGCATCCTTTCCTCTTCCTGCAATCTCTTGCCTCAGTCACAACACTCATTTTTTCTTATGAAACCGGGGTCCTACAGACAAGAGTCTCCTTCATTACACAGCCCTGATTCATCCCCAGAACAGGTCTATATGAACTAAATGAAACAATAGAAGTCCCCTGGGGAAAAAAAAACAGTATGTGATCATAATTAGAGACTGTATCATAATGCATATGCACAAGAGAGCCAACTAAGTTTGTAAGGGCACCTTAATTCTAGCATGTCCTATCTTTTGAGTGTTAGGCTTCATTCCATCATGTGGCAGCATATTGAAACCCACATAGTCCATCAGCAGGATTGGAACCATTAAGTCCATTGCACAGACCTCTGCCACTTGAGCCAAAGGACTGACTGACACTAGTAGTAGGTTTTCATCCTCTGTTGGATCAGCTATAGAGAGGGACAGGTCTCTTTGCCAAAGGGTTTCCCAGATAATTAAAACAGAAGAATGGCCATACTGGATCAGACCAATGGTTCATCTAGCCTAATATTCTGTCTTCTGACAGTGGCCAATGCCTAGTGCTTCAGAGCGAATGAACAGAACAGGTAATCATCAAGTGATCTATCTCATCACCATCTGCCATTTCCAGCCTCTGGTAAACAGCAATCCCTGCCTATTCTGGCTAATGAGATAGCTGAGGAATTGTGAACCTCAGGAAACCTGGGTTCCATTCCAGGCTCTAAAGGAAAGTGTGCTCTCATGGGTACAGAACTTTCTCCCTGTTCCTCTAAGCTTTCCCCCTTTTGTTCTGTCCCAGTCCTGTCTCTTCCTCACCTTTGGCTCATTGTCTCAGTCCCATTCTTGTTCCATACCCAGTCCCAATCTCCACTCCCCAGGCTTCTCATCTCAGCCCCAACCTCTTTGCCCGGTCAGTTCTAGTTTCCTAGTCCAGGCTTCCCATCTGAGTTCATCTCTCCTGCCCACTCCCAGTTGAGTCTTCTTGCCCAGTCAGTCTCAGTTCAACAACCCCAGCACTCCTCATCTCCAGTCTCCTTGCTCAGCTAGTCCCAGCTCCCTCTCCCCAACACACATATAACTCCTTGTCCCTAGTATCTTTGTAAAGTCAGCCAGTTCAATTCCTCCCTCCCAACGCCTCAAGTCTGTCTCTTCCCTGTTCCCCCTGCACACATGCACTCTCTCTCTCCTTCCCATCACTCCATGTCCTCTTGCCCAACCAGTCCCACCCTATCCTCCACTCTCCCCCCTCCCTTTCCCACCC
The DNA here is from genome assembly GCA_007922155.1 of Mesoclemmys tuberculata. Lineage (NCBI taxonomy): Eukaryota > Metazoa > Chordata > Testudines > Chelidae > Mesoclemmys > Mesoclemmys tuberculata. Next base: position 55,370,407 of record ML675610.1, on the reverse strand, counting down.
AGTCTCGGCCTCCCCTCTCCTACCTCCCAATCACACACCCTCTCTCTCTTCCTCCCTCTCCTCTCCTCTCCTCTCCCAGTCTCATCAGATGCGTTGTCCTAATCTACTCCTTTCTTTTCCCTCTGCATTCGAGTCAGGCACATAGTCAGTAGGCACAGAATCTTCATAGAGTTTAGCAATTAAACTGTAAGAAGTGTCTATTGAGCATATACATACTGATTTTTCACGGGTTTATAACTTGGCTAAATTTCAATGGATTTTCACAGGAAAAGGAACATACCTGACACAATAGCTGCCCTGGTGCCAAATTGTAAGGCCTGCTCCAAAATATGGGAATGCTAGAGCTTTTCAAAGAAAAGATCACCAGAATTTTTTAAACATTGCAAAACACATTTTCCCCTAGCCTTTGTCTCAGAAATTGCTGAACCATTTTGGCAGAAACTTTTCAGAAAATTCCACCTGAAGTGAAAGCATAGAAAATTTCAGTCCAGACAATTAAACGATGTCAAAGTGGTAGAAAACTTATAATGTGAAGTATCAGACAATCTTAACAATAGGCAGAGCTACCAGCCATGCCGTCTAGAATATATGACTACTATTTGTGTGTATGAAGTAGGTAGATAAATCTGAGTGTGAGCCTGTACATATACACATTTACATACCTGAATGTCAGCCTAATGCACTATTGCTATCTGTAAATTCTCTGTGTAATTGTCTGTATGAATAAAATAGGTATAAATGTGTGGTGGGTATGGTATAAAGTTTTAAGATCTATAATAATAGCTATAGACATATAACTATCACATTATACATACACATGTGGTCACAACCATATTCACTAGAACCTCAGAGTTACGAACACCAGAGTTACAAACTGACCAGTTAACCACACCCCTCATTTGGAACCAAAAGTACACAATCAGGCAACAGAAAAGAGAGACAAAAAGCAAGTACAGTACAGTCCTGTGTTAAATGTATACTTCAAAAAACAAAACAAAACAAAAAAGAAAACCAGCATTTTTCTTCTGCATAATAGTGTTTCAAAGCTGTATTAAGTTAATGTTCAGTTGTAAACTTTTGAAAGAACCATAATGTTTCGTTCAGAGTTAAGAACTTTTCAGAGTTACGAACAACCTCCATTCCCAAGGTGTTTGTAACTCTGAGGTTCTACTGTAATGCATATTGTAATCTACAAACAGGTCTGTCAGATAAATAATAGATGTATATAGATACATATTCTATAGATACACACTGGGTAAAATATTCCAAAATGCCTAAATGGGCCTAAGTTTCATTTTCGAAAAAGTGGTTTAGGTTAAGATGGAACTTAGGCTCCTAAGTCCATTAGAGCCAAGTCCAAGCCCTTTGGCACTTTTGAAAAAGTTATGCACTATACATGGACATATTCATAAAACACCCATTAGAATCCTACATACATTGCAAGTTATTAATCGTTCTTTTATAGTACCCTCAAGTGCACTAGGTACTTCACAAGAAACACAGAGAAGATGGGCTCCTGCCCCAAAATGTAAACATGTTCATTTTGTAGACAATGCTGAGGAAGCAAGTAGAATAAAAATATGCAGCTCCAAATGAGCAAGAAAATTTACAACAGAAGGGCATAATTACTGCATATATACAATATTATATATAACTAGTAATTATATATAACTAGTAATTATATATATATATATATATATATGCATACAGCTATTTTTTAATGCACTAATAGCTAAATACATACAGAATGAGGATTAATTTGATACAATACTTTTGCCTTTCAACTATAATCTCAGGAAAATGTAGGCAAGCATTATTATTTCCATTTTACAGATAGAGACTTGACCAAAGTCCCACAGCATGTCACTGGGAGGGCTGGGAAGAAAAACCATATTTCCTGATGCATAGCTCCTATGGATTCCACAATTATATGAAGGATTTGAAAAATCAATTTACCTTGGGCAGGTGTGGATCTACACCATTAGTTTCTGCACATATCTGAGGTTTTGGGGGGGTTTTTTAAATAAAAATCAAAGTTAATGCTGCTATTCAAAACTCTGTGGGCAGCTGTGACACAGACAATAACCAGCAGAGAAGGGAAGACAAAAGTAAAGTTAAGCAAGGAGACATAGCACACGACAAGGATGATCAAGAGCTGAAAACTCCCTTTTCCCCCTCTAGCAGTCAAATGGACCAGCAGGTCTTTAAATGCATCATTCACCCAATAGTTAGAGTCTGATGCAGAAGAAGGAGGTCTCCTAGGAAAGCACTGAGAGAGTCCCACATCCGTCCATTTTCCAACAGCTGCAGGTAAATAGTGGGCTTATCACTAGGACATTGCCGAGAGAGTTTTCTGGTGAACAACTTACTCATATTTTATATCAATCTATGGCTAGTGAATTTAGTCCTCTAGTTAGTAGGTGTCTGGAACCTTTTTCAGTTTCTGGCTATTACATACACATACATTCACTAGGTTATATATTGTTATATATTTTGTAGGGAGAGTCCTTTACTTTAGATTTGTTTTAAGGACATTTTCAAAGTGTTGTCTTCTTATGGGAAAGGATTTTACCATTTTGTGAAGCAGTAAGCAATGCTAATTGCTCCCCCACCAAATCAAGTGTTTCAGTAATACATTTAAAAAAATCTCTGTCGTTATTTTGAGCCCTCCTTCATTCAAATTGTTACAACAGGACAGTCCTGTATATAAAATCTGCAGAAAGTATGAGAGGGTGGTCAATGCTTTTATACAGAGCCACAGTTTACATATTAATAGGTCTGAATTCTGCTTTTGATTATGTTAGTTCAATGGAGTTGCAGGCACATATCTGAAGACATTTGGCCCTTTGTTGGGTATGAAGTCTGTCTATTTCAGAATGGAAAAGTTAGGCTGAGTGTGAGTGGGGTGAATAACTCAGACTCAGATGTCTTCCAAGTTCCAAATGTGTGACACTGACTCGTGTTTTCAATAAACCCTTTTTCTATTGTGCTTTTTATTTTTTGCCAGTTTACAGGAAACCCACCTTCTGTTTCATGGGTTTAAACTGTTTAAACAGATTAAAAGAGCAGGAATAATTAACTGGCAACTGTAAATAACATTAATTACAATTGTATTTGGAAAATAAACGTTAATTGTTGCATTCATCGTACAGCATACACATAACATGTTCCCATCTCTATACATAGAACTAATTACATTAGAAGAAAAAGGTCAAATTCTGCTCTCATTTACGTGTCTGTAAACCTGAAAGAAGTCCACTGTTTTAAATAGAGTGGTATAAATCTGAAGAAATTTCAAGTGAGATCAGAATTTGGTTCATTGTTAGAATGTTTTACAAGGTTAGACAGACATAATTTGGGCGACAGGAAGGAAGGCTGAGTAACTGTTTTCAAAGGAATCCTGGCTTGAGCTATAAGTAATTGTTTTGCCATCAGAAAGGTGCTGATTGCAACTTATTAGCCAAGACAGCTATATAGATTTGCTTTATTTAATTCCCTATTTGTATGGTGTAAATGCATCCCATGTGTTGTGTGACAAAGGGGAAATGATATGTGTTTTTAAAATATGAGATAAAATCCTATATAGGATATAAACTTTGAGTTATACCAAGTTTCCTATAATCTCAGTTTCATGTTGTCACATTTGTGAGATGAATAATGTACATGAATAGAATATGAGATGACAGGTTTATGTAGAATGGATATAAAAACAGGGTTTGTAATGAATAAGGGTGTGAAACACAAATGGTGGCAAGAAACAAAAACTTCATTTTCTGGTCATAGTCATGTGACTTAGATGAGGGTTCCAAAAACAGATCCCCATTATGTAACATAGGTAAGTGTTCACTATGTAATTGAACATTTTAACAATGCACATTAGCCCAAATTCTGCTCTCCCTTGCAGTAGTATAAATCTGGAATAATTCCATTGCATTCATTGGAGTTACTCCAGATTTTTTCCCATGTAAATTATAGCAAAATTTAGTCCATCTTCTTTTGGTGTAACTAATTCCTTTGTGTATAGATCAGAATCTTATACAGATACTGTAACTTTTACACTAAAAATATCACAAATCACTTTTGTTTATTTTCCAAATATAATTGTAACGAATTTTGTCTTGATTTGTTTGCGGTTACTACAACTCTTCCTACTCTAGTTCCTCCAGATTTACATTCAAGTAAACCAGAACAAAATGTGTCCCCTTTTCTCTTAATATAATTATTCCCCAGGGGTTATAGCTGTGTCTTCTGGTTAAAAAAAAGATCAACTGCAAATGAAACATAGTGCCAATAAAAAGAAATAATGAATAAAACCCATCAACAATTACTGGCTTGGAAATTCAGTGCTTTCCGGTCACACAGCCACTTCTTGTTCTCAAACGGTTCCCTCTGCAGTGGTTTATTCAGCTGCTGGAGTGGATTCATTGCCTAAAGCCTACATGTCCAGTCCCTTGTTCATTGACAGGGTGGGCATGTATTAACTTCTGTTCAGTCAGGAGTAAAGTGAGCCACATTCTGGATGGCCTCAAGAATGTGGGAGACAGTACCCTTGCCTTGAAGATGCTCTACATCACACTGGCTGCCAATATTTCCAGTGGGGTGTTCTGAAAGCTAGGCAGTGGCAGGATGTAGGGATAACCTGCCTATAGAGCCTACACTGGAAGCAAGGCAGTACTGGAGTTACTATGGCAGCATCCCATCACCTGAGCATTTGCCTGCCGAGAGGGGAATACTGTGGAGGCTGTTTTCACCAAGCGTCCGACTGCTTTGCACTAGGAGGCCAGAGCAAAGCAGATTTAGTACATAGGAGGATTGGGACTTACGGTTCTATTCCACAATTCTAGCTGGCAGCATCTGTCATAGAATTCACTCCTTGTGGAAGAATTATGCCCCAGAACCTGCACATCTTGCTTGCTTGCTTACTTTTTTCTTTCTTAAATTAAGCTTTCAGCTGTTATAGTTGTAGAGATACCTTGATAAAGTGAATGATTGTAAGCCAGTGCCATGTTGTCTTGCTGAGTTGGCAGACAGCCTAAAACAAGTTAAGAGATATGAACTGCCCCATTCATCGCCCTGTGACCTTCATGGTGCCACAGCCTCAGAATTCAACATTTCTGCCATGAAATTTGCCGTATGCTGCAGGCATCTCCTTGCCTTACTGGGACCTGCCGACCATCCTCCTGCTTTTCATCTTTCCCCGCAAGGGGGAGCTAATTAGATTACAGCGCATGACCTACAGTTTCATGATGCAAGGCAGCATAGGGAGTCATTTGGGAGTCAAAGCTGGAGTTCAGTTTCCAGCCAGAGAGTGGGTAAGAGTCCAAAATATAGGCTGGCCATCTGGGCTGACTATGGAACAGCACAGCAGCTGTGGCTTGGCAGGCTAAGAAAATCAGCTGTTAAAGGTGGCTAAAGACTCTCCACTTTCCTATTCAGGAGGTTCTAAACTGGGCCCCCCCGGGATAGCCTTGCAACCACCATGGCCCATGTTGCTGAGCCCCTGGAGAACATAGCCAAAAAAAAAGTGTCAAACAATCATTGCTGCAAATAGACATCAAGGTATTTTACATCAATAATTAGTTTTTGCTCTGAGCTACAGTTGCATGTGTATTTGAGAATGGGAGGAATGGTTTTTTAGAATAAATGAACTTTCCTATGAAATTTAGGAGTTCTTGTTGCACAATTTGGTTCCAGTGCATTGTGGAGTAGACAGGACCCTGCCTATGTATCTTCACTTGAGTCTTTAACCCTGGAAACAAGAAAAGCTGCAGCTTTGAAGCAGGGGATGAAGAGGGATCTGACCAGTCATCTTTGAACTCAGTATTTCATGCTTTAGCTTAGAAAAAGAGATCCAGTCTCAAATGCGTGTCTGGGAGAAGCAAGTTCCAGAGATATAGGTCTGCATCTGCAAATGCCCTGCCTTCAGGTCCTACAGGCACCAACCTGAAGACACTGAATACTAGCATTCTGGATAAACACAGGCCAGAGATAAAGAGGCAACGTTTACAGTAACCTGGACCTATCCACTTGGGACCTTTTATACAATGACCAGAACACTACATTTAAACAGTCAATTGGCAGCAGATGCAGAGAGTAGCCCATCCTACTAAGAAAGCAGTCAGATGTATTCTGAACTAGCCAGTCCTCCCAAGTGACTTTCACAGAGAGAGTCCCATTTAAAGCCCTTACATTAGTCTAGCTGAGAGGTCACAAAGGTGTGAAGAACTGAAATTCTAAAATTACATCTAAAATTAACAGTAAATAGTTTATGCTCTTTGCTCTCACAATGCCTGTTTAATTCATACCAATTTAGAATGATGTGCCGCATTTTAATTTTGTACTAGATTTTATAATGCAAAATGCTGATGGGGAAAAAGAAATCTCATGTTTAACATACTTCACAGGAAAATGTGCTAATATGCTGCTGTTAACATGCATAAGCTATTTTTAGAGTAGTTTGGAGAAAAACATAAATTATTAATGCTAGTTCTCTGTCACTAATATGATACCAAAAGAAAACTTTAGATGTGGTGTCTATAGCAGCTGTCATTGAAGATTCACATTTACCACAGTTAAATCCTGATAAAACAAAACTGTGGTATCTCATACAACCAGGAGACAAATCTTTATAATGGCAACCAAAGTATCTGTGCAAGCTAAAAATTACACTCTAACACAAGGGGCTATATCTGGTCTCACTAACACCAATGTAAATCGAGGCAACTCAGTTGAAATAATTGGAAATATACTGGTGTAAATTCATGGCCAAGTAGCATAGAGAAAGGTAATATTAAAAATATGGGGGTCTGATTCCCTTCTCACTTCCACCAGCTTCATAGTCCGTTGAACCTTAGTGGAGTCACTCACTCCACTAAGTGTAAGTGAAGGGAGAATCAGACACCCAACCTATTCCTGTTTATTCAACATCAGAGTGAAAGATGAAATAAGTCAGCCAAAATGTTGATGCAAAGAGGGTAATAAATTGATGAGGTACCACATGTTGCAATAAATATGTACTTTATAAGGATGAGCCCAATTCTGCTTCTATTATAGTCAGGAGTATCAAAGGACTTTGTATATTGGTTATCATGTATTTGACTAGTGCACTAAAAATTATAACACTAACCAGAGAGGAGTAATGGATAACTTTAGTTTTAAATTACTCATGTATGTATTTGAAAAGATTTTCTAGATATCACAGAATGCACCCACTGTGAGAGTCCATCATAGACATGAACAATATGTTAATTTGGTTTGTCCTGATAAGTGCGATTGGCAGCTGATAGCTCTGTCACTATTTTTTAGAATGACGACAGACATGATTTGCCAGTAGCTCTGATCTTGCAGGCCATACAAGAAATTATTTTTTGGGTTTTTTTTAAATATAAAAAAACATGTATAGTTTAAACAGAGTGCATATCAGTGAAGAGTTGTTAATACAAGAAGTTTAATTAATTTGGGTTTATTAAGAGCAGACATTCCTTCCCCCTATGGGTGTCCCAAGATCAATATAGATCTCAGGACTTACGGGGGTTTAGGAGGCAGAACACTCTCCCTCACCATTTCAATAAAGGGACAAACCTAGCCCCATTAATCTCTTTAATAAGTGAAGTAAGAGGAAACTCTAAATAAAATGTGACCTGTGATTTGAAAACTTTGGGCCTAATCGTACAGTCCTTACTCAAGCTAAATTCTTATTCATTTCCATTTAATTTTTTACCTAAGTAAGCCCTTTACAAAAAACAAAACAAAACAAAAAAACCCCACACCTCAAAAATCCACACCAAAACCTCAAGGGGTTAGCACTGATAATAGCCATGTAGTTCAAGGTTATCAAACCCAAGAACAAAATTAAAAGCAACTATTTTTGCTTTTTTTATACTTATACAAAGCACTTTTAAAATCAATATAGCCAGTCTGATTTCCAAGAACACTTTAGCTAAATTTAGCAAAATTCCAATATGTGAGTGCAGCTCCCCATGGCCATCAAACATATCAACACTTATTGCCCAATTTATAAATATTGGATGAAGGAGGCATCACTGCAATAAGTTCTGTCACTCCTGATGTAGCCATCTGGCTCAATCCACTTCAGGTGAAATTGTAGTTGCTGCTCTACACCAGCCATATGAAAGATTACAACAAAACAGGAAAAGGAGCAGGAAGGAGGGGTATCTACACAGATGTGATGTCACAATCCCTCCTCCCCATTAGTGTAGAACTTTTGGTATTTATCAGTGAGGTTTGGCTTGGGATAAATGTGTATGTGTGCATATGGGTGTGTGTGTGTGTGTGTGTTATAATGGGGATTTTTGTTGAGGGGGAGAAATGGGAGGGTTTTTACACAGTGTGGGTTGTTTGCTTTGGTCACGCGAGAGAGGTGTTGGGGGAGGTTAATAGCTGTGATATTTTTGTTTAAGGATGAGGTTTAATGGCTTGGAATATTTTTTCTGTGTATTGGGGATGGAGATTTAAGGACTGTGAACCTTCCTCTTTCCCCCCTCTCCTCTCTGAGTTACTATCTGTATAGTGAGCTTAGATTGTAAGATCTTTAGGGCAAGCACCAGGTCTTTTAACTTGTTTAATGCACTTTGTAAATCTCCATGGCCTAGTATACAAATACAGATATGCATACAATTTTTTGTTCTAGCAGATTTCAGCCAACTAAGAGGCCCATCTTTCACTTAGTTCACCTTTTCCCCCAACAGGTGGCATTAGCATGCAGTAAAGTGAGCGATCCGGACTTTTAAGTAGGCTTGCTAACAGATGGCACCATGGTGCAATCAAAACTAGGCTGCCACCTACATCAGGGCATTCCTCCTGGAATATTTGACTGTGATCAGATAATAGGCAGTCAAATGACATTATTTGACTGATCAATTGACCAGCTTGCTAAGCCTACTCTAAAGCATCTGGTAGAGGTCATTGTCAAAGAAAGGATACCGAATAACCATTTGTCTTATCCACTATGGCAATTCCTATGTGCCTAAAGGAAAGCTTTGGTGACACAAAGTGGGGGTGAGAATCATGTTTCTAGTTGAAAGGCCAGGCAAGAAACAAAACAAATAATGTATCAAGACTCTGAATTGTAAAAGTGGTACTTTTCATACACTTAATTTTTTCATTCCCGTTACAGACAAGTTCTTGCACATGTGAAAAAAAAAACCTTACCAATTTTTCCTTCATTTTTTTCTCCTACAATTGCTTATGAAGTTACTGTGAATAGTGAAACATTGATTTTTAAGTCTCACATATACAATGTAAAGAATTATATGAACATGGGGCCTGACCTCTGGAAGTCAGTCTTTCCATTAAGCTCTGCATCAGGACCACGATGCAGAAAAGCTGGATCCTCATACCAAGTAGGGTGGTTATGTACATGCATTTAGGAATGTAGCATGCCGCTCTGGCCGGCCGCCGAGCCTGGAGCTGAGGAGGGCCCCTTGTGCCCCCGGTGGACAGAACCCGAGCGGGGCCACCTGGAAGCAGAGGAGCGGGGCCAGGGCCCGGGGGGGAGGGGAGGGAAGTATAAGAGGCAGGCCAGTCAGCTCAGTCAGGGGGAAGCTGTTGACCGAGACAGACGTGCCTCCCTGGAGGCAGTGGCCTGGGCCTGACCCAGATACCGAGGGTGAGCCAGACAAACCCACAACCGACGGACGCTGGTGGGACAGACCAGATCTGCCCGACCTCGACAACTGAGGGGGGAGCGGTCTGAACCCAGAGACCAGCTAGGGCCGCCAGGCCCAGGCGGGCAGAGGGGGCCGCCCAGCCCCCAGCAGGGGGGTGGCCTGCCAGACCCCTGCAGCTGGGGACAGGACCCTTACCCGGGGGAGAGAGAGAGAGACCTCGAGAGGCCTGCCCCGACCTGGAGGAGTTGCCTGCTGTGGACGACCCCTCCCCAGTGTGGAGAGACCCCGATTGCCCAGGAGAGACCCCGGGGCCCTGTGACCTTGGCTGACAACCTCCAGGAGTTGCCAGACCTACCTCCCACCGACGGTGAAGGCCTGGCCAGGCTGCTGCTCACCACCTCCCCCCGTACCCCAGAGGGCCATACGTGGATGCAGATACTCCGGGGTTGGGTGGGAGGAAGTGGCCCAGGGAGGCCACAGCATGTGGCCGAGATAGGGGCCAACCCCATGTCAGCGTGTTGCGGCCGGAGCCCCGCTGACCCAGTGGCAGTTATCTCGTGCCACTGGTAGGGCCCTGGGCTGGGATGCAGTGGAGTCAGGTGGGCCTGTATCCCGCTCCCCCACCCTTTTCCGTCCCTAGACCAGAAGAAGTACCCCTAGTCCCGACCTGGACTGCTGACTCGCCCGCCCCGCCAAGGGCCGGAGCGATAAAACTGCTTGCTCGCCCGCCCTGCCACGGGCCGGGGCGATAGGCTCCGTGGCAGCCCATGGAGGAGCTAACTTCCCCAAAATACAGGACTCTGCTGACCCAGACGGGTCAGAATCATTTACAAGGAACCTTAGCTCTTCTCCTCAGCTGCATGGGATGGGAAACTGTCCAAAGAGAATCCCATGGCTGCCTACCTGGTACACCCCCAATGACTTACCAGGCTCTCCAAGGAAGATACCAAATTTCCCTAGCATGAAAAGAAGCCATAGGAGTGGTTTCCTGTATTGATGGGGGTATATGTACAAAGCTGGCGGAGAGATCAGGATTGAGGATGGCTGGGAGATAAGAAGGAGTTTGAGAAATGTTGGAGAGGGAGTTTGATGTGGCAATTGTGCCTGATACTGTCAGCCCACAAATAAAGATGCCACAAAGTTATGTAACAATATATTAATCCATTGCTTTTTGTTTGATCATTTGTTTTGTTATGGCCAAATTCTTCCCACAGTCCTCGTTGTTACAATCCAATTGACTTGAGATCTAAGTCAGTTGGGTGGGTGTGCTGCCCCACTGCACACCACAGGTGGCACTGAGGGAGTGAAGACTGGCTATTTGCCCTTACTCAGGATTCTCTAGACACTAAGTACCCCTGTGGTGCTATATGATTAATTATAATCATTTTATATGAATGATACTACCACCATTACACAATTGTAACAAATCTTGTACAAATTATGTCATTTGAGGTGTCAATGGAAAAGTTACAATCTGTCGTATATGATTACCTTGTTTGTATGCAGGTATCATCTTTGTATCTAAATTTATTAATATTGGCTATGTATTTGATCCCAAATGTGTTTGTTCCTGGGTGACACCCACCAGATAAGATTTACATTAGAACTAGACAGCTGTGTGTTGATGGCTCATTAAGGACATTTCACTTTAACAATGGGCCATTGAAGAAATTCATCCTGCCCAACAAGTCTTCTCTGTGAACACTTTAGAAAGAATTTGGACAATCGCTGCTCCTGTGAGTCATCAAAGCTTGTAAGGACATGTCACATGAGCATATCACCCTGGACTCTGTGCTGCCATCCATCTTGAACCAGAAAACTTTATATGTACCTAGACAGTAAATCTCCAGGCACATGGCAAAGGGTATAAAAGACCCCTGAGAGAGCTCCATTTTGCCTCATTCCTGCCCTGATTCTCTGGACTGTGGATTTTCAACTAAAAAGGAGCATATTGAATGATGGACTGAGGACCTTTCAATCTTTTGGAAATTACCACAGAGACTTTACAAGCCAGCAGTCTATTCCATCACTGCTACAAACCTGATAGAAGGACTTTGCAATTATTGTATGCATATGGTCTATTAACCACTGTTAACTCTCATTCATTATTTTATTATTAAACCTTTAGCTTCTAGTTACTAAAGGACTGGCACAAACATGATTCTTTGGTAAGATCTGAGTTATATATTGACCTGGCTGCGTGGCTGATTTCATCGGGTCAAAAGAAACTTTTGTTTAATTAAATTGGTTTTCGGTAACCACTCATCATAGAATCCGGTATCTGGGTGGTGAGAGAACCTTATTTTTGGCTTCTTGTTAACCAATGTGGTGAGACAGAACTTTGCTTTTGTTACTGCTGGGGTATAACCTAAGGATAAAATAACGACCAGTCTGTCCTATTTCTCAGAAGTTGGTCCTGTATTTTGGCATTCTGAGCTATGACCCACTGACGCCCAGTGACAACCCTACTGGCAGACAGTCAGCATAGTAGGCACCCGTGGCGTCCTCTTTGTAGCCCCTGGTGTGGAGCACGCTGGAGCAGAGAGGATGCATGGTTACAGTACATGGCATTCTAGCTATGCTCAGCTGGTAGACTGTCCCTTAGAGAAGGTTGCCAGCTGGTGCATGTTAGAATAGCCCTAGACTGCGCTGATCTACAGCCAGAGCTGGGGATGGAAGTAAAACTGTAACCATCTACCTGCCAGTACCCCCTCGGTGCTGAGATTTTAGCCCATTGTGCTAACCTTTCTTTGCGTAAATGACAGAAGAATTTTGCCTTTTATCTGTAAGAAACTGAAATGAATGTAAAGCATTATCTCCTTGGCAATGAACTGATCGGAAAGACATCAGCCTCAATCATGCCAGGCAATCTGCTTGAAATTGGTTTAGCTGGATCATAGCATGTCTGAACATAGTTCAAGCATTTTTTGTTAGTAATTGTCTAGTTCAGTCAAGGAGGAACAGACTTAAGAGGTTCATTTGACTGGAAGACTTGACCCTTTACCCAATGTAAGTCTTGTCCTGTCTCTTTGGTACAAATATAGTTAATTTCTGGTAGGCCTATTCCCCATGCATGCCAGTAGTTCAGCAAAAGGAAAGTGATTTAACTTCAAGCAGTTCAGGTGACAATACATTTTTCCCTGTTACTGTGATGTAATTTTTCATGGAAGTCTATTCTTACTACACAATTAGCTCCATACTTTGCATATACAAAATGGAATCAAAACTGAAATGCTACAGTATAACACCTCCCTCTACCTGTTTGCATTTAGTAAATGTTAAAAATATAATGCACAAATCTACATGGGAACATTTATTTATACAATGAAGTCATTGTAAAGGCCCAGTCTATACTAGAAAATTAAGTTTGCTTAACTACATTGCTCAGGGGTGTGAAAAATCTGCACACACCCTGACCAACATTGTTAAGCCGCTCTAAGTTTCTGTGTAGACAGTGCTAGGTCGATGAAGTCTTCCATTGACCCAGCTATCACCCTGTCTGAGAGGTGGACTGCCTATGGCAGAACCTCTCCTGTCAGCATGGGTAGTGTCTGTCCTGAAGTGCTACAGCAGTGCAGCTTTAGCATTTTAAGTGTAGACAAGTCCTTAGACTAAGATTTTAACATTCTCCCCCTGAAACGATTGGTCACAAAATACTACTTTGTGTCAAGTAAAGACTTTTCTCTCCAGGGTTGTGTACTTTTGTTTTCAAAAGAAACAGAAGTTTCTTTCTAACACAGGGAAGAGAGGAGCAGGCTGCAGTAAAACCTCCCAGTGTGACCAGGGTTATCTATATAATGTCATTCTATGGCTTACTGAAAATCTTTGCTTGAGTAGTCTTTACCACATCTCACTAGAACTGAAAAATCTCTTCCCATCAGACTGCTGCTGTAAAACCACCGCCACATTATTAGTAGCCTACTTAAAATGGTTTGTTGTAAAAAGGAACTTTTAATTAAAATTCTGGAAACAATCCTCAATGGAGGATTCCCTTATACAGGGGGAATTCACCTCTAGCCATTAATGCTATGTTTAAAGCTGTGCCTTAATAAACAAGATAATTCAGCCAGAATATGTAGATAAAAGATAGTGGGCTGATAAAACTGTAAGGGGTCAGGTTGTTTGTGACCACCAACTCCATAGACCTAAATCCATGAAGCAACACATTTTGGGCGTATTATTAGAGTTGAAAAGTCCCTTTGGCACCAACCCGTGATCAAATAAAAACAGGGCAGGTCTATACTATAGCACAGCAATGACGCAACTGTACCGGTGCAGCTGTGCCAATGTACTGCTCACTGAAGACACTGCTTATGCCCATGGGAGAGCATCGTCCATCAGCATAGGTACTCCACCTCCCTGAGAGGCAGTAACTATGTTGACAGGAGAAGCCTTCCCATCAGCATAGTGCTGTCTACACCCCTAAGTGGTGTAGTTATACCAATGTAAGTTTGCAATGTAGACCAGGGCTCTGATTTTTCTCCTATGAGCCAACGTCCATAACCTCAAGTAACTTCTTTTGAAAACTTAGGGAATGTGCTGAAAGATGAGGCTGTTTTCTGCTGTTAAACATGCAGTCAGCTCAGGTTATTTTAGACTTAGTCAGAAAGCTTTACTCCTACTGGTTTTTTGATGTGACATGTTCATTAAAACAACCCTTGCAAAAAGGCCCCATGGAATTCTTAGTTGATCCAATCTTGAGATGCCGTCCTCACAAGAAGCCTGAGGCACTCAAAGCTGCGACTATTGCACAGAGAGGATATGAAGGAAGTAAAAATGCATCTATTATTATGGTTACACTGACTGTTAATGAAGCTAAAAGCTGAGTAAGCTCTTTTTCAATGGGTTTATGATTTCCTTGGCTTTAGCAGTTAAAGGAAATAATCAAAACACCTACACCCTTGAAAGCTGTTCTGCTTCAAAATAACTATTTTCCTTCAGATAAATATCCAGGGAGGGAGAGAGAAATCGTTAACCTTTAAGTTATGCTGTGCTATTAAGAGACTGTGTATGTTTGTCATAGTTGTTAGAGGAAAAGACTGGGAACCTGAACAGAATGAGGCTGAGCTATTGTCTCATTGTGAGAGTTTGTGGCAATCACTTGACCTTGTGGGAGGAGGGAAGGGGAGATTTCAGCCAGCACATCTGAAAATAAATTAGAATTGTATTGAAAATCAGATGCTGCATTTAACCTGAAATTTCCAAGTAAGTCACACATTACAGACAAAGACCCATTCAAAACTCCACTGTGATTCTGCCCAAACTCATAACTTTTTTTCATATCAAGGTTACTGTAATGTGGCTTCCAGTTACATTAAACCAGACTTGTGTTCTTAATAAGAACTCCCATTTAATATTAGTCAAACACACAATTGACACGATGTGAGTGGTGTTATAAGTCCTATGGTAGCACCTCCATTGATTTCAATGCACATAGGATCAAGCCTCTAAAAAGGGTTGCGTTCTATATTCTTTCCTTTGTTTCCTCCAAAATATTTGCCAACAAGGTTCTCTGTCTATACATATATACACACTTTTATTAATAGTACCCTGACACCATCTGGTTTCTACAGCCAAATCTCTTCTATTTAAAAAAATAACAAAAACAAAAAAACCCACATACTGAAATATTTCTTACACGGTTGACAAACAAGAACTCTCACTTAGCCTGAGTTCTTAGCCAATATTTGGTCTTTCTGGGTTATTTCCATTCAAAAGAAATTAAAGAGTCAGATGTTGTTCTGGTGCAATTGTGCTTATTTTCCAAGAATGTTCACAAAGTCCTATTTCTCAGAACACAGTAAGAATCAAACAGCCAAAGTCAGTTTTCTTATAAACAGTTCCAACCCTACTTTTCCAGCCAGCATTATGCCACAAAACTTGTTTCCTGGCTTTCAGCTTCTTCTGCCCACAAAAAGCCACAGCTTTATCAATCAATCTCAGGGATACTCCTCAGATTACATGGCCCAGCATCTGCTAGGCTTTGCATGTAGTTTACTTCTGAGGCAGCAGTTTCCATTGTTTCAGCTATCAGTAAACAATGAGGCAATTAACTGCTGCCTCATTTAGCCTGAATGAAAGGCAGCCCATCAGCTTTAACAAGGTCTTTGACTTCCCATGGATCACACACTTGCTGGGAGCCACCCAATCTCCAGTGTAACAATTATTTGAAAAGAAGACATATGCACTAGTTGGGAATTATAAATAAATGCAAACTACAGAATTAAGACTCTTGAGAAGTTATTAAAATAACTTTGTTAATTCAAGGTGGTAATACCTCTGACCTCTTCCCCAGACAAAAGCCCTTGGACTAACTTCTGCTGATGAGAGAAACAATCTTTTGAGCTATACAGACTCTTCTCCAGGTCTGGAAAAGGTACTCAGAGTGTCACAGATAAATACAATCACAAATCACAGATTGTTTAGCATAAGCAGGTTAATATATATTCTAAGGGACTGTGATGGTGGTGTTCATTCTACACTAGTCTGGAGAGGGTTAATGAGGCTGAGAGGGCCCGTTAACTGGATAGGCCACAACTGAAGGGAATTATATGGTGGAAGCAACCCTTGACTGATGATGGAGCTCAACTGAACATGAATAGGTGGGGCTGGTATAAAACCAGGAAGTTGGGCAGGCTGGTGTGCTAGGAATTCAGGGTTGAGAATAAAGACTGCAAATTATGTTGGGAAATGAGGGAGAAGCAGCAAGTAATAAGGAATGGCTTCAGATTATGAAGAAGAAAGATATAAAAAGTCAACCCTTTTCCTAACTATCAAATCAATAACTGAAGATATAAAGATAGGAGGTGTTAATTCCTTGAATCCAGTGGAATGAATTAGATGAAGTACCAGAGAGTTATTAAATGCTCAAAGAATGGAGGGTGGAGATTTATTAGAATGTACACATTAGGAATAGGCTGAGGAATTTCTTAAAACTACTAATAGGGAAAATAAAAATAACTTGCTAGCTACCTAAATTTATGGCAGAAGGAAGGGGGGTAATGTATGGGGTTATACTAGGTATGATGGAGGATGCATTTTAAAAAGAGTATAGGTGAGAAGCAAATGCTGGTTAAGTGACTGATTAGCAGAAAAGGTGGAGAACACAAGCCATCCACCACTGTCCAAGTGATGTTTAAAGGTGTGACACTACCTTATAGGGTTAATAAAGGATATCAACTCTTTTGGGTTAAGCCATGTATTCTGGCCCCTTTGAGATGTTATAAATGCTAAAGGTTTGGGCATGTAGAGGCTGTCTATAAGGGGAAAATGAATTGTGGTAAATGTGAATACTCCTATGAGAACTGCATGGAAGGAACAGAACTAATATACAGCAATTGTAGGGAAAAACACAGTGCAGCATATAAAGGATATGTGGCAGTGGTACAAGCTAAAGAGATACGGAAAATTAAAACTATCCCTAAAATAGCCTATGCAGAAGCTACCAAAACATAGTCAGCTGAATGTGGAGAAAGAAGAAAATGTGAGTGAGGGAAGAGAGCTCCTGGTACAACAAC
This sequence comes from Mesoclemmys tuberculata, assembly GCA_007922155.1. Classification (NCBI taxonomy): domain Eukaryota; kingdom Metazoa; phylum Chordata; order Testudines; family Chelidae; genus Mesoclemmys; species Mesoclemmys tuberculata. The sequence goes on along the minus strand of ML675610.1, from coordinate 55,353,261 downwards.
AAACAGTTTAGGGCAGGAAGAAAATATAAGGGGAATTGATGATGTGCTACTCTCAGGCAAAGAGAAACTTATAGCATTTATGATAGAAGTAATTAACTCCAATTTAGAGATGGAAGAAGACTAAAAAAAATTTATAACAAGTGTCAGAAAAGTGTCTCCATACAAGCAATCTCTTCATAGACTGTATTTATGCCATTTTAAATTGAGGTGGTAATGTAGTTTTAACAACATGGTTCTAATGTCTCTTTGTTGGAATGTGCACATTTTAGTAACACATGGTCAGGAATTAAAGAGAACTGTTTTTGAAATAGAAAACAAGCCTGATGTGTACAAGAAACATGGTTTGTGAGAAAACTTATGTTTAGATTTATAATGGAAGATTGACAAATGTACAGAAATCAAGTTTTGAGTACAATGCTGTTGAGATTCTTCTGCAAAATAATAGCACCTTTATATGACTCTATAAGGTTTACAACCCATGTTAAAAAAATAGACAGTCTAGAATTAGAAGAGCGATTTAAGAGTGCCAAAGGTCTGTGTATCATTTGTGAAGACCTCAACCATAATGAATTATTGGGAAGCAGGAAAACTGATTATAATAGCAAACGCCTGGAACAATTCATTAACATACATTACCTCGCATTGCTTGATACTGTAGCACCTATTGGGTGTAATTTGGTGGATGGAACCTTTTCATGCTTAGATCTGGGAATTGCAATAGAGCAAGTAAATGCAGCTGGAAATATATAAAACAGCTGGACTGGAATGTGATCGCTCCCTATGCTAATTACATATCAAGGCCAAGGTAATGTTGAAAGCACCGAAAGAATTCCTACTTGGAGCCTTAGAAAAGCAAACTGGAGACTCTTTAAGAGTAAGTATGCTGAGTACCTAAATATCAATTATATAAACAATAATTAGAGCTGTCAAGTGATTAAAAACATTGATTGCAATTAAACAATAATAGAATGCCATTTTAAATATTTTTGGATGTTTTTTACATTTTCAAAAATATTTATTTCAATTACAACACAATACAAAGTGTACAGTGCTCATTTTATATTTTTTATTACAAATATTTACAATATAAAAGACACAAGAAATAGTATTTCAAATCAACTCGTACAACTATGTAGTGCAATCTCTTTATCATGAAAGTTAAACTTACAAATGTAGAATTAAGTAAAAAAAACCGCAAAAAACTGCACTCAAAAATAAAACAATGTAAAATTTTAACGCCTATAAGTCCACTCACTCCTACTTTTTGTTCAGCCAATTCAAGACAAACAAGTTTGCTTACATTTATGAGAGATAATGCTGCCTGCTTGTTTACAGTGTCACCTGAAAGTGAGAACAGGCTTTTGCATAGTGCTGTCATTGCAAGATATTTACATGCCAGATATGCTAAACATTCATATGCTTCTTCATGCTTTGACAACCATTCTAGATACACGTTTCATTCTGATGACAGGTTCTGCTTGATAACAATCCAAAGCAGTGTGGACTGACATGTTCATTTTCATCTTCTGAGTCACATGCCACCAACAGAAGGTTGATTTTCTTTTTTGGTGGTTTGAGTTCTGTAGTTTCTACATCAGTGTTTGCTCTTTTTAGATGTCTGTCAGCATGTTCCACACCTCGTCCCGCTCAGATTTTGGAAGGCACTTATGCTTCTTAAACCTTCAGTTGAGTAGTGCAGCTAGCTTTAGAAATCTCACATTGGTACTTTCTTTGTGTTTTGTCAAATCCACAGTGAAACTGTTCTTAAATCAAGCAATGTATGCTGACTCATCATCTGAGATGGCCATAACACAAAATATATGGTAGAATTCGGTAAAACCACTGACCAGGAGAAATACTATTCTCCCTCAAGTTCAGTCAACAAATGTAATTAATACATTTTTTTAATGAGCATCAGCATAGAAGCATGTACTCTGAAATGGTGGTCAAAGCATGAAAGGCCATATGAGTGTTTAGCATATCTGGCACATAAATACCTTGCAATGCTGGCTACAACAGTGCCATGAGAATGCCTGTTCTCACTTTCAAGTGACATTGTAAATAAGAAGCAGGCAGCATTATCTCCCGTAAATGTAAAGAAACTTGTTTGTCTAGCAATTGGCTGAATAAGAAGTAGGACTGAGTGGACTTGTAGGCTCTGAAGTTTTGCATTGTTTTGTTTCTGAGTGCAGTTATGTAACATAAAAAAAATCTACATTTCTCAGTTGCACTTTCACAATAAAGAGATTGCACTATAATACTTGTCTGAGGTGAATTGAAAAATATTTCTTTTGTTTATATTTTTACAGTGCAAGTATTTTAATCAAAATAATATAAAGTGAGCACTATACACTTTGTATTCTTTGTTTTAATTGAAATAAATATATTTGAAAATATAGAAAACATGCAAAAATATTAATTTTAAATTGGCATTCTATTATTGAGTGAGATTAAAACTGCAATTAACTCGATTACAAAAATTAATCATACTTATCTCAAAACAAATTAATTGCTTGAGTTAACTGCAATTTAATTGACAGCATTAGTGATAATCTAGAAGAATTTCATGATAATATAATAAAGAGTTGTAACCTAGTTATATGTAAAACAAAAAAATGCTACAAAGTCAGAAATCCAGTTTCCTGATGGAGTGAAGATTGTAAAACAGCTATTAAAGAAAGAAATAAGACATATAATCAAGCAAAAAGTACAATGAATATCAAGGATTTAATGAACTACAAAAGATGTAAACACATGGCATGGCCGTGGCCCAAAGAATTATCAAACAGGCAAAGAAAGAGCTGGAGAAAGTATTGTGGGGAAAATTAGCAAAGATTTCAAGGTTTCAGAGACATAAACAAATTAAAAGAATGAATGGGATACTGAGCAAAAACAAATTTATACCTGGTCTTATAGTAAACGATGAAGTGAAAGTTCTAATTTAGGAAAAATGGACATTTTAGCAGAAGAGTTCCAAAAAGTTAATAGTGATACAAATAAGAGTAAAGAGTTCTATGAACAAAAAGAATGTTTGCTGTAGAAAATTGTGAGCATTTGCATGGATGACTAGAATATAAAGACAATGTATTGAATAAAAATTTCAGCATACAGGAACTCAAAAGCGATAGACGAAAGTAAAAATTCAGTCCCAGGTAAAGATATCATGTCATGCAATGCTTAAGCACTTACAAGAAGGGAGTTTGAGATTTAACAAAATTTTACAATATATGGGGAAAAGGAATATTACTGGCAATAAGAAAGCAAATGGTTGGTATACCAATAGGAAAACTTGGCAATTTCGGCACAAAATCTGATGCATATAGAGTCTTGCCCTCAAATCGCATATAGGCAAAATTCTGGAAAGACTGATAAATGAGATAATAGTCACATACTTAGGACAAAGAAGAAATTATAAACTGTGTACAAGATAGTTTCAGGAGAGGAAGATGCACAGGTGATCATTTTGTAAGATTAAAAATAGAAATACAAAATCCATGAGGAATAGAGAGTTTGATAGCTGTCATTTGGACACTGAAAGAGCGTATGACATGCTATGGAGGGGAGTCTTGCTGTATAAACTAGCTGCAACTGGAATAAGAGGAAGAATGTTCTGGTAGATAAGTGATCTCTTAAGTGATAGAATCATAAAATCCAGGGTGGGGATGGCTTTGTTGAATACTCAAAAACTTACTCATGGCACTCCACAGGGGAGCGTTCTCAGCTCAACCCTGTTTAACATTATGATTAATGATTTCCTGGAGAGTGTACTGGCAGGAACAGGTATTACTCTATTTGCGGAAGACTATGCTATCTGGGCCAAACACAAAAGACTTAAGATAGCTGGGAGACAAACAATTAAGTGCTCAGGGGGATTTGAGTATCCACTTGGGGATTTAAGTTCTCACTTGATAAACAAAGGGAATTATCTTTACCAAAAGGAAACATGGAACCTATATCTGTGCAGAAAAAATACAGATCATTCAAAATTTCACATTCTTAGGAGGTCTGTTTAATGGCAAAATAACTTGGAAGGGTCATAAAGATAATAACAAGAATAAATGTAAAGATAAGATGAATCTGCTTTAAAAATATTGATGGAAACATTTGGAGCGCAGATAAGAACACATTGCTGTATAGGGCACAAATAAGACCAGTTACAGATTATGGATGCCAAGCCTCTAACTCATCTTCTACATCAACACTACAAAAATTAGAGCTGATCCACGACCAAGCTCTGTGAATCGCATGTATATTATCGTAAGTATTACGACTCTGTTGTGTGTGCTGCATGTAGCAGCTGGAGAAAATGCCTATAAATTTAAGGATGAAATTGTTAGATTTAACCTCTTGGGCTATGGTTAATGAAAATAGTGATGATGAGTATTAAATCAATACACTGGGACTGTTGGGGATTAAGTAGACAAGAAGTAACTGGGTGTCACAAACTCCCACATGCCAACAAGGTGGGTAAAGGATTTGGGTGAAAAAGAAGGTCTGGAAGAAACTAAAATCTTTAGTCATGGGAAATTAAAAAAACCTATAGCTGGATGGCTGTCTCTCCAGCTGTGGATTTGGAATTATACGATAAAGGGAAGAACAGCATTGTCAAATATGATTTATGAGCTTATACATGGCAAATGGGGTCTGCATTGCCAAATCCATACTGATGGCACTGTGGATAGCACAGGTAGAGTGGGAACAGCCTTCTGTATCCCTGAATTTGGAATTAGATCTATGATACTATCCAATTTTGTGGCCATCATGATGTCTAAATTGAGGGGGACACTGTTGGCACTGACCTGGATAAGGAATGTACGCCCAACTATGATTATTACCCTATCTGATTCTTAATCAGGTCTAATCATGATAAGAAAGGGAGCCCCAGAAAGAAGGAATGACTTAATCAATGAAATATTGTTCTGAACTACAGAGCTAGTCGTATACATTACATACATACATGTATATATCATTTAAATATTATAATAGTGTGGATTCCGGCACATGTCGGGATACCAGGCAATGAAATGGCAGATAAAGCAGAAAAATGCCTTGGAAAATGAGAGGGTTAATATAAAGATCCCCCTGAGTAAACAGGACTTCAAAAGTTTGGTTAAAAGAGAACTTAAAAAGGAATGGCAAGAACTATGGACCAAAGAGAAAAAAGGACAGAGGTTCTATGAAATATATCCTAAACTTGAGGAAATGGCATACTTAATAGCTATGACAGAAGAAGTGAAGTAATTATATTTAGAATGCTAAGAGGTCACTGTGACCTGAATGGTAATTTATATTTACTGAACAAGAACAAAGACAGGTAATGTGACACATGCAAAGTCCAAGAAACAGTTGAGCATCTGCTGTGGCAATGCTGGGAGAAACACATAGGAAGAATCTTTTTGCAGAATTGAGACTCCTCAAGGTAAAAAATATATATATATATATATATA